>BSBK01008181.1:12500-451989 GCA_027943335.1 Chamaecyparis obtusa | reverse complement strand
TGATCAAAATAGAATATATTATGAAAGGATGTTTCATAAAATATTATTTAGATATTCAATCAGTTTGACTTCGACACTGAAGCAAATCTTTTGAAAAAAAATCTTCACATTCAAATTGTAGATGATATAAACTAGTGATTTGTAACATTTTGTTTTTGGATTCTAAAGTTTTTTTTTGAGACTTTTAGAATCAATTTTTATCCATTTTTACATCTCCTTCAAAAATTAGTTTTTAACACTAAACTCTAGTTTTAAATAATGATATTCACTTAATCTCACATAAAAAAAACTAAAATTAAAAGGGATAAAAAATGTGATTCTTACAAATTTAGTTTGTAAAACTAATATTTTGTTATTGCAATTGGTTTAATAACACTATGTTGAATTTTTTATTTTATTAAGTTTTGAGATTGAGTTAATTATAATTTAGACATAAGTCCAGTTTTTAAACTCATAATTTGTTATGTATCTATCAAAATTGAATTTTTTTTGTTGGAAGTAGGACATCAGTAGCTTATGTGTAGATATTCTTTAGAATTTTTATTAATTAGTTTACAATTTTTCCATAATCATTGAACAAAGAAGTTGATGTTTGGTGAAAATCCTATGCTTAGTTAAACTAGAAAATAAATTCATAATAAACTAAATATGTATTAAAATTATAATTGTTGGAAATCTCTCTTCAAGTACTACAAAATTGCCTTCAACTAGAGCTTCAAAGGCCAAAACTATAATTTTTTTTGCAAAGATTGGGGGAGAGATGCATGGAAAGCTCATTTAATTAAATAGCCCCTTCAATCGAATATGGTTTGAGGGAAACAAAGGTTCCGATTGAAAACACTTGACACAATTTTTTTTATAATGACCATATTTGATTGAACATGCCTTATATTAATGGTCCATGTTTGTACAAGCCCTAATTGATCAAATAAGTTGTAAAGAACATTTCCATATAAATATAAAATAATAGAATAATTTGCATGTTTTTAATAAATGACTCATTTTGAAGTGAATTTTGTTGGTGTGGAATTTTAAAGGGGAATTTTTTCAAAGGTAGGAGATGGGAAATAAAAAGAAAAGAGAAAATAATACTTCACAAAAGTATTCACCAAAAATAAAACAAAGACATCATGAATAATCATTGTAAGATATCATAGAAATAAAGCAGATCTCTCTCTATATATATACATATACATATATATGTGTATATATATAATATATATACATGTATATATATATATATATACATGTATATATATATATGTGTATATATATATATATACACACACACACATATATATGTATATATATATATACACATATATATATATACATATATATGTATATATAATACATATATATGTATACATATATACATATATACATATAATATATATCTATATACATATATATATATATATATATATGGATATATATACATATATACATATATATATATATCTATGTACATATATATATATGTATATATATACATATATACATATATATATATATCTATAAATATACATACATACATACATATATATATATACATATATATATATATATATATATATATATATATATATATATAATATATATATATAATGTATATATATACATATATATACATATATCTATATATAGATATATATATATATATATGTATACTATGTATATATGTATATATATATATGTATATATATATATATGTATATATACATACAGACATACATATATATGTATATGTATATGTATGTATGTGTGTATGTGTGTGTGTGTGTGTGTGTATATATATATATATATTATATATATATATATATATATATATATATATATATATATAGGTAAGTGCACTTAGACGGTGTGGAAAAAAAATGGTCACATAAAAAAAATCAATTTTTTTCATCACCTGTTCTGGGTTATTTGAAATTTAAAATTCGTAGACTTGGGAAAAATGACCCTTTCCCAAGACACATTTAAATATTAATATATTTGGGTTCTTCATAACTTGTGCAGGTTATGAAGAACCAAAAGTTCCCCATAACTCGTACGGGTTTATGAGGAACATATTTCATTTCCTCTACTTTTCCATAACCCATATGGGTTTTATAAAAATAGGAATCCAAGAAGGGAGGGAGGTGATGAAGGGTGCTCCCCTTAATACCACAAACACATAACAGACATAGAGAAACAACAATAATATGCAAGACAGAAAATTGGCTTCTTATTATCTCCGCAAATGTGGAATTACAAATTTTCAGAATTACAACATGCAAAGCCACATGGGGCATTCCCTTACAATATTCGGTAGGGAAAAAGCCTCGAACTATTACCCAGATCTACTATCCAGAACTATTCTGAACTCCCCAAGACAATAATACAGCCTTCCTTATATAGGCAATTTTCCACCGCCTGGGAAGGTTCCAGAATTTTAGCCAATAAGGCCGACATAACTTAGAATTATTTTATTTTACATTTCTTTACATCATAGTCGGCCTCAAGATAACCTTTGAAACCCGAACAGAAATTTTGAAAAAAATTATTTTTCGCCATTTCAGGTGGCCCAACTTCCGAAGACCATAAGTCATCACCAATTGACCCAATCGGCTATTATAACCCCATTTCAGAAACGCCACGAAGCGCTCTACAGGCTTGACTTGCGCAACCGCCCGTCACCCCCAATTTTTGAACTCATCCGGGGCCTCTAAAGCCTTCAAATTGAGTTCAAAGTTTCTGTACCCTGCTGCCAATACCGAAAATCTTCAATATCTTCCAATATACACTTGATCTGGCAATGAAACTTTACTGGCAGACTTATATGACCAAAAATGAACCTCCAAGAAAGAAATCAGATCATTCTGAGCACATACAAAAATTACCAAAAATAGTAACTTTCCATAAATAGCAGCTCTGCACAAAAATAACCCTTATTGAATAAAAACATAAATATTTTTGGGTGATGAAAGATTGCTCTTACACCCAGAATGCTCCTGCATCAGACACCTGGGGTAATTTGAGAAGTGACCCTGTCACGACTCAGGTGTGCAGAGGAAAACCAAGATGGTTAACCTCCTCCTTTGTTAGCCATGATGAATCTTCAACAGGTCATCCTTTCCACTTGACCAGATATTCTTCATATGTCCTGTGCCTTGTGCTTCTGCCAACACGACTATCCAGTATATCCTCAATCTCCTTAGTGTCTAAACTAGTTGCTGGAATACTCCACTGTGCCGCTGTGATCTCATCTTCAACACCTCCCTCATGATACTCTGTCAGATCTCAAATGTTAAACACTGGTGAAATATTTAGCTCGTAGACAATTCTACCTCATATGTGTTTCCTGAATCATGTTTCTTCAATATCCTGCATGGTCCAAACTTCATTTTCAGCTTGTTATATGTACCAACTGGAAAACCGCTCCTTCCGCAAATGAACAATGACCTTCATCACCAACCTGAAATTCTTTTATACCTCCTTTTCTCATCTGCCTTAGCCTTATACTGTGCGTTCATCTTGGTAATATGCTTCATCACCTCCCCATGGATGTTCTTCAAGTGTTCTACAAAATCCTCAGCTTCAGCACTACTTACTTCTCCTTTATCTATCTTCCTCAATTCAGATGCATTTCTTGGACTACTTCCATATACAATCTGGAATGGTGATTTACCAGTGCTCCTATTGACAGAATTATTGTATGCAAATTCTGCCTATGGTAAAATCAAATCCCATCCTGTTGGCTTATCTCCAACCAAACATCTCAGCAAATTTTTTCAACTTCTATTCACCACCTCTGTCTGTCCATCAGTCTGTGGATGATGTGATGAACTAAACTTCAAATCTGTCTTCAAATTCTTCCACAACGTACGCCAGAAATATCCAAACAAACTTAGTGTCTCGATCTGAAACTATGGTCTTTGGCAAACCATGAAGTCTCACTACTTCTCTGAAAAACAATTCTGCTATATGAACAACATCATTAGTCTTCTTGCAGGGGAATGAAATGTACCATCTTTGAAAATCTGTCAACCACTACAAAAATTAAATCATGTCCCCCGCTGAGTCCTCAGTAAAACCAAGAACAAAGTCCATACTGATATCCTCCCAAGGCTTCTCTGGTATAGGTAATGGCTGATACAACCCTGTATTCTGCTTCACTCTTTTCGCCATCTGACATACTCTGCAACTCTGTACAAACTTCTTCACATCTTGCTGCAACTGTGGCCAATAATAATTCTCACTAACCAAACCAACGATTTTATCAGAACTAAAATGTCCAGCCAATCCTCCACAATGCTTCTCCTTGATGAGATTCTCCCTCATAGAACTTCGTGGAATGCACAACTGACTCCCTCTGAATAGAATATCATCTTGGATGATAAAATCCAACCATTTCATCCTGTCTAGAGTAACAGGTTCTGTAGAAGCTTTCCAAGCTTCACCAAAATCAGGATCCTCTGGATACAAATTCTTGAGTTCCTTGAACCCAACCACTTCAATCTGCATTTCTGTTAGCAATAGTTGCCTTCTACTAAGAGCATCTGCAACCTTATTAGACTTTCCACTCCTGTGTTTCAAAACAAATGTATAACTCTGCAAAAACTCAACCCATTTCAAATGCCTCTGATTCAACTTTCCTTGACTATTCAAATATTGCAAAGCTTGATGATCAGTATACAAAACAAACTCCTTAGGAAGCAGATAATGTCTCCACTTCTTTAATGCCTGAACTATAGCATAAAATTCCTGATCATAAACAGAATATTTCCTCTTGGCATCATTTAACTTCTCAATGAAATAAGCAATAGGTTTACCTTCTTGGCTCATAACAACTCCTATTGGAGTACCACTAGCATCACAATCTACTTGAAACACCTTATTAAAATTTGGAAGTGCTAAAACTGGTTGTTCTGTAACTTTTTATTTCAACAATTGAAAACTCTTTTCTGCCCCATTAGTCCACTTAAACTCTTTTCTATCCTCTCTCATTGTTTCAGTCAAGGGTCCACAAATACTGCTAAAATTTTTGATAAACTTTTTGTAAAAGCTAGCCAAACCATGAAAAGATCTTACCTCAGTAGCACTCCTTCGAGTAGGCCATTCAAGGATAGCCTGTACCTTCTCTGGGTCCATTTTTAGACATTCTCCTGAAACTACAAATCCCAAATACACTAACTTTTTCTTCACAAAAATGCACTTCTTCAAATTAATCAACAATTTCTCTTCTCTCAGCTTCTCAAATACCATACGAATATGCATCATATGCTCATCCAATGTCTTACTAAAGATCAAAATATCATCTAGGTAAACAATGACAAACTTACCCAGAAATTCTTTCAGAACCTCGTTCATGAGCCGCATGAAAGTGCTCGGTGCATTGGTTAGCCCAAAAGGCATGACTAACCACTCATACAGTCCTTCCTTTGTCTTGAAGGTAGTCTTCCATTCATCTCCTTCTCTGATCTGAATTTGGTGATATCCACTCTTCAGATCTATCTTTGAAAAATACACAGCTCCACTCAAACAATCCATAATATCATCCATTCGTGGCAATGGAAACCTATATTTGATTGTGATCTTGTTTATTGCTCTAGAAAATGTACACATCCTCCACTCTCCATTCTTCTTTGGTGCTAATACCACTGGTACAGCACAGGGACTCAGACTCTCTCGAATCAACCCTTTCTGCAATAACTCATGTACTTGTCTGTTTAACTCTTCACTTTCTACTGGTGTCATTCTGTGTGCTGCCTTGTTTGGCAAACTAGCTCTTGGAATCAAATCCATCTGATGACTGATCTTCCTTACCGGTGGTAATCCATCAAGTACATTATCAGATACAATATCCTGAAACTCATTCAACAAATCTGCAACCTGTACAGGTACATCCTCTACTTCTTCTTTACCAACTTTTGAAATTAAAGAAAAACACACATGCTCATGCCTCATACCATCTAGGAATTTCCTTTCATCAACAAATATTATTCTTGCATTACCACATACCTTTTCTTCGGTCTCCTTCAATGGCTTTAGCTTATGTCGCACTCCATCCTTTGTCAGGGAATAGGTATTCACGCGACCATCGTGTACAACACATCTGTCAAACTACCACGGTCTACCCAATAACATATGACATGCATCCATAGAGATGATATCACATAGTACCTCATCTTGGTACCCACCGATCTTGAACTTCACTAGGCATAGTTCATTGACCATGACCTTGTGGTCATTCTGTACCCAGGCAATCCGATATGGATGTGGGTGTTTCTGTCTCTTGAGGTTCAACTTTGTCACCATCTCTTCTGACACCAAATTGTCAGTGCTTCCACTATCAATAATCACATCACAACATTTACCTTCACACTTGCACCTGGTGTGAAACAGGCTCCTCCTTTGTTCAGGTTCATTCTCACCACTGAGCAAGACTCTTTTGTTAATTAGCGTTTCTCCTCTTTCAGCATCTTCAGAATTTGACGATCTAGCATCTTCATCTACATGTGCAACTCTGGCCTGGCATATCATTTCTCCTGTCTGTTCTGCCTTGGCGTTGAGGACATTCAAATGCCCTATGACCTCCTTCTCCACAGTGAAAACATGTTCCACGGAAGCCACCTCTTCCAGATCCTTGTCCTCTTCCTCTCTGATCTCTATTATTCTGATCCTGGAAGCGATTGAAATTATTTTCTCACTAATTTTGACTGCTACTGGCCTCATCCTTCTTTTTCGGATCTTCATTTCGGCCACCATATGACCGTCCACCAGATCGTCCACCGTGACCTCTTCCGTTTTGTCTTCTCTCAATCTTCTTGTTCAGCTTTTCCTCTACTTTTAGGGCAAACTGGTATGCCTCTTCAATACTGTTCATTCGAACCAGATTCAGATCCTCGTGAATGCTTGACCTTAACCCATTAAGGTATCGGGCAACTTTCTCCTTATCAGCTTCTGCATGGCCTGTTCTGATGAGAAGTCGATAGAACTCCTCTGTATACTCCTGAACAGATCTTCCTGCTTGTTTCAAACTCTGCATTTTCTTCAGTAGGTCAAGCTCATAATCAACAGGAATGAACTATCACTTCAATTTATCCACCATCTGATCCCATCTCGTGATTTTCTCCTTTCCCCTTCTATTTTGCTCTAACTGAATCTCTTGCCACCATATCTTCACATGACCCTTCAGTCTGGCCTTCGCAAATTTGACCCTATCAGGATACTCAACATCTTCATACTCAAAATATTCCTCACATTCATTGATCCAGTCGATCAATTCCTCTGGGTTAAGATTTTCAGAAAATGTGGGAACCTCAATCTTAGGTCTTTTCCCAATCTTGGAAATCGCCCGAAAAGTCTTTCTTCCTGCTGGTTCACAATTTTAGCTTCTCCTTCTTGATATTCTTCTTCGGCTTCATCCTCACTTTCATCTCTGACATTAAGATTCATTCCTCTATGAATCTCTTCTTGCAATGCTCGCACTTGTCTCTGCAGCTCTCTAACCTCAGGTGTCACAGCACCAGCTCTTCCGCCACGTTCTCTTCGTGGAGGCATTTTCGCGATGCGCGCTGAAACCCTAGCCATGGTCCTGGTGCAAACTACCTCACAGTCGGTGATCTGTTTACACACTCAAGAAAACCTGCTCTGATACCACTTGATGAAGGGTGCTCCCCTTAATACCACAAACACATAACAGACATAGAGAAACAACAACAATAATATGCAAGAACAGAAAATTGGCTTCTTATTATCTCCACAAATGTGGAATTATAAATTTTTAAAATTACAACATGCAAAGCCACATGGGCATTCCCTTATAATATTCAGTAGGACAAAGCCTCGAACTATTACCTAGATCTACTACCCAGAACTATTCTGAACTGCCCAAGACAATAATACAACCTTCCTTATATAGGCAATTTTCCACCGCCTGGGAAGGTTCCAGAATTTTAGCCAATAAGGCCGACCAAACTTAGAATTATTTTATTTTACATTTCATTACATCATAGTCGGCTCAAGATAACCTTTGAAACCTGAACAGAAATTTTGAAGAAAATTATTTTTCACCATTTCAAGTGGCCCAACTTCCGAAGACCATAAGTCATCACCAGTTGACCCGATTGGCTCTTATAACCCCATTTCAGAAATGCCACAAAGCGTTCTACAGGCTTAATTGTGCAACCACCCGTCACTCAAATTTTTGACCTCATCCGGGGCCTCTAAAGCCTTCAAAACTAAGTTCAAAGTTTCTGTACCCTGCTGCCAATACCGAAAATCTTCAATATCTTCCAATATACATTTGATCTCGCAATGAAACTTTACTGGCAGACTTATATGACCAAAATGAACCTCCAAGAAAGAAATCAGATCATTCTGAGCACATACAAAAATTACCAAAAATAGTAACTTTCCATAAATAGCAGCTCTGCACAAAATAACCCTTATTGAATAAAAACATAAATATTTTTGGGTGATGCAAGATTGCTCTTACACCCAGGATGCTCCTGCATCAGACACCTGGGGTAATTTGAGAAGTGACCCTTTCATGACTCAGGTGTGCAGAGGAAAACCAAGATGGTTAACCTCCTCCTTTGTTAGCTATGATGAATTTTCAACAGGTCATCCTTTCCACTTGACCAGATATTCTTCAGATGTCCTGTGCCTTGTGCTTCTGCCAACATGACTATCCAGTATATCTTCAATCTCTTTAGTGTCTGAACTAGTTGCTGGAATACTCCACTATGCCGCTGTGATCTCATCTTCAACACCTCCCTCATGATAATCTGTCAGATTTGAAAGTTTAAACACTGGTGAAATATTTAGCTCGATAGGCAATTCTACCTCATATGCATTTCCTGAATCATGTTTCTTCAATATCTTGCATTGTCCAAACTTCTTGATTTTCAGCTTGTTATATGTACCAACTAAAAACCGCTCCTTCCACAAATGAACCATGACTTCATCACCAACTTGAAATTCCTTATACCTCCTTTTCTCATCTGCTTTAGCCTTATACTGTGCGTTCATCTTGGTAATATGCTTCCTCACCTCCCCATGGATGTTCTTCAAGTGTTCTGCAAAATCTTCAGCTTCAGCACTACTTACTTCTCCTTTATTTATCTTCCTTAATTCAGATGCATTTCTTAGACTACTTCCATATACAATCTGGAATGGTGATTTACCAGTGCTCCTATTGACAGAATTATTGTATGCAAATTCTGCCTGTGGTAAAATCAAATCCCATCCTGTTGGCTTATCTCCAACCAAACATCTCAGCAAATTTTCCAAACTCTTATTCACCACCTCTGTCTGTCCATCAATCTGTGGATGATGTGATGAACTGAACTTCAAATCTATCTTCAACTTCTTCCACAACGTACGCCAGAAATATCCAACAAACTTAGTGTCCCGATCTGAAACTATGGTCTTTGGCAAACCATGAAGTCTCACTACTTCTCTGAAAAACAATTCTGCTACATGAACAACATCATTAGTCTTCTTGCAGGGAATGAAATGTGCCATCTTTGAAAATCTGTCAACCACTATAAAAATTGAATCATGTCCCCGCTGAGTCCTCAGTAAACCAAGAACAAAGTCCATACTGATATCCTCCCAAGGCTTCTCTGGTATAGGTAATGGCTGATACAACCCTGTATTCTGCTTCACTCCTTTCACCATCTGACATACTCTGCAACTCTGTACAAACTTCTTCACATCTTGCTGCAACTGCGGCCAATAATAATTCTCACTAACCAAACCAACGGTTTTATCACGACCAAAATATCCAGCCAATCCTCCACTATGCTTCTTCTTGATGAGATTCTCCCTCATAGAACTTCGTGGAATGCACAACTGACTCCCTCTGAATAGCATATCATCTTGGATGATAAAATTCAACCATTTCATCCTTTCTAGAGTAACAAGTTCTGTACAAGCTTTTCAAGCTTCACCAAAATCAGGATCCTCTGGATACAAATTCTTGAGTTCCTTGAACCCAACCACTTCAATCTGCATTTCTGTCAGCAATAGTTGCCTTCTACTAAGAGCATCTGCAACCCTATTAGACTTTCCACTCCTGTGTTTCAAAACAAATGTATAACTCTGCAAAAACTCAACCCATTTCAAATGCCTCTAATTCAACTTTCCTTGACTATTCAAATATTGAAAAGTTTGATAATCAGTATACAAAACAAACTCTTTAGGAAGCAGATAATGTCTCCACTTCTTTAATGCCTGAACTATAGCATAAAATTCTTGATCATAAACAGAATATTTCCTCTTGGCATCATTTAACTTCTCACTGAAATAAGCAACAGGTTTACCTTCTTGGCTCATAACAGCTCCTATTGCAGTACCACTAGCATCACAATCTACTTGAAACACCTTATTAAAATTTGGAAGTGCTAAAACTGGTTGTTTTGTAACTTTTTGTTTCAACAATTGAAAACTCTTTTCTGCCCCATTAGTCCACTTAAACTCTTTTTTATCCCCTCTCATTGTTTCAGTCAAGGGTCCACAAATACTGCTAAATTTTTTGATAAACTTTCTGTAAAAGCTAGCCAAACCATGAAAAGATCTTACCTCAGTAGCACTCCTTGGAGTAGGCCATTCAAGGATAGCTTGTACCTTCTCTGGGTCTATTTTTAGACATTCTCCTGAAACTACAAATCCCAAATACACTAACTCTTTCTTTACAAAACTGCACTTCTTCAAATTAATCAACAATTTCTCTTCTCTCAGCTTCTCAAATACCATACGAATATGCATCATATGCTCATCCAATGTCTTACTAAAGATCAAAATATCATCTAGGTAAACAATGACAAACTTACCCAGAAATTCATTCAGAACCTCATTCATGAGCCGCATGAAAGTGCTCGGTACATTGGTTAGCCCAAAAGGCATGACTAACCACTCATACAGTCTTTCCTTTGTCTTGAAGGCAGTCTTCCATTCATCTCCTTCTCTGATCTGAATTTGGTGATATCCACTCTTCAGATCTATCTTTGAAAAATACACAGCTCCACTCAAACAATCCATAATATCATCCATTCGTGGCAATGGAAACCTATATTTGATTGTGATCTTATTTATTGCTGTGGAATCTTTACACATCCTCCACTCTCCATTCTTCTTTGGTGCTAATACCGCTGGTATAGCACAGGGACTCAAACTCTTTCAAATCAACCCTTTCTACAATAACTCATGTACTTGTCTGTTCAACTCTTCACTTTCTGCTGGTGTCATTCTGTGTGCTGCCTTGTTTGGCAAACTAGCTCCTGGAATCAAATTCATCTGATGATTGATCTTCCTTACCGATGGTAATCCATCAGGTACATTATCAGATACAATATCTTGAAACTCATTCAACAAATCTGCAACCTCTACAGGTACATCCTCTGCTTCTTCTTTACCAACTTTTGGAATTAAAGCAAAAGACACATGCTCATGCCTTATACCATCTAGGAATTTCTTTCCATCAACAAATGTTATTCTTGCATTACCACATACCCTTTCTTCGGTCTCCTTCAATGGCTTTAGCTTATGTCACACTCCATCCTTTGTTAGGGAATAGGTATTCGCACGACCATCGTGTACAACACATCTGTCAAACTGCCACGGTCTACCCAATAACATATGACATGCATCCATAGAGATGATATCACATAGTACCTCATCTTGGTACCCGCCGATCTTGAACTTCACTAGGCATTATTCATTGACCATGACCTTGTGGTCATCATGTACCCAGGCAATCCGATATGGATGTGGGTGTTTCTGTCTCTTGAGCTTCAACTTTGTCACCATCTCTTCTGACACCAAATTGTCAGTGCTTCCACTATCAATAATCACAAGACTCTTCTGTTAATTAGCATTTCTCCTCTTTCAGCATCTTCAGAATTTGACGATCTAGCATCTTCATCTACATGTGCAACTCTAGCCTGGCCTTCATTTCTCCTGTCTATTCTACCTTGGCGTTGAGGACATTCAAATGCTCTATGACCTTCTTCTCCATAGTGAAAACATGTTCCACGGAAGTCACCTCTTCCAGATCCTTGTCCTCTTCCTCTTTCTCTCTGATCTCTATTATTCTGATCCTGGAAGCGATTGAAATTATTTCCTCACTGATTTTGACTGCTACTGGCCTCATCCTTCTTTTTTGGATCTTCATTTCAGCCACCATATGACCATCCACTAGATCGTCCACCGCAACCTCTTCTGTTTTGTCTGCTCTCAAACTTCTTGTTCAGCTTTTCCTCTACTTTTAGGGCAAACTGGTATGCCTGTTCAATACTGTTCATTCGAACCAGATTCAGCTCCTCTTGAATGCTTGGCCTTAACCCATTAAGGTATTGGGCAACTTTCTCCTTATCAGCTTCTGCATGGCCTGTTCTGATGAGAAGTCGATAGAACTCCTCTATATACTCCTGAACAGATCTTCCTGCTTGCTTCAAACTCTGCATTTTCTTCATTAGGTCAAGCTCATAATCAACAGGAATGAACTGTCACTTCAATTTATCCACCATCTGATCCCATCTCGTGATTTTCTCCTTTCCCTTTCTATTTCACTCTAACTAAATCTCTTGCCGCCATATTTTCGCATGACCTTTCAGTCTGGCCTTCACAAATTTGACCCTATCAGGATCCTCAACATCTTCATACTCAAAATATTCCTCACATTCATTGATCCAGTCGATCAATTCCTCTGGGTTAAGATTTCCAAAAAATGTGGGAACCTCAATCTTAGGTCTTTTCCCAATCTTGGAAATCGCCGAAAAAGTGTTTCTTCCTCCTGGTTCACAATTTCAGCTTCTCCTTCTTGATATTCTTCTTCGGTTTCATCCTCATTTTCATCTCTAAAATTAAGATTCATTCCTCTGTGAATCTCTTCTTGCAATGCTCGCACTTGTCTCTGCAGCTCTCTAACCTCAGGTGTCACAGCACTAGCTCTTCCGCCACGTTCTCTTCGTGGAGGTATTTTCGCGATGCGCCCTGAAACCCTAGCCATGGTCCTGGTGCAAACTGCCTCACAGTCGGCGATCTATTTACACACTCAAGAAAACTTGCTCTGATACCACTTGATGAAGGGTGCTCCCCTTAATACCACAAACACATAAGAGACATAGAGAAACAACAACAATAATATGCAAGAACAGAGAATTGGCTTCTTATTATCTCCACAAATGTGGAATTACAAATTTTTAGAATTACAACATGCAAAGCCACATGGGCATTCCCTTACAATATTCGGTAGGACAAAGCCTCGAACTATTACCCAGATCTACTACCCAGAACTATTCTGAACTGCCCAAGACAATAATACAGCCTTCCTTATATAGGCAATTTTCCACCGCCTGGGAAGGTTCGAAAATTTTAGCCAATAAGACTGACCAAACTTAGAATTATTTTATTTTACATTTCATTACATCATAGTCGGCTCAAGCTAACCTTTGAAACCCGAACAAAAATTTTGAAAAAAATTATTTTTTGCCATTTCAGGTGGCCCAACTTCCGAAGACCATAAGTCATCACCAGTTGACCCGATCGGCTATTATAACCCCATTTTGGAAATGCCACGAAGCGCTCTACAGGCTTGACCCGAGCAAGCACCCGTCACCCAAATTTTTGACCTCATCTGGGGCCTCTAAAGCCTTCAAAATTGTGTTCAAAGTTTCTGTACCCTATTGCCAATACCAAAAATCTTCAATATCTTCCAATATACACTTGATCTGGCAATGAAACTTTACTGGCAGACTTATATGACCAAAATGAACCTCCAAGAAAGAAATCAGATCATTCTGAGCACATACGAAAATTACCAAAAATAGTAACTTTTCATAAATAGCAGCTCTGCACAAAATAACCCTTATTGAATAAAAACATAAATATTTTTGGGTGATGCAAGATTGCTCTTACACCCAGGATGCTCCTGCATCAGACACCCGGGGTAATTTGAGAAGTGACCCTGTCACGACTCAGGTGTGCAGAGGAAAACCAAGACGGTTAACCTCCTCCTTTGTTAGCCATGATGAATCTTCAACAGGTCGTCCTTTTCACTTGACCAGATATTCTTCATATGTCCTGTGCCTTGTGCTTCTGCCAACATGACTATCCAGTATATCTTCAATCTCCTTAGTGTCTGAACTAGTTGCTGGAATACTCCACTGTGCCACTGTGATCTCATCTTCAACACCTCTCTCATGATACTTTGTCAGATCTGAAATGTTAAACACTAGTGAAATATTTAGGTTGGTAGGCAATTCTACCTCATATGCCTTTTCTGAATCATGTTTCTTCAATATCCTGCATGGTCCAAACTTCTTGATTTTCAGCTTGTTATATGTACCAACTGGAAATCGCTCCTTCCGCAAATGAACCATGACTTCATCACCAACCTGAAATTCCTTATACCTCCTTTTCTCATCTACCTTAGCCTTATACTATGCATTCATCTTGGTAATATGCTTCCTCACCTCCCCATGGATGTTCTTCAAGTGTTCTGCAAATTCCTCAGCTTCAGCACTACTTACTTCTCCTCTATCTATCTTCCTCAATTCAGATGCATTTCTTGGACTACTTCCATATACAATCTGGAATGGTGATTTACCAGTGCTCCTATTGACAGAATTATTGTATGCAAATTCTGCTTGTGGTAAAATCAAATCCCATCCTGTTGGCTTATCTCCAACCAAACATCTCAGCAAATTTTCCAAACTCCTATTCACCACCTCTATCTGTCCATCAATCTGTGGATGATGTGATGAACTGAACTTTAAATCTGTCTTCAACTTCTTCCACAATGTACGCCAGAAATATCTAACAAACTTAGTGTCCCGATCTGAAACTATGGTCTTTGGCAAACCATGAAGTCTCACTACTTCTCTGAAAAACAATTTTGCTACATGAACAACATCATTAGTCTTCTTGCAGAGAATGAAATGTGCCATCTTTGAAAATCTGTCAACCACTACAAAAATTGAATCATGTCCTCGCTGAGTCCTTGGTAAACCCAGAACAAAGTCCATACTGATATCTTCCCAAAGCTTCTCTGGTATAGGTAATGGCTGATACAACCCTATATTCTGCTTCACTCCTTTCGCTATCTGACATACTCTGCAACTCTATACAAACTTCTTCACATCTTACTGCAACTGCGGCCAATAATAATTCTCACTAACCAAACCAACGGTTTTATCACGACTAAAATGTCCAGCTAATCCTCCACTATGCTTCTCCTTGATGAGATTCTCATTCATAGAACTTCGTGGAATGCACAATTGACTCCCTCTGAATAGCATATCATCTTGGATGATAAAATCCAGCCATTTCATCCTGTCTAGAGTAACAGGTTCTCTACAAGCTTTCCAAACTTCACCAAAATTAGGATCCTCTGGATACAAATTCTTGAGTTCCCTGAACCCAACCACTTCAATCTACATTTTTGTCAGAAATAGTTGCCTTCTGTTAAGAGCATCTGCAACCATATTAGACTTTCCACTCGTGTGTTTCAAAACAAATGTATAACTCTGCAAAAACTCAACCCATTTCAAATGCCTCTGATTCAACTTTCCTTGACTATTCAAATATTGCAAAGTTTGATGATCAGTATACAAAATAAACTCATTAGGAAGCAGATAATGTCTCCACTTCTTTAATGCTTGAACTATAGCATAAAATTCTTGATCATAAATAGAATATTTCCTCTTGACATCATTTAACTTCTCACTGAAATAAGCAACAGGTTTACCTTCTTGGCTCATAACAGCTCCTATTGCAGTACCACTAGCATCACAATCTACTTGAAACACCTTATTAAAATTTAGAAGTGCTAAAACTAGTTGTTCTGTAACTTTTTATTTCAATAATTGAAAACTCTTTTCTGCCCCATTAGTCTACTGAAACTCTTTTCTATCCTCTCTCATTGTTTCAGTCAAGGGTCCACAAATACTGCTAAATTTTTTGATAAACTTTCTGTAAAAGCTAGCCAAACCATAAAAAGATCTTACCTCAGTAGCACTCCTTGGAGTAGGCCATTCAAGGATAGCTTGTACCTTCTCTGGGTCCATTTTTAGACCTTCTCCTGAAACTACAAATCTCAAATACACTAACTTTTTCTTCACAAAACTGCACTTCTTCAAATTAATCAATAATTTCTTTTCTCTCAGCTTCTCAAATACCATACGAATATGCATCATATGCTCATCCAATGTCTTACTAAAGATCAAAATATCATCTAGGTAAATAATGACAAACTTACTCAGAAATTCTTTCAAAACCTTGTTCATGAGCCGCATGAAAGTCCTCGGTGCATTGGTTAGCCCAAAAGGCATGACTAACCACTCATACAGTCCTTCCTTTGTCTTGAAGGCAGTCTTCCATTCATCTCCTTCTCTAATCCAAATTTGGTGATATCCAATCTTAAGATCTATCTTTGAGAAATACACAGCTCCACTCAAACAATCCATAATATCATCCATTCGTGGCAATGGAAACCTATATTTGATTGTGATCTTATTTATTGCTCTAGAATCTGTACACATCCTCCACTCTCCATTCTTCTTTGGTGCTAATACCGCTGGTACAGCACAAGGACTCAGACTCTCTCGAATCAACCCTTTCTGCAATAACTCATGTACTTGTCCATTCAACTCTTCACTTTCTACTGGTGTCATTCTGTGTGCTGCCTTGTTTGGAAAACTAGCTCCTGGAATCAAATCCATCTGATGACTGATCTTCCTTACCGGTGGTAATCTATCAGGTACATTATCAGATACAATATCTTGAAACTCATTCAACAAATCTGCAACCTCTACAGGTACATCCTCTGCTTCTTCTTTACCAACTTTTGGAATTAAAGCAAAACACACATGCTCATGCCTCATACCATCTAGGAATTTCCTTCCATCAACAAATGTTAATCTTGCATTACCACATACTTTTTCTTTGGTCTCCTTCAACGGCTTTAGCTTATGTCGCACTCCATCCTTTGTCAAGGAATAAGTATTCGCACGACCATCGTGTACAGCACATCTGTCAAACTGCCACGATCTACCCAATAACATATGACATGCATCCATAGAGATGATATCACATAGTACCTCATCTTGGTACCCGCCGATCTTGAACTTCACTAGGCATTGTTCATTGACCATGACCTTGTGGTCATCCTGTACCCAGGCAATCTGATATGGATGTGGGTGTTTATATCTCTTGAGCTTCAACTTTGTCACCATCTCTTCTGACACCAAATTGTCAGTGCTTCCACTATCAATAATCACATCACAACATTTACCTTCACACTTTCACCTGGTGCGAAACAGGCTCCTCCTTTGTTCAGGTTCATTCTCACCACTCAAAAAAGACTCTTCTATTAATTAACATTTTTCCTCTTTCAGCATCTTCAGAATTTGACAATCTAGCATCTTCATCTACATGTGCAACTCTGGCCTGGCCTTCATTTCTCCTGTCTGTTCTACCTTGGCGTTGAGGATATTCAAATGCCCTATGACCTTCTTTTCCACAGTGAAAACATGTTCCACGGAAGCCACCTCTTCCAGATCTTTGTCCTCTTCCTCTTCCTCTTTGATCTCTATTATTCTGATCCTGAAATCAATTGAAATTATTTCCTCACTGATTCTGACTGCTACTGGCCTCATCCTTCTTTTTCAGATCTTCATTTCAGCCACCATATGACTGTCCACCAGATCGTCCACCGCGACCTCTTACGTTTTGTCTGCTCTCAAACTTCTTGTTCATCTTTTCCTCTACTTTTAGGGCAAACCAGTATGCCTCTTCAATACTATTCATTCGAACCAGATTCAGCTCCTCTTGAATGCTTGGCCTTAACCCATTAAGGTATCAGGCAACTTTCTCCTTATCAGCTTCTGCATGGCCTGTTCTGATGAGAAGTCGATAGAACTCCTCTGTATACTCCTGAACAGATCTTCCTGCTTGCTTCAAACTCTACATTTTCTTTAGTAGGTCAAGCTCATAATCAACAGGAATGAACTGTCACTTCAATTTATCCACCATCTGATCCCATCTTGTGATTTTCTCCTTTCCCCTTCTATTTCTCTCTAACTGAATCTCTTGCCACCATATCTTCACATGACCCTTCAGTCTGGCCTTCGCAAATTTGACTCTATCAAGATCCTCAACATCTTCATACTCAAAATATTCCTCACATTCATTGATCCAGTCGATCAATTCCTCTGGGTTAATATTTCCAAAAAATGTGGGAACCTCAATCTTAGGTCTTTTCCCAATCTTGGAAATCGTCCGAAAAAGTCTTTTTTCCTCCTGGTTCATAATTTTAGCTTCTCCTTCTTGATATTCTTCTTTGGCTTCATCCTCACTTTCGTCTCTGACATTAAGATTCATTCCTCTGTGAATCTCTTCTTGCAATGCTCGCACTTGTCTCTGCAGCTCTGTAACCTCAGGTGTCACAGCACCAGCTCTTCCGCCACGTTCTCTTCGTGGAGGCATTTTTGCGATGCGCGCTGAAACCCTAGCCACGGTCCTGGTGCAAACTGCCTCACAGTCGGTGATCTATTTACACACTCAAGAAAACCTACTCTGATACCACTTGATGAAGGGTGCTCCCCTTAATACCACAAACATATTACAGACATAGAGAAACAACAACAATAATATGCAAGAACAGAAAATTGGCTTTTTATTATCTCCACAAATGTGGAATTACAAATTTTTAGAATTACAACATGCAAAGCCACATGGACATTCCCTTACAATATTTGGTAGGACAAAGCATCGAACTATTACCCAGATCTACTACCCAGAACTATTCTGAACTGCCCAAGACAATAATACAGCCTTCCTTATATAGGCAATTTTCCACCGCCTGGGAAAGTTCCAAAATTTTAGCCAATAAGGTTGACCAAACTTAGAATTATTTTATTTTACATTTCATTACATCATAGTCAGCTCAAGATAACGTTTGAAACTCGAACAAAAATTTTGAAGAAAATTATTTTTCGCCATTTCAGGTGGCCCAACTTCCGAAGACCATAAGTCATCACCAGTTGACCCGATCAGTTATTATAACCCCATTTCAAAAATGCCACGAAGCGCTCTACAGGCTTGACTTGCGCAACCGCCCGTCACCCAAATTTTTGACCTCATCCGGGGCCTCTAAAGCCTTCAAAACTGAGGTCAAAGTTTCTGTACCTTGCTGCCAATACCTAAAATTTTTAATATCTTCCAATATACACTTGATCTGGCAATGAAACTTTACTGGCAGACTTATATGACCAAAATGAACCTCCAAGAAAGAAATCAGATCATTCTAATCACATACGAAAATTACCAAAAATATTAACTTTTCATAAATAGAAGCTTTGCACAAAATAACCCTTATTGAATAAAAACATAAATATTTTTGGGTGATACAAGATTGCTCTTACACCCAGGATGCTCCCGCATCAGACACCTGGGGTAATTTGAGAAGTGACCCTGTCACGACTTAGGTGTGGAGAGGAAAACCAAAATGGTTAACATCCTCCTTTGTTAGCCATGATGAATCTTCAACAGGTCATCTTTTCCACTTGACCAGATATTCTTCATATGTCCTGTGCCTTGTGCTTCTGCCAACACGACTATCCAGTATATCTTCAATCTCCTTAGTGTCTGAACTAGTTGCTGGAATACTCCACTGTGCCACTGTGATCTCATCTTCAACACCTCCCTCATGATACTCTATCAGATCTGAAATGTTAAACACTGGCGAAATATTTAGCTCGGTAGATAATTCTACCTCATATGTATTTCTTGAATCATGTTTCTTCAATATCCTGCATGGTCCAAACTTCTTCATTTTCAGCTTGTTATATGTACCAACTTGAAACCGCTCTTTCCACAAATGAACCATGACTTCATCACCAACCTGAAATTATTTATACCACCTTTTCTCATCTACCTTAGTCTTATACTGTGCGTTCATCTTGGTAATATGCTTCCTCACCTCCCCATGGATGTTCTTCAAGTGTTCTGCAAAATCTTCAGCTTCAGCACTACTTACTTCTCCTTTATCTATCTTCCTCAATTCAAATGCATTTCTTGAACTACTTCCATATACAATCTGGAATGGTGATTTACCAGTGCTTCTATTGACAGAATTATTGTATGCAAATTCTGCCTGTGGTAAAATCAAATCCCATCCTGTTGGCTTATTTCCAACCAAACATCTCAGCAAATTTTCCAAACTCCTGTTCACCACCTTTGTCTGTCCATCAGTCTGTGGATGATGTGATGAACTGAACTTCAAATCTGTCTTCAACTTCTTCCACAACGTACGCCAGAAATATCCAACAAACTTAGTGTCCCGATCTGAAACTATGATCTTTGGCAAACCATGAAGTCTCACTACTTCTCTGAAAAACAATTCTGCTACATTAACAGCATCATTAGTCTTCTTGCAGGGAATGAAATGTGCCATCTTTGAAAATCTATCAACCACTACAAAAATTTAATCATGTCCCCGCTGAGTCCTCGGTAAACTAAGAACAAAGTCCATACTGATATCCTCCCAAGGCTTCTCTGTTATAGGTAATGGCTGATACAACCCTGTATTCTGTTTCACTCTTTTCGCCATCTGACATACTCTGCAACTCTGTAAAAACTTCTTCACATCTTGCTGCAACTGCGGCCAATAATAATTCTCACTAACCAAACCAACAGTTTTATCATGACCAAAATGTCCAGCCAATCCTCCACTATGCTTCTCCTTGATGAGATTCTCCCTCATAGAACTTCGTGGAATGCACAACTGACTCCCTCTAAATAGCATATCATCTTGGATGATAAAATCTAGCCATTTCATCCTGTCTAAAGTAACAGGTTCTGTACAAGTTTTCCAAGCTTCACCAAAATCAGGATCCTGTGGATAAAAATTCTTGAGTTCCTTGAACCCAACCACTTCAATCTACATTTCTATCAGCAATAGTTGCCTTCTGCTAAGAGCATCTGCAACCCTATTAGCCTTTCCACTCATGTGTTTCAAAACAAATATATAACTCTGCAAAAACTCAACCTATTTCAAATGCCTCTGATTCAACTTTCCTTGACTATTCAAATATTGCAAAGCTTCATGATCAGTATACAAAACAAACTCTTTAGGAAGCAGATAATGTCTCCACTTCTTTAATGCCTGAACTATAGCATAAAATTCCTGATCATAAACAGAATATTTTCTCTTGGCATCATTTAACTTCTCACTGAAATAAGCAACAGGTTTACCTTCTTGGCTCATAATAGCTCCTATTGCAGTACCACTAGCATCACAATCTACTTGAAACACCTTATTAAAATCTGGAAGTGCTAAAACTGGTTATTCTGTAACTTTTTGTTTCAACAATTGAAAACTCTTTTCTGCCCCATTAGTCCACTTAAACTCTTTTCTATCCCCTCTCATTGTTTCAGTCAAGGGTCCACAAATACTGCAAAATTTTTTGATAAACTTTCTGTAAAAGCTAGCCAAACCATGAAAAGATCTTACCTCAGTAGCACTCCTTGGAGTAGGCCATTCAAGGATAGCCTTTACCTTCTCTGGGTCCATTTTTAGACCTTCTCCTGAAACTACAAATCTCAAATACACTAACTCTTTCTTCACAAAACTGCACTTCTTCAAATTAATCAACAATTTCTCTTCTCTCAGCTTCTCAAATACCATACGAATATGCATCATATGCTCATCCAATGTCTTACTAAAGATCAAAATATCATCTAGGTAAACAATGACAAACTTACTCGAAAATTCTTTCATAAACCACGTTCATGAGCCGCATGAAAGTGCTCGGTGCATTGGTTAGCCCAAAAGGCATGACTAACCACTCATACAGTCTTTCCTTTGTCTTGAAGGCAGTCTTCCATTCATCTTATTCTCTGATCTAAATTTGGTGATATCCACTCTTCAGATCTATCTTTGAGAAATACACAGCTCCACTCAAACAATCCATAATATCATCCATTCGTGGCAATGAAAACTTATATTTGATTGTGATCTTATTTATTGCTCTGGAATCTGTACACATCCTCCACTCTCTATTCTTCTTTGGTGCTAATACCGTTGGTATAGCACAGGGACTTAGACTCTCTTGAATCAACCCTTTCTGTAATAACTCGTGTACTTGTCTGTTCAACTCTTCACTTTCTGCTGGTGTCATTTTGTATGCTGCCTTGTTTGGCAAACTAGCTCTTGGAATCAAATCCATCTAATGACTGATCTTCCTTACCAGTGGTAATCCATCAGGTACATTATCAGATACAATATCCTGAAACTCATTCAACAAATTTACAACCTCTAGAGGTACATCCTCTGCTTCTTCTTTACCAACTTTTGGAATTAAAGCAAAACACACATGATCATGCCTCATACCATCTAGGAATTTTCTTCCATCAAAAAATGTTATTCTTGCATTACCACATATTTTTTTTTCGGTTTCCTTCAATGGCTTTAGCTTATGTCGCAGTCCATCCTTTGCGAGGGAATAAGTATTCGCATGACCATCATGTACAACACATCTGTCAAACTGCCACGGTCTACCCAATAACATATGACATGCATCCATAGAGATGATATCACATAGTACCTCATCTTGGTACCCACCGATCTTTAACTTCACTAGGCATTGTTCATTGACCATGACCTTGTGGTCATCCTGTACCCATGCAATCCGATATGGATGTGGGTGTTTCTGTCTCTTGAGCTTCAACTTTGTCACCATCTCTTTTGACACCAAATTGTTAGTGCTTTTACTATCAGTAATCACATCACAACATTTACCTTCACACTTGCACCTGGTGCGAAACAGGCTCCTCCTTTGTTCAGGTTCATTCTCACCACTCAAAAAAGACTCTTCTGTTAATTAGCATTTCTCCTCTTTCAGCATCTTAAGAATTTGATGATCTAGCATCTTCATCTACATGTGCAACTCTGGCCTGGCCTTCATTTCTCTTGTCTGTTCTGCCTTGGCATTGAGGACATTCAAATGCCCTATGACTTTCTTCTCCATAGTGAAAACATGTTCCACGGAAGCCACCTCTTCCAGATCTTTGTCCTCTTCCTCTTCCTCTCTGATCTCTATTATTCTGATCCTGGAAGTGATTGAAATTATTTCCTTGCTGATTCTGACTGCTACTGGCCTCATCCTTCTTTTTCAGATCTTCATTTTGGCCACCATATGACCGTCCACCAGATCGTCCACCGTGACCTCTTACGTTTTGTCTGCTCTCAAACTTCTTGTTCAGGTTTTCCTCTACTTTGAAGGCAAACGGGTATGCCTCTTCAATACTGTTCTTTCGAACCAGATCGATTCAGCTCCTCCTGAATGCTTGGCCTTAACCCATTAAGGTATCGGGCAACTTTCTCCTTATCAGCTTCGGCATGGCCTATTTTGATGAGAAGTCGATAGAACTCCTCTGTATACTCCTTAACAGATCTTCCTGCTTGCTTCAAACTCTACATTTTCTTCAGTAGGTCAAGCTCATAATCAACAAGAATGAACTATCGCTTCAATTTATCCACCATCCAATCCCATCTCGTGATTTTCTCCTTTCCCCTTCTATTTCACTCTAACTGAATCTCTTGCCACCATATCTTCGCATGACTCTTCAGTCTAGCCTTCACAAATTTGACCCTATCAGGATCCTTAACATCTTCATACTCAAAATATTGCTTACATTCATTGATCCAGTCGATCAATTCTTTTGGGTTAAGATTTCCAAAAAATGTGGGAACCTCAATCTTAGGTCTTTTCCCAATCTTGAAAATCGCTCGAAAAAGTCTTTCTTCCTCCTGGTTCACAATTTCAGCTTCTCCTTCATAGTCGGCTCAAGATAACCTTTGAAACTCGAACAGAAATTTTGAAGAAAATTATTTTTCTCCATTTCAGGTGGCCCAACTTTCGAACACCATAAGTCATCACCAGTTGACCCGATCGGCTATTATAACCCCATTTCAGAAATGCCATGAAGCGCTCTACAGGCTTGACCTACGCAAGTGCCCATCACCCAAATTTTTGACCTCATCTAGGGCCTCTAAACCCTTCAAAACTGAGTTCAAAGTTTCGGTACCCTGCTGCCAATACTGAAAATCTTCAATATCTTCCAATATACACTTGATCTGGCAATGAAACTTTACTGGCAGACTTATATGACCAAAATGAACCTCCAAGAAAGAAATCAGATCATTCTGAGAAAATACAAAAATTACCAAAAATAGTAACTTTCCATAAATAGCAGCTCTGAAAAAAATAATCTTTATTGAATAAAAACATAAATATTTTTGGGTGATGCAAGATTGCTCTTACACCCAGGATGCTCCTGCATCAGACACCTGGGGTAATTTGAGAAGTGACCCTGTCACGACTCAGGTGTGCAGAGAAAAACCAAGACGGTTAACCTCCTCCTTTGTTAGCCATGATGAATCTTCAACAGGTCATCCTTTCCACTTGACCAGATATTCTTCATATGTCCTGTGCCTTATGCTTCTGCCAACACGACTATCCAGTATATCTTCAATCTCCATAGTGTCAGAACTAGTTACTGGAATACTCCACTGTGCCGCTGTGATCTCATCTTCAACACCTCCCTCATGATACTCTATTAGATCTGAAATGTTAAACACTAGTGAAATATTTAGCTCGGTAGGTAATTTTACCTCATATGCGTTTCCTGAATCATGTTTCTTCAATATCCTGCATGGCCCAAACTTCTTCATTTTTAGCTTGTTATATGTACCAACTGGAAACCGCTCCTTCCGCAAATGAACCATGACTTCATCATCAACCTAAAATTCCTTATACCTCCTTTTCTCATCTGCCTTAGCCTTATACTATGCGTTCATCTTGGTAATATGCTTCCTCACCTCTCCATGGATGTTCTTCAAGTGTTCTGCAAAATCTTCAGCTTCAGCACTACTTACTTCTCCTTTATCTATCTTCCTCAATTCAGATGCATTTCTTGGACTACTTCCATATACAATCTGAAATGGTGATTTACCAGTGCTCCTATTGATAGAATTATTGTATGCAAATTCTGCCTGTGGTAAAATCAAATCCCATCCTGTTGGCTTATCTCCAACCAAACATCTCAGCAAATTTCCCAAACTCCTATTCACCACCTCTGTCTGTCCATCAGTCTGTGGATGATGTGATGAACTGAACTTCAAATCTGTCTTCAACTTCTTACACAACGTACACCAGAAATATCTAACAAACTTAGTGTCCCGATCTGAAACTATGGTCTTTGGCAAACCATGAAGTCTCACTACTTCTCTGAAAAACAATTCTGCTACATGAACAGCATCATTAGTCTTCTTGCAGGGAATGAAATGTGCCATCTTTGAAAATCTATCAACCACTACAAAAATTGAATCATGTCCCCGTTGAGTCTTCGGTAAACTAGGAACAAAGTCCATACTGATATCCTCCCAAGGCTTCTCTGGTATAGGTAATGGCTGATACAACCCTGTATTCTACTTCACTTCTTTCACCATCTGACATACTCTGCAACTCTGTACAAACTTCTTCACATCTTGCTGCAACTACGGCCAATAATAATTCTCACTAACCAAACCAACGATTTTATCATGACCAAAATGTCCAGCCAATCCTCCACTATGCTTCTCCTTGATGAGATTCTCCCTCATAAAACTTCATGGAATGTACAACTGACTCCATCTGAATAGCATATCATCTTGGATGATAAAATCCAGCCATTTCATCCTGTCTAGAGTAACAGGTTCTCTACAAGCTTTCCAAACTTCACCAAAATCAAGATCCTCTGGATACAAATTTTTGAGTTCCTTGAACCCAACCACTTCAATCTGCATTTCTGTTAGCAATAGTTGCCTTCTGCTAAGAGCATCTGCAACCCTATTAGACTTTCCACTCCTATGTTTCAAAACAAATGTATAACTCTACAAAAACTCAACCCATTTCAAATACCTCTGATTCAACTTTCCTTGACTATTCAAATATTACAAAGCTTGATGATCAGTATACAAAACAAACTCCTTAGGAAGCAGATAATGTCTCCACTTCTTTAATGCCTGAACTATAGCATAAAATTTCTGATCATAAACAAAATATTTTTTTTTGGCATCATTTAACTTCTCACTGAAATAAGCAACAGGTTTACCTTCTTGGCTCATAACAGTTCCTATTACAGTACCACTAGCATCACAATCTACTTGAAACACCTTATTAAAATCTGGAAGTGCTAAAACTAGTTGTTCTGTAACTTTTTGTTTCAACAATTGAAAACTCTTTTCTACCCCATTAGTCCACTTAAACTCTTTTTCATCCCTTCTCATTGTTTCAGTCAAGGGTCCACAAATACTGCAAAATTTTTTGATAAACTTTCTGTAAAAGCTAGCCAAACCATGAAAAGATCTTACCTCAGTAGCACTCCTTGGAGTAGGCCATTCAAAGATAGCTTGTACCTTCTCTGGGTCCATTTTTAGACCTTCTCCTGAAACTATAAATCTCAAATATACTAACTCTTTCTTCACAAAACTGCACTTCTTCAAATTAATCAACAATTTCTCTTCACTCAGCTTCTCAAATACCATACGAATATGCATCATATGCTCATCCAATGTCTTACTAAAGATCAAAATATCATCTAGGTAAACAATGACAAACTTACCCAGAAATTTTTTCAGAACCTCGTTCATGAGCTGTATGAAAGTGCTCGGTGCATTGGTTAGCCCAAAAGGCATGACTAACCACTCATACAGTCTTTCCTTTGTCTTGAAGGCAGTCTTCCATTCATCTCCTTCTCTGATCTGAATTTGGTGATATCCACTCTTCAGATCTATGTTTGAGAAATACACAGCTCCACTCAAACAATCCATAATATCATCCATTCATGGCAATGGAAACCTATATTTGATTGTGATCTTGTTTATTGCTCTAGAATCTGTAAACATCCTCCACTCTCCATTCTTCTTTGGTGCTAATACCACTGGTACAGCACAGGGACTTAGACTCTCTCGAATCAACCCTTTCTGCAATAACTCATGTACTTGTCTGTTCAACTCTTCACTTTCTTCTGGTGTCATTCTGTGTGCTGCCTTGTTTGGCAAACTAGCTCCTGGAATCAAATCCATCTGATGACTGATCTTCCTTACCGGTGGTAATCTATCAGGTACATTATCAGATACAATATCGTGAAACTCATTCAACAAATTTGTAACCTCTACAAGTACATCCTCTACTTCTTCTTTACCAACTTTTGAAATTAAAGCAAAACACACATGCTCATGCCTCATACCATCTAGGAATTTCCTTCCATCAACAAATGTTATTTTTGCATTACCACATACCTTTTCTTCGGTCTCCTTCAATGGCTTTAGCTTATGTCGCACTCCATCCTTTGTCAGGGAATAGGTATTCGCATGACCATCGTGTACAGCACATCTGTCAAACTGCCACGGTCTACCCAATAACATATGACATGCATCCATAGAGATGATATCACATAGTACCTCATCTTGGTACCCACCGATCTTGAACTTCACTAGGTATTGTTCATTGACCATGACCTTGTGGTCATTCTGTACCCAGGCAATCCGATATGGATGTGGGTGTTTCTATCTCTTGAGGTTCAACTTTGTCACCATCTCTTCTGACACCAAATTGTCAGTGCTTCCACTATCAATAATCACATCACAACATTTACCTTCACACTTTCACCTGGTGTGAAACAGGCTCCTCCTTTGTTCAGGTTCATTCTCACCACTCAGCAAGACTCTTCTATTAATTAGCGTTTCTCCTCTTTCAACATCTTCAGAATTTGATGATCTAGCATCTTTATCTACATGTGCAATTGTGGCCTGACCTTCATTTCTCCTATCTGTTCTACCTTGGTATTGAGGACATTCAAATGCCCTATGAACTTCTTCTCCACAGTGAAAACATGTTCCACTGAAGCCACCTCTTCCAGATTCTTGTCCTCTTCCTCTTCCTCTATGATATCTATTATTCTGATCCTGGAAGTGATTGAAATTATTTCCTCGCTGATTCTGACTACTACTGGCCTCATCCTTCTTTTTCGAATCTTCATTTCGGCCACCATATGACCGTCCACCAGATCATCCACCGCGACCTCTTCCATTTTGTCTGCTCTCAAACTTCTTGTTCAGCTTTTCCTCTACTTTTAGTGCAAACCGGTATGCCTCTTCAATACTGTTCATTCAAATCAGATTCAGCTCCTCCAGAATGCTTGGCCTTATCCCATTAAGGTATCGGGCAACTTTCTCCTTATCAGCTTCTACATGGCCTGTTCTGATGAGAAGTCGATAGAACTCCTCTGTATACTCCTGAACAGATCTTCCTGCTTACTTCAAACTCTGCATTTTCTTCAGTAGGTCAAGCTCATAATCAACAGGAATGAACTGTTGCTTCAATTTATCCACCATCCGATCCCATCTTGTGATTTTCTCCTTTCCCCTTCTATTTCACTCTAACTGAATCTCTTGCCACCATATCTTCGCATGACCCTTCAGTCTGGCCTTCCCAAATTTGACCCTATCAGGATCCTCAACATCTTCATACTCAAAATATTTCTCACATTCATTGATCCAGTCGATCAATTCCTCTGGGTTAAGATTTCCAAAAAATGTGGGAACCTCAATCTTAGGTCTTTTCCCAATCTTGGAAATCATCCGAAAAAGTCTTTTTTCCTCTTGGTTCACAATTTCAGCTTCTCCTTCTTGATATTCTTCTTCGGCTTCATCCTCACTTTCATCTCTGACATCAAGATTTATTTCTCTGTGAATCTCTTCTTGCAATGCTCACACTTGTCTCTGCAGCTCTCTAACCTTAGGTGTCACAGCACCAGCTCTTCCGCCACGTTCTCTTCGTTGAAGCATTTTTGCGATGCGCGCTGAAACCCTAGCCACGGTCCTGGTGCAAACTGCCTCACAGTCGGCGATCTGTTTACACACTCAAGAAAACCTACTCTGATACCACTTGATGAAGGGTGCTCCCCTTAATACCACAAACACATTACAGACATAGAGAAACAACAACAATAATATGCAAGAACAGAAAATTGGCTTCTTATTATCTCCACAAATGTGGAATTACAAATTTTCAGAATTACAACATGCAAAGCTACATGGGCATTCCCTTACAATATTCAGTAGGACAAAGCCTCAAACTATTACCCAGATCTACTACCCAGAACTATTCTAAACTGCCCAAGACAATAATACAGCCTTCCTTATATAGGCAATTTTTCACCGCCTAAGAAGGTTCCAAAATTTTAGCCAATAAGGCTGACCAAACTTAGAATTATTTTATTTCACATTTCATTACATCATAGTCAGCTCAAGATAACCTTTGAAACCCGAAGAGAAATTTTGAAGAAAATTATTTTTCGCCATTTCAGGTGGCCCAACTTCGGAAGACCATAAGTCATCACCAGTTGACCCGATCAGCTATTATAACCCCATTTCGAAAATGCCACGATGTTTTCTACAGGCTTGACTTGCGCAAGCGCTTGTCACCCAAATTTTTGACATCATCCGGGGCCTCTAAAGCCTTCAAAACAGAGTTCAAAGTTTCTGTACCCTGCTGCCAATACCAAAAATCTTCAACATCTTCCAATATACACTTGATCTGGCAATGAAACTTTACTGGCAGACTTATATGACCAAAATGAATCTCCAAGAAAGAAATCAGATCATTCTAAGCACATACAAAAATTAACAAAAATAGTAACTTTCCATAAATAGCAGCTCTGCACAAAATAACCCTTATTTAATAAAAACATAAATATTTTTGGGTGATGCAAGATTGCTCTTACACCCAGGATGCTCCTGCATTAGGAGGGGAGAGAGAGAGGGAGTGAGGAAGTGAGGGAGGGAATGAGAGACGTGGATGGAAGAAAGGTAGAGGTGGGGAGAGAGAGAGAGAGAGAGAGCATCCTGGGTGTAAGGGCAATCTTGCATCACCCAAAAATAATTTGTTTTGTCTTTTCAATAAGCACTATCTTGTGTAGAGTTACTATTTATGGAAACTTACTATTTTTGGTAAGTTGGTCATACAAGCTCAAAATATTTTGATTTCATGGGTGGAGGTTCAACTTAGTCATATCAGTCTGCTAGTTGAGTTTTATTTTCATACCATCTGTATTGGTGAAGTTATTGAGGTTTTTGGATAAAAAATCTTTGAGCTCAATTTTGAAGGCCTTAGAGGCTCTGGAATGCAATCAAACCTAGGTTGACTGGAGCTTGTGCTACTTAAGTGTTGTAGATCAGGACTTGCCATTTCTGAAAAGTGGTTATAATAGCTAGATAGAGCTACGGTTAAAAAGTTATGGCCTTCGAAAGTTGGGCTACCTAAAAGATATAATTTGTAATTATTTTGAGCTGACCCTAAAGTAATAAAATAAAAAATAAAATAATTTTTAGGGTGGTCGGCCTTAATGGCTAAAATTCTGGAACCTTCTCGGGCGGTGGAAAATTGCCTATATAAGGAAGGTTCGTAGTGTTTTCTAGGGCAGTTCTGAGTGGTTGTTCGAGGCTTTGTCTTACATAATATTGTAAGGAAAATGCCCATGTGGCTTTGCATATTGTAATTCTAAAATTTGTAACTCCACACTTTTGGAGATAATAAGAAGTCCATATTTTGTTCTTGCAAATTTTTGTTATGTCTCTATTTTTGTTATGTGTTTGTGGTATTAAGGGGAGCACCCTTCATCAAGTGGTATCAAAGCATGAGTTCCTAAGTGTGTAGATAGATCACCAACTATGAGGTAGTTTGCACCAGTACCATGGTTTAGGGTTTCAATGATTATGCAAAAATGCCTTCACGAAGGGAACATGGTGGAAGAGCCGAAGGTGTGTCACCTATGGTTAGATCCCTCCAGAGACAAGTGCGAGCATTGCAAGAAGATATTCATAGAGGCATGCATCTTGTCGTAAGAGAGGAAAGTGATGATGAAGCTGAAGAAGAAAGAAATTTTGATTAGGAAGGAGAAGGTGAAATTCTAAACCAAGAGGAAAAAAGGCTTTTTTGGGCCATTTCTAAGATTGGGAAAAGGCCTAAGATTGAGGTTCTTACATTTTTAAGAAATCTTAAACTAGAGGAGTTGATCGATTGGATCAATGAATTAGAAGAATATTTTGAGTATGAAGATATTGAGGATCCTAATAGGGTCAAGTTTGTGAAGGTGAGATTAAAGGGTCATGCGAAGATCTAGTGGCAGGAGATTCAATTAGAGAGAAATAGAAGAGGAAAGGAGAAAATCACAAGATGGGATCAGATGGTAGATAAATTAAAGTGAAAATTTATTCTTGTTGATTATGAGTTTGATCTACTCAAGAAAATGCAAGGTTTGAAGCAAGCAGGGAGATCTATTTAGGAGTAAACAGGGGATTTCTATCAAATCCTCATTAGAACGGGCCATGTGGAAGCTGATAAGGAGAAAGTTGCCCGTTATCTTAATGGGTTGAGGCCAAGCATTCAGGAGGAATTGAATTTGGTCTGAATGAATAGTATTGAAGAGGCATACCAATTTTCTCTAAAGGTAGAGGAAAAGCTGAACAAAAAGTTTGAAAGTAGACAAAGCAGAAGACGTCGTGGTGGAAGATCTAGTGGACAGTCTTATGTTTGGCCAAAGTGAAGATCATAAAAAGAAGGATGAGTCTAGTAGTAGTCAAAATCAGAGAGAAAATAATTTCAATTGCTTCCATGATTACAATAATAGAGATCAGAGAGGAAGAGGAAGAGGAAAAGGACCAGGAAGACAAGGCTTTCATGGAACATGTTTTCACTGTGGAGAAGAAGGTCATAGGGCATATGAATGTCCACAATGCCAAGGAAGGAAAAATAGGAGAACTGAAGACCAGGCTAAAGTTACACATGTGGATGAATATGCCAAATAATCACATTCTAAAGATGTTGAAAGAGGAGAAGCCCTAATTAATAGAAGAGTCCTACTGAGTGGTGAGAATGAATCTGAGCAAAGGAGGAGCTTGTTTCACACCAGGTGCAAGTGTGAGGATACACTTTGTGATATGATTATTGATAGTGGAAGCATTGACAATGTGGTTTAAGAAGAGATGGTCACAAAGTTAAAGCTCAAGAGGTGGAAACACCCACATCCATACTGGATCACCTAGGTGTAGGATGACCACAAGGTCATGGTCAATTAATAGTGCCTAGTGAAGTTTAAGATTGTGGGATAAAATGATGAGGTAATATGTTATATCATACCTATGGATGCATGTTATATGTTGTTGGGTAGGTTGGGGTAGTTTGATATGCATGTTGTACATGATGGTCATGCAAATACCTATTCCCTAACAAAGGATGAAGTGTGACATAAGCTAAAGCCATTGACAGACATAGAAGAAAAGGTATGTAGTAATGCAAGAATAAGTTTTGTTGATGGAATAAAATTCCTATAAGGTATGAGGCATGGCCATATGTGTTTTATTTTAATTCCAAAAGTTGGTAATGAGAAAGTAGAAGATGTACCTGCAAAAGTTATAGATTTGTTGAATGAGTTTCAGGATATTGTATCTAATAATGTACCTGATGGATTACCAATTGTAAGGAAGATCATTCATCAGATGGACTTGATTCCATGAGCCAATTTTCTAAATAAGGCATCACACAGAATGACATCAGCAGAAAGTGAAGAGTTGAATAGACAAGTACAAGAGTTTTTGCAGAAGGGGTTGATTCGAGAGAGTCTGAGTCCATGTGTTGTACCAATAGTATTAGCATGAAAGAAGAATGGATAATTGAGGATGTGTATATATTCTAGGGTAATAAACAAGATCACAATCAAGTAAAAGTTTCCATTGCTACGAATGGATGATATTATGGACTATTTGAGCAGAGCTGTGTATTTGTCAAAGATAGATATGAAGAGTGGATATCATCAGATTTAGATTAGAGAAGGAGATGAATGTAAGACTTCCTTCAAGACAAAGGAAGGGTTATATGAGTGGTTAGTCATGCATTTTGGGCTAACCAATGCACCAAGCACTTTCATGTGGCTCATGAATGAGGTTCTTCATAGTGGAAAATTGGTTGGACATTTTGGTCGAGATAAAATCCTTGATTTGGTTAGTGAGAATTATTATTGGCCATAGTTGCAGCAAGATGTCAAAAAGTTTGTATAGAGTTGTAGAGTATGTCAAATGGAAAAAGGAGAAAAGAAGAACATAGGTTTGTATCATCCATTACCTATACCAGAGAAGCCATGGGAGGATATTAGTATGGACTTTGTTCTTGGTTTACCAAGGACTCAGTGGGGACATGATTCAATTTTTGTGGTAGTTGACAGGTTTTCAAAGATGACACATTTCATTTCCTGCAAGAAGACTAATGATGTTGTTTATGTAGCAGAATTATTTTTCAAAGAAGTGGTGAGACTACATGGTCTGCCAAATGGCATATTTTCAGATTGAGACACTAAGTTTGTTGGGTATTTCGGGCACACATTGTGGAAGAAGTTAAAGACATATTTTAAGTTCAGCTCATCACATCATCCATAGACTGATGGACAAACAAAGATGGTGAATAGGAATTTTGGGTATTTGCTGAGATGTTTGGTTGGAGATAAGCCAATGAGATGGGATTTTATTTTACCATAGGTAGAATTTGCATACAATAGTTTTGTCAACACGAGCACTGGTAAATCACTATTCTAAATTATATATCGAAGTAGTCCTAGAAATTCTTTTGAGTTGAGGAAGATAGACAAAGGAGAGATAAGTAGTGTTGAAGTTGACGATTTTGTAGAACATTTGAAGAACATCCATGAGGAGGTGAGAAAGAGCATTACTAAGTTGAATATGTAGTATAAAGCTAAGGTAGATGAGAAAAGGAGGCATAAAGAATTTCAATTTGGGGATGAATTCATGGCTCATTTGTGGAAGGAGCGATTTTCAGTAGGTACATATAATAAGTTCAAAATGAAGAAGTTTGGGCCATGTAAGATACTAAAAATGTGCGATTCAAGAAATGTCTATGAAGTAGAGTTGCCTACTAAGATGAATATTTCACCAGTGTTTAACATCTTAGATCTGACATAGTATCATGAAGGGGGTGTTGAAGATGAGATCACAGAAGCACAATAGAGTATTTCAACAACTACTTCAACTACCAAGGAGATTGAGGATATACTGGATAGTCGTGTTGGCAGAAGCATAAGGAATATGACATATGAAGAATATCTAGTCAAATTGAAATGATGACTTGTATAAGATTCATCATGGTGGACAAGAGAGGAGGTTAAACCATCTTGGTTTTCCTCTGCACACCTGAGACATGACAGGGTCACTTCTCAAATTACCTCGAGTGTCTAACGCAGGAGCATCATGGATGTAAGGGAAATCTTGCATCACCCAAAAAAAAATTGTTTTGTCTTTATAATAAGGGCTATCTTGTGTAGAGTTACTATTTATGGAAACTTACTATTTTTGGTAAGTTGGTCATACGAGCTTAGAATGTTTTGATTTCATAGGTGGAGGTTCATCTTAGACATATGAGTCTGCCAGTTGAGTTTTATTGCCATACCAGCTATATTGGTGAAGTTATTGAGGTTTTTGGATACAAAATCTTTGAGTTCAATTTTGAAGGCCTTAGAGGCTCCAAAACATGATTGAATCACAGTTGACTGGAGCTTGTGCTAGTTAATTGTTGTAGATCAGAACCTACCATTTTCAAAAAGTGTTTATAATAACCAAATAGAGCTACGGTTAAAAAGTTAGGGCCTTTGAAAGTTGGGCTACCTAAAAGCTATAATTTATAATTATTTTGAGCCAATCCTAATGTAATAAAATTAAAAATAAAATAATTCTTATGGTGGCCTTAATGGCTAAAATTATGGAACCTTCTTAGGCTGTGGAAAATTGACTATATAAGGAAGGCCCATAGTGTTTTCTAGGGCAATTTTAGGTGGTTGTTCGAGGCTTTGTATTATGGAATATTGTAAGAAAAATGCCCATGTGGCTTTGCATATTTTAATTCTAAAATTTTTAACTCCACACTTGTGGAGATAATAAGAAGTCCATTTTATGTTCTTGCAAAATGTTGTTGTGTCTCTATTTATATTATTTATTTGTGATATTAAGGGGAGCACCCTTCATCAGAGAGAGATGGGGAGAATAGGAGAGGGAGAGAGTGAGAGAGCGAGAGAAAAAGAGAAGGGTATAGGAAAGGAGAGGGAATAGGATAAGGAGAGAGGGAGGGGAAAGAGAGAATATGATAAGGAGATGGGGAGAGAGGGAGAAGGAGAGGGAGAGGGAGGGATTGATGGATAGAGAGAGAGAGAGTGGGACATGGAGAGAAGATGAGAGAGAGAGAGAGAGAGATGCACACACACACACGCGCGCACACACCCACACACACACACACACACACACAAGACTATAGATATGCATATATACAAATATAGACATATATTATATACATAAATGTAGTGTAGTCTTAATTTAGGACCATGTGTTTTGATGTATTCATAACCCGTATGTGTTCTGTAAAACATAAATTGCATGTCTTTACATCTCCAAAAACAAAACATATGGATTTTGAAAATTTTGATATGTACTTTTTTTATTTTAGAAACCCGAGCGGGTTATGATGGACACAAAAAATCGTATGCATTTTAGGCTTGGAAAAAGGGTTATTAAAGGACCCTCAGGCTTGAAAGCCCACTTTCCCTCTATTTTAGTTCCTTTACACATTTTTTCATCTTCCAACATGAATTCTTGACTTCATCCTCATCAAGTTTACAAATGATCAAGTGGGTATCTCTAAAATTACCACCATAATCTCACACATCTTCTCATCTTTCTAACCATATAAGTTTTTGAATTTTTGGACAACATTAACATAGTGAAATTTAATTTTCTTTACCAGTGTCTTGATAGGCCTCACATACATATGTCTACTATTTTTTTTAATAAATTTTGATCTACATGACCAATTGCAAAAAACAATTACATATTACTATTCTACACTTGAATCTATACACTTTTGAAAAAATAATATTGTATTTTCAATTATTTTGATGCAAGTTATGCCTAGCACACAGACAGGTACCAAATTTTTAGGATGCAGTCACTTCAAAAAATCATTATAAAAAAAGTAATCAATAGAAATTATGAAAAAATACACAACTTTTATATCTCACTCTTACCTACCATCCTACCAACCGATTTCTCAAAATATTAAATCTAACTATATATTTTTTTGAGCGCAAGGAAACAACTATTTTATAATTTTTAAAAATATTCAGGAGCCATTTTTCATGTGTGGAGGCTTTGACCCTCTTAATCTTACCCATTTAAAATTTTTTTTTATTAGTTTAAAAACTAGATTCATAGTAGTACAATTCGTATTCTTTACACATCTTCTAATTTTGAGTGCAAGACTCTCCAATTTCTCTTTGAAGTTCAGGTTTACCTAATTTAAGAAAAAAAGTGGCCACTTATACCTTTTTTGCACACCATCTTGGTGCACTTATATATATATATATATATATATATATATATATATATATATATATATATATATATATATATATATATATATATATATTTGCCTCTAGATTTCTCACCTCTACAAGTCTCTTTGTTTATCCCTCTCTATCAATCTTTTCATATCCCTATTTTTCTCTTCTTTCTCTTGTCTCTATTTCTCTTCCTTATCCAAGGCTCTCACCCATCCCTCTTGACCTCTCTAGTCTCCCTTCTTATCTCATGGCACAAATTTCTCACTCCCCTCTATATCTCTAACCTCTGTCCCCCACACTAGATCTCTCACATCTCTATTGTGTGTGTGTGTGAGAGAGAGAGAGAGATAAATAAATAGTGTATGTAAGAAATTAGGTAGAGGTAGGTATATTGAGATAACTAGATAGAAAAGGAAAGAGGGAGAGGTAGAGAAAAAGGTAGGTATGGAGAGAGATATAGGTTGTGAAAGAGGTAGAGAGGGAAAATTAGGGAAGGAGAGTGTAGAGAGGTTAGGTTAATAGAAGTGGAAAGGAAAGTATTGAGAGATAAGAGGGAGAGGAATAAAGGTCTTGCAGGGAGGGAGATATATCTATATATATATATATATATATATATATACATACATATATATATATACATACATACATACATATATATATATATATATACATATATATATACATACATATACATATATATATACATATATATATATACATATATATATATATACATATATATATACATATATATATATATATATACATATATATATACATATATATATACATATATGTATATATATATATATATATGTATATATATATGTATATGTATATATATATGTATATATATGTATATATATATACATATATATATACATAGATATAGATATACATATATATATACATATATATATATATACATATATATATATATACATATATATATATACATATATATATATATATATATATATATGTATATATATATATATAGAGAGAGATAATTTGAGTGGGGGTAGATAGATAGAGAGAGAAAGGTAAAGACGAAAGGAGAGATATAGAGAGAGGTGAGATATAAAGAAGTGGAGAGGAGGAGAAGAAGATATATGTAGAGAGATAGAGGATAAATAGAGACAAGTATTGTGAAAGTTAGAGAGATCTAATAGTATGGAGAGCAAAGAAGGGAGAGAGGAAAAGAAAAAAAGGGAGATTTAGACAAATAGAGGAAGGAGATAGTGAGGTAGTTATAAAGAGAAAGGGTGGGAGGGAGATGTGTGTAGAGAAATAGGGATAGGTAGAGATAGAGGGAGATATGTGTATAAAAAAAGGGAGAGGGAAGATAGATATAAGTAGAGATAAAATGAGAGAGAGAGAATGAGAGGGAAGGAGAGGTACATAGAGAAATAGAGGTAGGGAGTGACAGGGGTACATGTGGAGAGAGAGAGAGAGAGAGAGAGGTGGGATAGATAGGTGTCTAGATATTTGAGGAGAGAGATAAGAGATTGTGATAGAGAGAGGAAGATAGATGAGGGATAGGAGGAGAGTGATGGGGAGACATAGTTAGAAAAATCACTGGAGAAAAAGTGAGTGAGATAAAGAGAAAAATAGACAAAAAGGGGGAGGGAGGGAGTGAGAGATGGATATTTTTGTAGATAAATAGGAGTGGAAAGGGAGGTAAAGAGAGAGAGAGACACTAATACATTTGGGTCATATTTCTGACAAACATTTTTGATGGGCTATGGGATTTATTTTTCTTTGTTAGATTTTACAAGGAAAATTTGATTTTTTAAAACATTGCATGTGTTGATTGGAATTCAAACATTCGTCTTACTGCTAATGAAATAAGTAATATTTTTTTTAAAAAAGTAATGTATGCGGGTTCATTATAATATGTGGGCACATTTGAGAAATTCACCAGAGGCATAGTCAAGGAAGAGGAACACATGCTAGGTGAGTTCAATAGGAAAGCCTTCAAAATATTTTCTTAGGTATTTATCCATCGATGCTCTATCCTATCAAGCAATTTCATAGATATTTATCCATTGATACTCTAAAACCTTGTTTTTTTCTACATACTTTCATAACACTACATCTCTAATTATTATTTCATGCATCTCTAACCTATCTCTACTATTTTTCCTTCATGATAGTGAATGTGTGTTTCTTAAAAACTTCATAGTGCATAGTACACAAGCATGGCTAGGGAGGACACTAGAAAATATTGGGATGTAATAAGTCTTATCCTATCCTAAATTCTCTCATACTTTCTTGTCAATATTGTATCAAACATGTGAGGCCTACCCCATCCTATCATAGCTTAGCACCATATTCCCTATTTGTGTTTTCAGTTAATATGTTTTGAGACACTTAGACTCCCTAAATACATGTTATATTTTGAGGATTTGTAAGATCTCGTACTATGATATTATACATTATGATTTTTTATGTGTACCTATTTAGGTGGTACCCTATGTTAGTTAATGCATTTTATCTACATAATTAAGTTTAATGATGTAGTGTGATGGATATACATGTTAGGAAATATCAGAATGTAGAATGATTGAAAATTAAGTTTATGTGTATGGACTAGATGCAAACATTGTTTAATTACCGACGAGTCATTGATGAAAAAGTAAGTGAGTGTGTGTGTTACATTATGTATCTTATTATGTTATATGTGGATTTATTGGACCTACTGATGTGTGTAATGAGAGTGGAGGAAGTTGACCATGGTACTAAAATAGGGTTTAAAAAATGGACCTATGTGTATTCACCGTAATGCTAAGGTCCTATCTGTGAAGAGACATGGAGCTCATTATAATGTATTTTATTCATGAAATTATATTGCATGGTTGTATTTAATTTAGTTTGTAAGTGTTTAAATGGGTCATTACTAATGTAATTGTTTTGTGTCACTTGACACGTGTCCTTGTGAGTTGGCATGGCTAGTAAATATAACTAGGGTAGACCTAGCTTTGACCCAGGGTTACCTGGTGTAGTATCCATGCTTACCCTAAGGTTTAGGAAGATTAGATTGGGTCAAGGGAGTTGAATTTCGTGAGTTAACTTCAAGTGGAGTTTAGAAGGGCTAAATAGGCTTTTAGAAGGTAGTTAGGGTTAGTTTTGACCACCCTACTTGGTACCTTAGGGGTTAGGGGTCATTTTCAACCCATTAAGAGCCCTTGAAGTCATTTATGATAGTCCTAAAATATCCCCTTTTCAAAGTGGCAAAAATTAGAGTTTGTGGAACTTGGGAAAAGTATCTTATCCTTCCCATGTGAGTCTTAAACTCCATTTATGAGGGCCCTGACTTGGAAGGAGAAGGGAAGACTCTAGAGGCTTCCTCATTAATGCAGAGATTAAATATTCTTAGAATAGATCTTTTTGGGGGGGATTTTGGAGGAAAGTGAAGGTTGTTCACCCACTCTCTACTCTTAGAGACACCTAGTTTTGGAAGAGGATTTGGAGAAGGAGAAAATCATAAAGGGAAAAGCTTCTTTCAAATCCATCATTTTCACCTTGATCTTGGACTTAAGGTTGGATTCTTTAGCATAACTTAGTATAGTTATTTTATGCATGCAAAAGCTTAAGAGACCTTTAATGGAGGTTCTATGTTATTATGTTCAACTCCATGGGTTTCCATGGGGGTTTATGAGTCTTGTTTTTATTTTGTGATGTACATTTTTGTGGGTTTCTTCAAGGCACACTCACCCTTGGGAGGGAAGAGTAACCTTGAAGGGGTGAAGGTTTAGTGACTGCCCATCATGTGCAAAGTCTCCCATGTGTGGAGGGATGTACATGGGTGGGCAAGTCCCCATGATGTCAATCATTCCAAAGGAATTTAGGGGTCATAAGGTGAAATTTGATGGCTTGAAGCCATGGTTTATTTTTTAGGAGGTTATGTAATCTTGGAATGTTGTGCCCATGTGTGGCCTATTCCACATATTGAATTTTTCAGGTTGGCTATCTCATCATGTGGTGAGTCCTCTTCACCCCTTTTTTCAGGTCCTATTTGGTGGCCTAGTAAAACCTTGGTATGGGGAATTTTAGTGTCTTTCTTGTTAGTTTTGTATTTTGAACTCCTTGTCACCTATTTGTTTCTGAAACTCCTAGCTCGGGGGTGGCCTTGTAAGGCCTAGGTTGGGAGGTGAGCCTCCATGATCAACCTATGTTTTATTGCAAGATCTGGTGGAGCTCTTGGATGGTTTTGCAAAATCTAGGAGGACTTGTTTTTAGAAAATTGTTCCTTTAAAGTTCCCCTTGTAAAATTTTCTTTATGGAAAAAAGAAGTACCTCTTTGAAAGTTTTGAAAATAAGGAAGTTGTAAATTGTAATTTTTTTTTTTTTAATGAATAAAGTATTGGAAAGAAAGCTTCTTTATATTGTTAGAAAGTAAAGTCCACCAAGATAACTGAGAGGGGGGGGGTGAATCAATTATTTTATAAAAACAAATTTTATTAACCTTATTAAATTTGAAACATGTAATCAACATAAACAACAACCACAAAAAGATAATTATACATAATAAAACCAAATTTGTTAACTAGGGAACCTCTTGATTAGAGTAAACCTCAATGAGGATGGTACCCACAAAAGATGTACTAATATGAAAATTCCTTATGAGAGGATGGACTCTGTAAGGAATCTGATGAATTACATTCAGTACATATAAGTCCATGTTAGGAGACTTTGAATCCATGTCAGAAGATTCTTACCCTGTTAGGAGTTAAGGAAGGTAGAAGGACCCACTATCCAAATAGATTCAATGGAAAGATCACTAAACACACCATCCAATTGATCTCTATATTATCCAAACAAAATAATACCAATAATTACTGATCTCAACAACTTCTCTTCTCTCCTTTGACTGTGCCAAAACCACACCAAATGCTTCACTAGATCTTCTCACTTCGTAACATATATCAATCATTATTTCACCTTTGCATCATATACTTATCATATCATCCACACTATTATATCAATTAAGGAAAACAACCCTTCCTTTATACCATGCACAATATTTCATAATTGAGTGGGCCAATTAGGCTTAACCAATTACAAAATATAAAACATTATATGTTACATAATATTTCCATAATCACATAAATCTGTCAGCTCACAAACTTAATAAATCTTTACATGTGCAACCTTTGACTATTCTGACTCATCCAAATCACCTCTTTAATGTCTTTAACCTCTGTATAACTTTGTATGTCCAGATTCTATCCTTGTTAGGAGATATAATCTGATTATTACAAACCGCTTCTCAAGAACACTGACAAAATATAGTTTCCACTAGATTTTTCATAATTGACACAAATAATTGAATTTTAATATGCGCTCTTAACCATGATATCAAGACACCATAAAGAACATTTCTTCAACTCTACATAACCTTATCTAAAATTATCCATGTGCCCTATTTCAAACTCTGTCTGCTTCTCTACTAATCTCTAGTATAATCAGTGCATTGACATCAATGACAAATACAATTATGAATGCAACATAAAACTTCTATAGAACTGCTAGAATACTCCCCCATAGGACATATTCAACATCAATTCTTAACAATCTCCCCCATTGGCATTAATGGTAACATAGATGAAAAATATCCAAGTTCCATGAATACCAAAATGCAACTCTGTTGTTCTGCATTATCTTTTCAAATCCTCTTCATCAATCATCAAATGTATCCTTCTCCCCAATACTTCGCTTTTCAAATCATCTTCATCAATTATTAGTTTTTTTTCGTGTATCCTTCTCCCCCATTGACATCAATGATAAAGTAAACATTAGTATGTCAATCCAATACAAGCTCAAATGTCCAAAGAAACTATTTGAAGATACCTTTTACCAAAGAGTCCTTCATGACCCAACTCAAAAATATAGATACTCCCCCATAGAGGAAGCTTCAACATAAAATCCATAAAGATAGTGTTGAATACCACTGGACTGATGCAACTTTCTACATCACTACTCAAAAGTAGGTTGGGGCATAACCACAAGCATACCTCTCAAATACTCATATGTATCTTTAGGTAAGGGCTTTGTAAATATATATGTAATATACTCCTTTGTACTGATATACTCAAGTCTGACTTCTTTCTCTGCGACTTTCTCTCTTACAACATGATACTTGATCTCTATATGTTTTGTTTTAGAATGTAACACAAGATTCTTAGACATACTTATTGTACTTATGTTATCATAGTGTATGATAACAAGCTCATTGAACTTGATTTTGATATCCTTCAAAATTTCTTTCATCCATATTATTTGATTATAATTATTTTTTTCTACTACATATTCTTCTTTTGTTGTACTCTGTGAGATACAATTCTATTTCTTTCTTAGCCAAGAAACCAATCTTCCTCCAAGAAAAAATGTTCCACCACTTGTACTCTTTTTTTTTTCATCCACACTACCTCCCCAATCTGCATCTGTATATGCACATAGGGTAAAATAATTTGATTTATCATACCACAACCCATAATCAGTTGTACCTTTCAAATATCTAAATATTGTTTTTACTATTGCATAATGTGATTCCTTAGGATCAACTTGAAATCTCACAACAATACCAATTGTATGTGATATATCTGGTCTTGTATGAGTTAAATATTACAGACCTCAAATCATAGATCTGTACTTGATTTGTTCAACTGTAGGAGTCTCATCTTTTCTAGATAGCTTATGACTAGTTACCATAGGTGTACCAATAGGCTTACAATTTTCCAAACCAAATCTCTGCAATAAGTCTTTCAAATACAAATTACTGTCTGTGGTGCCTTTAGCAAGTCCCAATTTTACCAAATATTTGTCCAATCTTTCATACCAGGTTCTAGGTGTTTGTTTTAGTCCATATAAGGCTTTGTTCAGTTTACATACCATATCTCCTTCTTGAGTCAAAGGAAAACCATCTGGCTGCCCAAATGTAGACTTCTTCAAATTCTCCATTCATAAATGCTGATTTCACATCCATCTAATACACTTTGATTTTCTTATAAGCTGCATAGGCCAAAAACATTCTTACTACAATTCTTGCAACAGGTGCAAATGTTTCTTCATAATTAATACCTTCTTTATGTGAGTATCCTTTACATACCAATATTGCTTTGTTTCTTACAACTTCACCTTGTTCATTCATCTTATTTTAGAAAACCCATTTAGTTCCTATAACATTTTTGTCCTTATGTCTAGGGACCAATTCCCAAGTATTATTCTTTTCAATCTGATCTAATTCTTCCTTCATTTCTTGAATCCAATTGTTATCTTTACAAGCTTCATCAGTAGTCTTAGGTTTAATTTGTGGAATCAAACATAGTTCTTCTTGTACCTTATTTCTTTTCATAACTCATTTTTCTTTGCTCCCAATAATTTGATCAGCAGGATGATTCCTTATCAAATTCTTGTTAGGTGTTACTGTCTCAATTCTTGCTTCAATTCTAGGTTCCGGTCTCGGTTCTTCTCTTGATTCCTCAACATGAATCTAATTCTGCAAATCATTGTCAGTTTCATAAAACAACTCAACATTTTCTTAATCAATTTTAGGATAGACTTCTTTATCTGAATCATAATCAAGTATTCTTTCCTGAATTCTAGACTTTTCATCCACTTTAACATATGTGCTCTCAACAATATTTTTAGTTCTCTTATTAAAACATCTATAATATTTTATTTTCAATGAATAACCAAGAAACATACCTTCATCACTTCTTAGATCAAACTTACCAATGTCATCATCTCTCTTAGTATGACACTTACTTTCAAAAATTCTGAAATATTTTACTGGTGGTGCATGTCCAAACCACAATTCATAAGGATTCTTTTCTATATCTACTCTGATTAGTACTCTATTTATTGTATACACTACTATATTCACTAATTCTCTCCAGAATGTATTTGCTACATCATTCTCAAACAACATAGCTCTTGCTACCTCAGTTACTAATTTGTTTCTTCTTTCAGCAATATCATTTTGCTCAGGTGTTTTAGGGGCTGAAAGTTGTCTCTTAATGCCATTCACTATAGAAAAAGTATTAAATTATATTGAAGTAAATTCTCCGCCTCTATCATATCTTTAACATTTAATCTTCATTCCTAATTCATTCTCAAATTTTTTCTTAAGCAATCTAAACTTATCAAATGCTTCTAATTTTTATTTAAGAAATGCTACCCACATCATTCTAGTAAAATCATCAACAGGAATCATAAAATACCTTTCATCATAGAATCCTCTTTTTCTTGTTGGACCACTCAAATCTGTATGAACAATCTCCAATTTTTTTGTTGTGGTGAACTTCTTACTGGGAAATGAACTTCTTTTCTGCTTTTCCATAACAAATTCTTTGCATACCATGTTAGTAGGTTTCACAATTTTAGGCAAATCTCTTATTGCAAATGTGGTACTTTCTTTCACAATGTTATCAAAGTTTATGTGACAAAACCTTTTGTGCCATAACCAACTGTCATCAATTTTAGCAATCAAACATGTCATCTCAGTAGGATTCAATTGAAATACATTACCTCTAGTTCTTGCTCCTATTCCAATCATCTTACCATTCTTATCCTTGATCACACAAGTCTTCTTAGTAAAATAAACTTGATATCCCTTGTCAACTAACTATCCAACACTTAAAAAGATTATGTTTCAATCCATCCACAAAGTAAACATCATCAATGTTAGTCTTTCCATCAAGAGTAATAGATCCTATCCCTTTTGTTTGACAAGGTGCATTGTTTCCAACTCTAACAATTTCTCCATCATAATTATTAAAGTTTATAAACTTATTCACATTGCCATTCATATGATGTGAACAACCACTATCTATAATCCAATTAGTTTTCTTTTCAACTTGATATACTAAAGCTTTTTCTTCTTTAACTTTAGTTTCAGAGTTTTCTTCTTTTATTGAAAAAAATCCTATGTCATCACTTTCATTATCACTTTCGCTTAAGAATTTCTCAATGCTAGCTTCAAATTCTTCATCATTAGCACAATAAAATTCTTTAGGTATTCTAGGATTAAATTTATTCTTATATTTCTTCACTCTCTTAGGACACTTAGATGCAAAATGACCATATTCTTAACATGTCCAACATTTAAAGATTTTCTTACCTTCTAGTTCACTTTTTATAAGCAAGGCAATTCCTTCTTCAATCTTTATGTCTTCTTTAGTCTTAGATCTGTTGCTACTAGAATAATCTCCATTGACACTTTCACTTCTTGACAAAGTAGGGGGAACACTAAGTGCATTGAATGCAGTATCAATTCTGGGAAAATCTCTAGATTATCTCAAACCTATTTCTGCTGCTTCTAATCTTCCAAGAAGAGTCTGTCTGGTGAATTTCTCAGTACAAGGTATGACTTGTTCAATCATCTACACTATCTGCTTAAGCACTGGGGTCAAAGTTTTCAAGATCTTCCATATGATTTCATCTTCAATCTTATTTCCTTCACAAGCTTTGATACATACAACAATATCTAATATTCTACCAATATAACTTCTAATAGATTCATCTTCCATCATCTTTTCTTCTTGAAATAAGCATATCCAATTTTGTAATCTAATTCTCTTAACATGTTTATCACCTTCAAAAGTAGATTCCAAAGCTAACCAAATTTCATGAGATTTCTTTAGAGTTTTTACCTGACTGTATTCATTCTTAGGAAAAGTTGACAAAAGTGCTTCTCTGGCAAGTATGTTACACATAAATAGATCTCTTTCTTTCTCAATGCAGTCTTCAATTTTGTCTTTTTAATGATAGTTTTTTCATTCTTTGTAATCAACCAATATCCTGGTCCCAAACATAGAAAATGTGTCTTCATCTTTTCTTTCTAGTTGTCATTGTTAATTCCATCAAACTTAGGACTTTCTTTTCTAAAATGACTCGCCATAGATCTCCTTAAGCTTTTAAACTTTTCCTTCAAGGACCTGCTACTCTGATATCAATTGTTAGAAAGTAAAGTCCAGCAAGATAACTGAGAGGGGGCTTGAATCAGTTATTTGATGAAAAAAAACTTTTATTAACCTTATTAAATCTAAAACATGTAATCAACATAAACAAAAACCTCATGAAGATAATCATACACAATGACACCAAATTTGTTAACTAGGGAACCTCTTGATCATAGAGTAAACCCCAATAGGGATGGTACCCACAAAATATGTACCAATATTAAAATTCCTTGTGAGAGAATGGACTTTGTAAGGAGTCTTATGAATTACATTCAATACATATTAGTCCATATTAGGAGACTTTGAATCCCTATGAGAACACTAGTAGAATTTGGGCAAATAAATGACCAGGTGACTAAAACTTTTAGTCACGTGACTAAAATTGATCATGTTTTACAAATATAAATGACTAAATAAATGACCAATTTGGTCATCGGGTAAAATCACAACTAAAATGACTAAATAAATGACTAAATAATTAGTTACCCTAATAAAAATGACTAAATGAATGATTAATACTCCTTTACACATTAACATTTGATAATAACATATAACTTTAGGAAGTTTGGGAGTTTTGAACCCAAAATAATGTTGGGAGGGGTAGTAGACCTAGATTTGTTGTTTAATTGAAGGAATAAGTAAAGGTAATGTTTCCAAGAAAAGGGTAAGTGCCGTTATAATGTATATTTGATCTTGATTCAATATATGTGTCAAAAAAAAATTGCAGCAAATGTTTTTTTGACACAGTTGAATCCAGAAATATATACTCGAAAGTTTAAAATGTTTAAAAGTAATTAAAAAGATTAAGATATTTAAGAAAAAATTAGCATTTTTTCTTAAACAATAAAATATTATTTTAAATATCTTAAAATTTAAATTATTTAAATTATCTTAAATTAAAAAATAAAGACAAAAAAATTGAGAACTAGTTCTACTCATCACCCTAAACATATTTTTATTATACTTACTAATTAGTCAAAACTAAAAATTAATTAATTTAAAATAAAAATCAATTAATTAAAAGTTAAAATAGAAGGGGCATTTTTAATTAATTAAATAGTAATTAGAGGGCCGATCATATATAGGGCATTTTGGGTGGGTATAATTAAAGAACAATACAAAATAATGAACATAATGCTTTGCAACTCACGCGCAGAGGAAGGACATGCTACAAATATTGGCACAAAGCTGAAAGTAATTCGCGCCAAAGGGTTTTGAGAGAAAATGCTAAAATTTTACCTCATTGATACTTGGATTCATGTTACTGATTTAATCCATTTTGGTTGTTCATTGGATGCATGAGAAGTTGGACTGACCGAATGAGAAACAAATTTCAATCTTATAATTAGTTGTATCTATTTATTTCCTTTTTATGTTTTCTTAATTTTTTTGAGGAGTTTCCTTGAATTAGGATTATGAATACCTCCATGTTCAGAATGTTGGTCAAAAGGAGAATTGTAAAGAACTATTAACACTACTTCATAAAAGGGTAGTTTAAGATATTTTCTAAGAAAAATTTAATATTTTCTTGAATATTTAAACTATTATTTAATTATCTTAAATTAAAACTTAAAATCTTTTTAATTGTCTAAAATTAAAAATAAAGACAAAATAAACGTACATTTTCTAATAAGCAAAATAAATGTGGGGAAGTGAATTTTTTTGAAGTGGATTTGTACGATGAGGATAATAGCATTAGATCATTATTCCCATTATTGATCTCCCGCGCAAACCTGAATGATCTATTGTGTTGATTAGACCCATCTAGGGCATTCATCTCCACAATTTCAAACATCTCAAATTGTGAAGGTTAGTAGGCAAATTTGATCACAGGCCTCACGTAGAAAAAGGAATGACTTATCCCATCATCCAGTGTCTCAAAGAATGCCAATCCCACGTGCTCCTTCTCATTCCCAACAAGCAGCAGAAGAATTTGAGGTATGCTAACTACAATTCTAATATCTACATCTGCCCTATTTTGCACAGAGAAGAATAGATTTGAGCATTTTCTAGATAGTGATTTAAGTTATAAAATTGTTGCAGACTAAAGTTTATCTGATGAGCAGAATCAGGCACCTGAATCTAGTGTCTTTGTTGGGTTTTTGTGAGCATGTAGTGAAAAATTATTTGTTTCCATTGAAACCCCATTTTTTATGGAACTGGCATGAATCAATTTTAATTTTATTTTGATTTCATTTAAATCCATTCATTCTTCATAAATTTATAAGTATTTTAGCAAAAATTGCCAAAACTTAGCCTAGGGTTTGTAGTGACTTAGAAAAATGTAAAAATGCTACTTACCACCACTACAACAACCTAGAAATGGGTGGTTAGTTTTGTTTTGTTTTCCCCTTTCACATTTTGTTGAATGCAAGACTCCATGAGGTACTGTTCACATGTAACAAATAATCTTGAAATGACTAAATTCTATGTTCCAGTTTGTTTTGATAGTGAATAAAAGGTGCATGGGGTGTGTGAATGTAAAGTTGGCCTTTGAGTGATAGAAGGAAGGATGATAGGAGTGTGTGGATATGCCCCAAATCCTATTCTAGGTGTTGGAAATCCAAGGAGAAAGGATGACATTAAGTGAATATGACTGTCCTAAGATAATTGCACAAGATTCTCATAGTGAAACTAGTGAGAAGATAGTAATTGTTTGTATGGCCTTTTGGGTGGATGGAGGTGTGAAGACTAGTAGTTTTTTCTCATTATGTGTTAGGTAGAAAAAGTTTCAATATATGATTGGGGTGTTAGACATTTTGGAGGGCTAGTAGGATATAGGGTTGTGTGAGTAGGCTCCCAAAGGCTTGGAGTGGTTAGGGTCTTGGAGAGTCTAAGATCTGGCTTAGACATGTTGATTGGGGATAGTCTATTGTGTTTCAATGAATGGATAAGGGTTGTGAAGCATAAGTCCATTTTTGGGATCCTGTAGCCTTGTAAGGGCCTAATGTCTTGAGAGAACCTTGTGGGTTTGGGTGAGGAATTTGCATGATATGTTAGTGGGAGAAATTTCCACAATCAATGTAAATATCAATTATATGTAGGTCTGATTAGATATAATTGAAGTTAAAACTATGCCAATACAAACCATCTGGCTAATGTACAAAATGGCTAATATTTACTAATTGTTGCAGAAACTCACTACTTAGCCCCCATTATCTTTCAATCCAAATATGTTGCTGCAAGCATTGAGATTCTGAGCCATTCTAAATATTTTTTTTTATCAGGTCTATGTTGATGTTGCCTATTCAAAGCCTTGATTTGGGTAAAATAATATTGAGAAGGAAGTATCTAATGGGAATTCCAAAGGCCTGATTTTGAAAATTGTAAATAGACATCCTTTATAAATGGTTATGTCTGATTAATACATCTACAAATCAAAGAGCAAGGACCATGGATGAGGCTTGAAATACTATTACTTGTGTTCCTACAACTTGTATTTCTAATTACTTAAAATACTATTACTTGTGTTCCTTGTATTTTTTATTACTTAAAATATTATTACTTGTGTTCCTACAACTTGTATGCCTACAGTTTGAATTCATTGGCGGAAGGTACTTTGGCCACACAAAACCATAACTTGAAATATCACTTCCATCAATACACATAATTCTTCCTAGTATTTTTTTCCATTGCAAGGCACACAAAGAGTGTCCTATGATCTACTCTTACATACCCTAAAAGATTTTATCTAATTTTCCTGCAAACATATTAAGCCTGTAGGTGATGATGATAGAGTGAAACAAGGAAAAATGTACAGGAGAAGATTAAGGATAAAACATTCAAGCTATAGAAGAAAAGAATAGAGAAACCAAAATTTGATGCTATAATAGAAAAAGGATGGGGGACTAAGTGTGAAAGGAGGAAAAATGTGTAGGAGAAGATTAAGGATAAAATAATCAGGCTATAGAATTACTCCCCCATCCTTTCTCTATTGTAGCATTGACTTTTGGTTTCTCTATTATTTTCTTCTATAGCCTGATTGTTTTATCCTTAATCTTCTCCTGCACATTTTTCCTCTCTTCACACTTACTCCCCCATCCTTTCTCTATTATAGCATGGATTTTTGGTTTCTCTATTCTTTTCTTCTATAGCTTGAATGTTTTATCCTTAATCTTCTCCTGTACATTTTTCCTTGTTTCACTCTATCATCATCACCTACAGGCTTAATATGTTTGTAGGAAAATTAGATAAAATATTTTAGGGTACATAAGAGTAGATCATAGGACACTCTTTGTGTGCCTTTCAATGGAAAACAATACTAGGAAGAATTATGTGTATCAATGGAAGTGATATTTCAAGTTATGGTTTTGTGTGGCCAAAGTACCTTCTGCCAATGAATTCAACTCTTCTTTTTGGGCTCGCAAACATAGTAGATAGTTATAAAAATACATGGCACATCATGATGAATGTACCCTATTTAGAAACATCAGGTTAAATTAGAACAATTAGACTACCATTCTTGAGTTTGGATATCAATTGTCTATCATTTTGGGTCATAAATTTGAACCTTTTAGTCTATTATATGTCATATTGTACATTTGTATACTTTATTATTAATATATGGGGTTTATTTCTTTGCCTAAAAATAACACTCTTGCATATGTTCTGTAGGTATAAAACAAATTCTTTTCTTCAGGTAGTTGTATGATATGTCATTTCCCCTCTTGTGGAATGATAGAAGATAACCAAGAAAAGCACTAAAATCAATCACTAACTGATATAAATCTATAGTTGATTACCATAAATTTAAAAAAGGTTATATCTATGTGTAGAATCCTTCATTACAAATATTTTCATTTTGAAAATACACATTTTTCCATTTCAGAACTGTGAAAGAGAAGCAACTGGATAGTGGGATGGAGTCACAAAAGATTTAGAAAAGAAAGAGAGTATTCTGAGGTTGTCTTGGGCACTTGTACATTCACGACAAGCTACAAATGTACAATGAGAAATAGCAGTGTTGGAAGGTAAAAGGCAAGTGTGAATTTACTTTTCTTTTTTGATGTTAAAAAAATGTCTATATTACATGGCCACATCTTAAGAATCTACATAAATAACCACTAGTATAGATACCAGAGGTCTCAGACCATTCAAGGCAATGAGAGAAAACACATGAATGATAGGATTTCCCAGTCTGCTAATGTTGAAACTTGCCCATTTGAAGTTGCCAGGTGAGCACATGATGATGTAGAAAAAACATTCTAGTGGTTGAACATTATGGATGTGAGCATTGGTGAGGTGTTGTTACTCAATAATTTGAAGTGCGATGCCCTCCTTCACATCATTCGATAGTTGAAAGAATTTCAGATGATCAGAGACTGGTCATTGATTGTAACTGCACTCACACCCTTAAATTTATAGAAAATCCTCTTTGTGTGGACTTGAAGCCACATACCCACTAGCACTTGCAAAGGAATTTAGTGAAGGAAAAATTCAAGACAAACAATTTATCAAAAATCCCCATCTCATTGATGTCGAAGGCCTTGGGCACCAAACCAAAATGAGTACATTTTGGGCAAAAAAGGCCAATCGAGCACTACCATATAATTGATGACCCTCTTTGTTGAACAAAGAAATATTTATGTTGGCTCTCCAGAAAGGGCAATAGTTGTCTCAACCAGACAAAAAGATGATCTTGAGGGATTGTATCTCCATTTCAAATCTAGCAATCAAGTCTCATCTTTCACATAGGGAACAAATTGAAACTCAAGGGGTATTATCATGATTTGGCAACTACCATTTTCAATGATTTAATTGAGGCATTTCCACTCTACAAGATGGTGGGAACCAGGGCATGAAGTCCTAGGTGGGACATGGAGGGGTCAGATTCTAACCTCTCCAAGTTCCAGCCTCCTTCAAACATCACCTTCAGTCAAACTTTTAATTTTCTTCTTTACTTGGAATATGATGTTTGGGTTGATTCTTAGTTCAAAATTAGAAACTTGATCATTAATTTCTTGCCTCTTAACATCTGATTTCACCATGTATCCTTTGTAGGCTATCTAGAACTGTAGCTTCTATGATTTGTAATTCTCATCCCAACTTGATTCTTGGATCTAGGACTACTTAAGTGCTTGCTATTCATGTTTCATCTCAGGTATTAGTAAGTGATGGTGGCATCCTGATTGCTTGTCAAAATCACTATGGTTCCATGTAGTCTTTTTTAAATACCTTCAAGGATTTTGTCATTTCATGAGGTCTTTTCTTATAGAGGCTCATGAGAGCTGTGAGAGGGCTTTCCCTTTTTCTACAAATCACCTTTGGGTTTCAGTCTACAGGGATGAGACTAATGCCAGAAGTGCTTGGTGAATCAAGGTGGTGGGATATTCCTTTGATTTGCATCTAGTCCAATATCTCATTGTCTATAGAAGTGATGGAATAGTACTCAGCCATCTCAATTGTGTGGAGGATGTAAAGTTCACCTTGTATCAACTAAATGAGAAAAAGTGACACATAATCTCAAGCACATGGCATTATTGTTAAATAAGTATTAGGCAATCTTCAATGGTAGCATTACTAGTTGAAACTTGAGAATTTTTTCTATGGGTGCATTAAACATTAGTCTGGTCACTCACATGTTCTTTTGAATGGTGTAACTGTAGAAACTAGAATGTATGGAAAACACTGTAAGTTACTACTTTTTTGTTCATTTTTTTGGCAGGCACCCATGACATTTTATGTATATATTTCCTATATTTTTGGTGATTATTTAGGCCCATCTTTGGTGTTTTCAAGTGTTTCTTTCCTTGTATCTTTTTTTGGATCCAAATTTCTTGTGATTCAATTGCTACCATGTGTTTTTGAATAGGTTAAAATCTTTTTGTTTCTACATATTGGCATCTTACTATTTTTATAATTGTTCTAGGTATTGGTTGTAATTTTTTTTTGTCTACTTCTTTCCAGATTGCATCCACAAGATGGTGATGTTGATGGGGATGGAGAAATTTTAGTACAAGAAGTAGATACTAGAACTTCTCAAACAAATCCCTCTACTATTGGTGGAGAAGATTGCGCATCCCAAAATTTAAGGGGAAGTAAAGCAATTACAACCAGTCTATCTACTGATGGTCATACTATAGAAGGAGTGGATTCAAAACTTGTTCTTCAGCCACTTCGACTTACGTTTGAGACAAAGAATCCAAAACTTGTGGAACCTACTCTTGACTGTCTGCATGTAAATACTCTATGATTTTACTCTCACACTCTTATTTTATATCTCTATGTGATCTGCAATTTATTTTATGATTACAGTATTCATTAGTGGTGTGATATATTTGGGTGTTGCTTTGGTTAATCAACTCATGTGTAATTTATGGAAGTTTAATTAGATAAAGTTCAAATTTATATCCATGGATGATGAAAATCAATTAACTGGAATATAGAAATAATTTTAAGTGTTAAATCTAGATGGCATTCTCTAACATGTAATTCTTTTAAATAAACAAGCAAAGCAATAGAATGCCAAGAGACAAAAAATTATGGGAACTTAAAATGTTGTTTCATCCACAAGAGAGATGGCATGGTTGAAGTCCAAGGAAGAAAAGGGGTTGTCATGTCTCGACTGGTTTTTTCTGTTGATAAATGGACCCTCTTACTTTAGATTGAAGAGAGGAATTTAGTAGTATTGGCTGATATTTTTGCTGTCTTGGTTTCTGATAACTAGACTATGGAAAACTTTAGAGTTCATTGAAATTCCCCTACCTTCATTGGAACAGCTGGAAATGATGGGTTACAATAAATTGATAAAGCTTCCAGACAACATTGAGGAGCATCAATGTTGTTTGTGTGTGCTTAATTTACATGGTTTCTCAACACCATCTTAATTACCCCTTATGTTTGGCAATTTGTAATTAAAAAAGCTAACTATAATGGAATTTGTTACGTAGCTCAAATTTGCATTTTTTCATACAAATTTTTTAAGTAAAAAAGTAACTGTAAAACATAAGTTTATAATGGGTTGAACAAAAGAGAAAATAATATTATCAGAATTAATCAGCCATAGTGTTGATACAAACTATAAGTTTTCCAAAAAAAACATGCAAAATTCAACTTCTAAACTATCGGCTCATCATTGCATTCCCAAAAAAATGCAACTGCTAGTTAAGCTAATAGGCACTATCTGTGTGGGCTTTTAGCACCAAAACCTCCAGCAAAATGTCATCCTTCGACCCTAGCTTCTTGCTCCCACCGAGAATCTTGCAAAAATGTCATGTGGAAAAATTTCTTCCTGCTACCTTAGCTGCCTGCTCTCGCTGAAAACCTGACAAAAAGTCATCCTACTATGTCAATGAAATCTACTGCCACTGAGAATCTCCCCCCTGAAACCCCACAACTAGACACCGACAAGCTTCCCACCAATAGCCAACGACAAGGTTGAAGGCAGGCACCAAAACTCTGCAGCGAACCACCGAGAAGCCTTCAGAAACTCCATGACAGGCCATTGAGCAGCTTCCCACTGAAAGCCAACAGCCAACAACAAGCTTGAAAGAAGGAACCGAAGGGTGGGTCTCAGGGGCACCACCTCAAACCTAACTCCCTTAAAATAATATATATGAAAGTCCTACCAGGGTCACTTATCTTAATTCTAGTTTTTGCATTTGCTATTTTGGGAGTAGAACCTAGATTGCAGGGGTTTGTTGTACAGTTTGTTGAGTGTGTGGCTAGAATTTGGGTTTCAGGGGATTGTCTCATTGTTTTATTATTGTTTGATTCAATGTTGATATTAAGTATTTTGAAAGTTTTTTACTTTTTGTTATCATTAAAATGACAATGAAAGATGGGTGGACAAATTTTATTTGTTTTACTCTTGTTCTGGAAATAGATGAGCGGCTAGGCTCTCAGGGAGAGACAATGGCAGGTAGATCAATACTCATACACTATTTTCCTCTAGATTTTAAGGTGAATGGGTCTCACTATCTCAACTTCATAAAAAGATTCTGTTAACAATGAATAGCTATGATTAGATAATTTTATATTAATATTCTATATTAATATATATATACTTGATAATATTACATATTTATGTATATCTAATATTATCAATATACTATATATATATATATATATATATATATATATATATATATATATATATATATATATATATATATATATATATATATATATATATATATATATATATATATATATATAATAATATAACTAAGCCTTATATATATATATCGATCTGCACTATTGATGTGATATGATATTATCATATCAATAATACATATTGTTAATATGTATTATTGATACGATAATACATACCAATTAATATCGACTGCTATACCAAGTACTGACTATGATATATATCGAATGTCATACCGACTGTAATACATATCGGATGCCATATCGACTGTTATGCATATCGGCCACCATACCGACTGTTATATATATATATCGGATATCGTATGCAATATGTTATATTATTGTTAATTCATATAACATACTGCACGGTATACATATCTTACAATATGTATATCGTGCAGTATGTTACCCGTGGCTTATATAATACAAAAACATACGATACTGCACTTTACATATATCATAGTTACAATATATGTAAAGTGCAGTCTTTAATATTCGATTATCGGTAAAGGTAATTTGTTATGAAAGGGCATCGGTATTGAAGGGACGTGACTCATTTATGAGTCATGTCTCCTTCTATGTGCAAAGTCATATATATATTGATAAATATTTTTGTATTTGAGATGAATTATATACAATAGGTCTGAATAAGGATTATCATATACAAAATCAAGAAAAATAATAATATAAAACTAAAGTTTATTATAATTTCACATGGTATCAGAGCCAGGTTCTGAAATTTAAAGAAATTTAATAAACTTAAGATATTATAAAATGGCAAACATGATCAGATTTGAGGACAGACTTGCAGGGGCTGATAACTTCCAATCATGGAAGATAAGAATCATAATGCTGCTAAAAGAGAATAAAGTTGAAACTTTTATTAAACCAGACAAGGTTAAGCCAGAAGCGGAACCCGATCTATCAAATTGGAATGAAGGGAACGACAAAGCCATGAAGATAATTATCGATGGGGTCAGAGATCATATTGTACCAATCCTATCCAAATATGATAAGGCATATGAGATGTACAAGGCATTGGAGAAAACATATGAAATAAATAATGCTAGCAAGAAACTAGCTTTGAAAAGAGAAATGAACCAGATTAGTATGAATAAGAATGAGAAAATAAATGCATACTTTCTAAGGGTATCAGCATTAAGAGATCAACTTTCACTACTAGGCCATGAAATTGATGGAAAGGAACTAGCCTTAATTGCTCTAGATGGACTACCTGAATCTTGGGAAACCTTTGTTGCTGGTATAAGTGCTAGATCCAAGTTTCCAAAATTTGATCGATTAAGAATAGATTGTCTTCAAGAAGAATCAAGGTTAGATAAAAGAGGATTAAAGAAAAAGATCAATGATGAAGAAAATCATGCACTAAATGTAAATACTCACAAGAAGAAGAAATTAAAACATTTCAGAAAGAAGAAATTCAATACGGAGTATCCCAAAAGAGACCTATCTCATGTTAAATGCTTTAGGTGTGACAAACCCGGACATGTAACAAATTGTCCTTACAAGAATCATCAAGCCTCTTTTACCAAATCCAAGAAGAAGCCCAATGAAGAAATCAAGAAGGAGCAATTTGTACTCTACTCTGCACTCTCAAATCAAGTTCCAAACAAGAACATTTGGGTGATTGATAGCGGTTCCTCACGTCACATTACAGGGTTCAAAGAACTACTAGAAACTATGTCAGAAGAATCGGATGAAGAGGTAACCATTGGAGATGACTCCTCTTATCCAATAAGAGGCATTGGGACATGCACAATCAAACTAAAGACCGGTATCTCAATTCAACTCACAGGAGTCCTATTTGTCCTAGGAATCAAGAGAAACCTTTTATCCATATCGGCACTTGAAGATAATGGGTATAGAGTAACTTTCATGGATGGCAAAGTAAAAGCATGGCCTAAAGGTTTAACCTTCAAACAAGCTAATACCATAGGAAGAAGACAAGGGTGCTTATATGAATTAAATACTGATATAAATCAAGTCTTAGTAAATGACATTTCAAATTTAAATGAAGTATGGCATAGAAGATTAGGACATTTAAATTATAAAACTTTATCTTCTATGGAAAATTTGGTTAATGGATTACCAAAACTTAAACAATATCATTCTGGTGCATGTAAAGGGTGTGCACTAGGCAAAAACACAAAAGGAACATTTCAAATTAGTGTAAGCAGAACTAATGAGGTTTTAGAATTGATACATTCAGATTTATGTGGACCCATGTCTGTTTCTTCAATAGGAGGATGCAAATACTATATAATCTTTGTTGATGACTTCTCACGAAAGACCTGGATTTACTTCCTTAAGTACAAAGAATCTGAGGGAGTACTAAGTAAGTTTAAAGACTTCAAATCTATTACTGAAAATCTATCTGGAAAGAAAATTAAAATTTTGAGAACAGACAATGGAAAAGAATACACATCTGAAATATTCAAACAATTTTGTAAAGAGGCTGGGATTAAGAGGGAGTACACCGTACCTTATAATCCACAACAAAATGGGGTAGCTGAAAGAAAGAATAGAACTATTATTGAGGCCACCAAAGCAATGCTTCTTGATCAAAACCTTGATACCTCTCTTTGGGCAGAAGCATCAAATACAGCCGTATACATACAAAATAGATGTCCACACTCACACATTGAAAATAAAACTCCTGAAGAAGCATTCATAGGGACAAAGCCTGATATAAGTAATCTTCGAATATTTGGATGTCCAGTCTACATTCATGTTCCTAAGGAAAAGAGAACAAAGTTAGAACCGTCTGGGAAGAAAGGTATCTTTGTAGGATATAGTGAAACCTCAAAAGCATATCGTATTTATATACCTGGGTAGAACCTTGTTGAATTAAGTAGAGATGTAATATTTGAGGAAGATACAGCTTGCTCTAAAAGTATAAATTCACAAGAGCAAGAGACTTTTGTTCCATCAAAAGAAAACACTTCATAGGAAACTCAAAAGGAGGACTCTGAGGAAGAAGAAAATGATGAAAATCTATCCACACTAGAAAATCCTAAGAAGAGACCACTTTGGGCCACTAAACTCTTAGAAGAAGGAAAGACTCTTGGTGCTCCTCCAGGAATAGTCAGAGAAAGAAAAAGGCCTTCCATATTATCCAGCTATGCAGCACTCATGAGTGAACTCTCTAACTTAGAACCTACAAATGTATCTGATGCAATTCAACAACAAGTATGGAAGGATGCAATGATAGAAGAATATCAATCTATCATAAAGAATGATGTGTGGGATATTGTACCAAGACCAAAATCAAAATCTATGGTATCATCTAAATGGTTATTCAAAATCAAACATGCAGCTGATGGTAGCATTGAAAAGTACAAAGCAAGATTTGTAGCAAGAGGCTTCTCTCAAAAGGAAGGGATTGACTATGAAGAAACATTTGCTCCTGTTGCACGTTACACATCTATTAGAACAGTTCTAGCCATTGCAGCTGCCAAAGGTTGGAAAGTTCATCAAATGGATGTTAAAATAGCCTTCTTAAATGGAAGTATTGAAGAAGAGGTATACTTAGAACAACCTGAAGGATTTGAGATTCATGATCCTAAAACACATGTATGTAAGTTGAAGAAAGAATTATATGGACTTAAACAAGCCCCCAGAGCTTGGTATGCTAGAATAGACAGCTATCTAACAAAGTTAGGATTTTCCAAAAATGATGCTGATCCAAATCTATACTTCAAGGTAAACAAAGGTGATATGTTGATAATCATATTATATGTTGATGATTTACTGATTACAGGGGAAGACTATTTGATTCAACAATGTAAGAAAGACTTAGCCAAAGAATTTGATATGAAGGACTTAGGTCTTCTACACTACTTTCTTGGTCTAGAAGTTTGGCAGAAATCAGACTGTATTATTTTGAATCAAGGCAAATATACCCTTGATATCTTGAAGAGATTTGGCATGTTGAATTGTAGACCCATGTCTTCACCCATGGAAATAAATTTTCATAAACTAAAGGAAGCAACATCAGAATCTCCTTCTGCAGATATCTCTTTATACAGACAATTAATAGGATCTCTAATGTTCTTAGGGAATACCAGACCTGACATTTGTTTCTTAGTAAACACATTAAGTCAGTTCATGTGTGATCCCAAAGAAATTCACTTTATTGCCGCTACACATGTATTGAGATATCTTCAAGGTACATTAAACTATGGACTCAAGTATGATAGGACAGAATTAAACCTTCATGGGTTCACTGATTCAGATTGGGCTGGAAGTGTGATTGATCGTAAAAGTACCTCAGGATGTTGTTTTAGCTTGGGATCAGCTATGGTGTCTTGGATCAGTAGAAAACAATCTTCAGTAGCTCAAAGCTCTACAGAGGCAGAGTACATTGCAGCTTCAATGGCAGCTAAAGAAGCAGTATGGCTTAGGAAACTACTCAGTGGACTATTTGGTAAAACTCTACCACCAACTACTATTTCTGTGACAATGAAAGCTGTATCAAGTTATTAGTAAATCCTGTATTTCATGATAGATCAAAGCACATTGAGATTCCTTATCACTATGTTCGTGATATGGCAGAAAGAAAGGTACTCCAGTTGGAATATGTTTGTACAGGAAATCAAACTGCTGATATTCTCACCAAAGCTCTTCCAAAGGTGAAAGTTGATCACTTTAGGAAAACTCTTGGTATGATTGTAATATGATTTTATATATAATATATAAATGTTATTTTATGGGCTCATCCATCCTGTGGACATTTCTAGAGGTGACGACTTCTTAGATAATGAACACTTGTATTTGATTACGAGATGACGATCTTGTAATGTGGTGTTGTTATGGTAAACAGATTATCTGTTAGTGCACATACCATAATAAGGTTATATAAAATATGATATAATGTTATATTTAATATATCCTTGTATCACTATTACTATGATACAAAATAGGTATCAGTTGTTGATTCCTCATGTCGTTGTGATATGGAAATAGGTATCAGTTGTTGATTCCTCATATCGTTGTGATATGGAAATAGGTATCAGTTGTTGATTCCTCATATCCTTAGGATATGGAAACTAGGTGTCACAATGCATGGTGATTACTCATATCTTTAGGATATGGAAACTAGGTGTCACAATGCATGGTGATTCCTCATATCTTTAGGATATGGAAACTAGGTGTCACAATGCATGGTGATTCCTCATATCTTTATGATATGGAAACTAGGTGTCACAATGAATGGTGATTCCTCATTTCAAATGAAAATATGATGCTAACATAAAGTGAAAATTATCTTATCTAGCTAAGAGGGAGTGTTAACAATGAATAGCTATGATTAGATAATTTTATATTAATATTCTATATTAATATATATATACTTGATAATATTACATATTTATGTATATCTAATATTATCAATATACTTATATATATATATATATATATATAATAATATAACTAAGCCTTATATATATATATCGATCTGCACTATTGATGTGATATGATATTATCATATCAATAATACATATTGTTAATATATATTATTGATACGATAATACATACCAATTAATATCGACTGCTATACCAAGTACTGACTATGATATATATCGAATGTCATACCGACTGTAATACATATCGGATGCCATATCGACTGTTATGCATATCGGCCACCATACCGACTGTTATATATATATATCGGATATCGTATGCAATATGTTATATTATTGTTAATTCATATAACATACTGCATGGTATACATATCTTACAATATGTATATCGTGCAGTATGTTACCCGTGGCTTATATAATACAAAAACATACGATACTGCACTTTACATATATCGTAGTTACAATATATGTAAAGTGCAGTCTTTAATATTCGATTATCGGTAAAGGTAATTTGTTATGAAAGGGCATCGGTATTGAAGGGACGTGACTCATTTATGAGTCACGTCTCCTTCTATGTGCAAAGTCATATATATATTGATAAATATTTTTGTATTTGAGATGAATTATATACAGCAGGTCTGAATAAGGATTATCATATACAAAATCAAGAAAAATAATAATATAAAACTAAAGTTTATTGTAATTTCACAGATTCATTCCAAAAGGTATGGGCTGCTTTATTTTTGGGTGTTATCTTTGAATACCTTTATCTTAGTTTTTGATTCTAATAGAGGCAAAAGAAAAGCTTCTTGAGAAAAGTTCTTTTTGGCTTGGAATAAATTTGTTTTTTTGTTATTCCCTATAAGCCTTTATCCCAACTGGCTCAAGATTGTTGCTTGTCTGATTTGTTATACCTAACATTCCATATGAATTTATGGATCCAAGGATTCTAAAAAATCTAGGGAATTCTTTTTTGAAGTTTTAATTTGTGTTAGTTCATTGATCAAGGGGGTTTTTACAGTTAAAATTTGTGCCCTTATAGATTCAACAACAATAATTCCTTTCATTTTCAACTTTAAATCCCTCAATAGATTTTGGCATTAGGAAATTGTTAAGGATAATCCTTGGTTCCAGAAAAGGCTAGTCATTATGGATTTTGATTTATTCTGTAAAATTAAAAAATCTTCTTTTTTAGTTGAATCACATCTAAGTAAAATTAATTGGGTGGATATAAATTCAGATGGTAATATTTGAAAACCATAGATGATCAATTTTTTTAAAGAATTTTTAGTATGGGTTTGTTCCCAACATATCGAATTCTAGTTTATAGAATGTAAATTCTAATCACACTTCTGATGAGTATGACAATACTCAGATTGTAGATGTTTTGGCCTTTATGAAAAAAACAATGATTGACTATGGAAGCCATAACCCTACTGTTGATGGAGATGGTTGTATTACAAAGGTAGATGCTTTGGTTTTTAATGAGAAGAATATAAGAAACCTGATAGGAACAATTGAACATGTATCTTCATTAATGTACTTAAGAAAATTATAGAGGAATCTAATACAATCCTCTTAAAGGAGGTTCTTGAAAAAGTTTTCAAGGTTATTGACAGTGACTTGGTTCAATTTCAAATAAGAACTAGAATCCATGTCACTGATAGGGGCCAATTATCGTTGTCAAGGCATCTGAACTAACTAATGTTGCAACTGCTAATGGATGACAAGACAATGATATATTGGCTACCAAGTCTTGGATTAATATTGCAACAATACCTTTCCTACTGTGAGCTCTTGCATGTCTAATAATATCATTTGTTTTCAATTCTCTCAGTTCCTGACTTCCATGCTTTCTTGGAGCAGAACCAATTCATACGAGTACAACCAATTTCAGTTTCTGAGGAAGATTACTACTAATATCTAAAATATTTATTCTTGTTGTTGCTAATCTGTGAGTTGCATTTCACTTTATTGTATTCAATTCTTCTCAAAACTTTGATGCATGCATTTCTACAATAGAAAGACATATTGGAAACTTGTTTCTTTTTGGTGTTCAGGTTCATAATTTATATGTAATCCAATAGAAGGATATCTTGCAATGCTAATTCAAGGTTCACACTAATCTAAAATAAAAATCTTTTCCAACCAGTAATCTTCATTCTTAAGTAAGCTAACCGTTTGATGAAATTTCTCAGAGTTGTATGATTTTGGGTGATAATCTAGCAGGGGGTCTCGTTAGTGATTCCTTAGTGGAGTAAACCACAATCCTAATGTTAAAATTTGATTCAAATAACATAGATACTTTAATGGTGGATGGCTATCTTATTTGGCTGGTTATAACATCTTCATAATTACCATGGCTTACATTAGCTGGTTGGTTGTGTTGGAGTGTGTGAAATCATAATTACATTGTTGATAATTGGAAGGGATGGATAATAAATCATTACATGGTCTTGTAGACATGAGTGACATCATCTAAGGCCTCATTTTCAGTTGGTATGATTCTGGTATGATAATGCTCCAAACATGATGCTAACCAGTGGTGACGCTTTTTAAAGTTTAAGTTTTCATATTGTGTTGATGTTTTGCTATTTTTGCATTTGATTGTTTGAGAGTTTTGGATGAGAGTTTTTTTATTCATCTCCACACTATGTTGATATTGGATGTATCAAAGTTGATGTTTTTCTATTTTTGTATTCACTTTACAGCTTAGTTTGTTACAAAACACAATGTCAGTAAACTATGGCAATAAACCGACATATATACTTGTTCCTCTCACCAGAAATAACTTGCACTATCCAGATGAGCATCTAGTGGGAGGCATTTCAGAAAGAACAACATAAAGGTAACCCTACATTTTCTTAGGCCTCTCAATCATTGTCATGTAAAAGTTATGTTTTATTTCATATATATTGTTAGCAATCTATACAATCTAATTGTGCATTGTGTTTATTGCAGCACATTCCCCCAACATTTTTGTCACATTTGTTAAATGATCCAAATGAACATATGTTATTACAAGGCCCACATAGACAAGAGTCTAAAGATATAAACACGAATTCAAGCACACATCAAAGTTATGTTTCAAGGTGAAGATATTTGATAGAATACCACTAATCACATGTTATGTATTACAAATTGTACATGCATTTGATTACATTATATTTTATTTCATATATATTGTTAGGAATCTATACAATCTAATTGTGCATTGTGTTTACTGCAGTGCATTCCCCTAGCATTTTTGTCACAGTTTCTAAACGATCCAACTGAATATATGTTATTACAAGGCCCAGATGGGAAATAGTCTAAAGATATAAACACAAATTCAAGCACATATCAAAGTTATATTTTAAGGTGAAGATATTTGAAAGAACACAACTGATCACATTTTATGTATTACAAATTGTACATGCATTTGATTGTACAACATTAATTTTTTGTGAATGCCAAAATTTTTGTGGATGTTTTAGGGACTGTGTGTAATGCCCTACCAGGGAACCCAAAAGAAACTAACCTAAAACATGATACTAAGTTTGGTGAACAATTTTTTTTTTCTAAAGTTTACAAATAAGATATACAATCACATGAAAGCATTAACCATTAACTCACATAACACACATCGTAAACATAGGTTACAAATCTAATGGGTCCCATGACGTAGTATTACTTTCTAACATAACTCATTTAATAACATCAACAAAAGATTCCATAAATTAAATACAACAATTACATCATAATGATTACATCTCATGAATAACCATGAATCCTAATAAACATACATCCACTACACATGTCATAGGGTATGAAGTAATCACTCTAACAACTAAATTACAATATCCAGATTAGGTATCACATGTGATACTCTAATACAAGATTTACATTAAAGAATATATACATAAAACATCAATGAAGAAGTAACATAAGGGATCCAACTGCAAAGACACCATCAAGCATCAACACAAGGACGTTGAATCTTGAATGGTAAGAATCACTACCACCCGTCCATGTAGAACCACAAAGGTCTACCCCACCATTCTGAGGAGATAACATCGGACCCCAATCAGATAATCAAGTCAAATAAGGAAATACCACTAGGAAAGGAATCTTGATAACTCACTAACTCAAGGTCAACATATATGGTGATAGGTATGACTCACTAATATAGAGGCAACCGACCATGTATGATAACTAGACTATGTGTAGGAAGGTGTCATCATGTACATCTAACCCTTGAGTCTCATCCTGGTAATCTCTCTGGATCCTGACACTCAAGTGACCATACACAGTATCAAAGACTTATCATAAAGATGAAGCCTATGACTATGCCAGAACACACACCTCTATAGGTGGCAAGCATCATCTCATCCTCACCTTAGTCTATACTAGCACTCAAGCATGGGAGAGGAAACTTATCTTATTAGGTTCATTTTAATATCTCTCAATGTTATATTAGGTTTTCACTTGATTACAATAACTTACAATAAGTGATCTTGGCAGCCACTTGTGGGCCCCGATGCTTATTGCAAGCCACCTCCTAATACATATCTAGGTAAACTACCCTAGGCTCATAGATATCTCCTAGATCAATTCATAGGTAAAAATAGATAGTCACACATCCAGAATCATCACAGAAACCAGGATTGACTACATAAACATAATCACTGAATCACATAATACAACAAGAGCCTATAAGGTCAACTGGAATATAAACAGTACACACTCACACCAATCATAGGAAACAACATGAACAAATAGATAATTCCCAAGCCTGTGTCTCTCCTAGGTCATCTAGTTCCCACAACATTGATAAACCCAACATCTAGGAAAGATAAAACTTTATTGTAGAAAACAACCAATTTCAGTAGTAAATAATGCATGTACAGATGAAAAGATAAATCATATGTTTACAACATTAAATAAAAGTCCAATTTGACCATAAAAATGCAACACATAATATTCTTCATACTTAAGCCAAATTGAATAAACAACCCTAATTTAATCAATTGATTAAACCTAATTAATTGCCCATAAGTCATAAGGTTTAACAACATTGATTAATTCTAGTAAAGCAATTATTATTTTAAATAATAATTAATAACGTGTTTTACCAATACTAAATAAAATTTACTAATAGAATTTATTATTATCCAATAATAATAAATTAATAATAAAAATTATAAGTAAAATTAATTCTATTTAAGAAAATAGAATTTATTATGTTAAACTCATAATAAACAAATTATTTAAAAAATAAAATAAAATATATTATTTAATAAACTATTAAAGAAATAATCTAGCTTATCAAATAACAAATAAAACTCATTAATATAGTTTATTAAAACTAATAAACAAATTTACTAATAACAAATTTATTATTAATAAATTTAATAATAACAAAATTATATAAACCAAATTTAATAAACAAAACAAATTTTATTTTATTAAATAAAAACAAAGTGAACTTTTAAAATAAAGGAAAAAAAAACAAAGAACAAGTGGGAGGGGGGAACCTTGATCCGCACCCCAACCCACGAGGTCGGCGGCATGCTAGGCCTGCACACGACAGGCTAGGCACTGCTGTAGGCAGTACCTAGGCCATCGTGTGGTAGACCTGGTCTACTGTGCGACCAGCATACCACAGAGGGTGTCCAGTGCACGGGGAGATGGGGAAGGCTAGTGGCCCCCACTCCCATTTCATCTTTTCATAATTTAAAAAAAACAAAAAACTCTCTTTTAGTATAAAACAATGCACTTGCCCATTTTTAATATTTAAAAAAAAAAAACATAAATATTAATAAACTTAAAAAGATAAGTCTTTCTATTGAAAAGAACAAAGAGTATTTTTTTTTCCTACTAAGGCTCTATTTCCAAAAACAAAAATTAGAGACCTGTCATTTTCTTTTCCAGAAATGGAAATATTGGATTTTTCAAACACAAGTCCAAATTAATTTTTTTGATCTAGTCTGTCTTATAATTGCTTGAGATTTATATGCCTATTTGTCAAAATAATTTGTCTTGTAACCCTTTTTTTTCTATTGTGGTAATTTTTCCTTTACTGTCATTTTTCATAGAGAATAATATTTTTTTCCCAGAATGATGAATTTTCAGTCAAATTGGGTTTTTGACAACAACTAATTTTTTAATTCAGCCACACTATAGTACTAACTATATAGAGATTAATTTTTCATTTTCTATGTGTTCTAGGATGAATTTTCTCTCAAAATTTTGACAGGATAACCCTACTATGCCAAGTTTATATAAAATAATGAAATAACAAATCTATGAGTTTTCTAAAACCTAGAAATACTAACAAAGCAAAATAGATACAACAAAGTTAATGAAATAATCCAGGCACAATGAATTTATCAAAATTTACACAAACAAAATTGAATAGAATTTCATCAAACCCTACCTCAATTCCAATGCTAGAAACTGAATTGAAATGCCTGTAGAATGTTGAAACTTCCAATTTTGTCAGATGAATACTCAGCCCTACAGATCTAAATCAACAATGCAAGGCAAGCCAATTCCAAATCCAAAGCAATCTTTCCCCAAAGCTCAAACACACACACAAAAACTTAAGAACACAAAAATGTCTCCAAAATCTCTCTCCAAAAATCTCCAACAACTTGATTAACCCAAATGAATGCAAAATCCCCCTATTAGGGATTCAACTCCACCATTCATGCAAACCCTAGATGACTCATAGGACAACTCCTATTCAAACTCCCTCTCTTAATGTTGAAAGAAAATACTAATTATTAATTAAAAATACATATTTTTTATGCACAACTCATCTTAGTCTCCTAAAGACAAATTGACTCCTTTTTTGAAAAATGACATATTCAAACTTTAATAAAGCACATGTTATTATCATAATCTCTCAGTAAATAATTAAATATTCAAAACACCAATAAATCATGGAGTTTAATTATTTAATATCTAATAACCATTACTAATCCTATTTTCACATAATTAATTAACTAAAATCCAAATATACAAATATTTGATTTTTAATTAATTAATAATCATACTAAAACATAGGAATTAATTAAAGATTATTTTCCAATTACAATATTAAATCCCATAACCATAGAAAATCATAGAAAATCATATAATCAATCAACAATAAATCAGGACCATTAAATAAACATACAAACTCAGAGATGGGATCCATGAACTTTGTCACCTGACAAATTTGGGTAAGGTAGTCAACGGGTACTTATCCAACAATTAGGATAATTAGGCTTAGATTTAGGGTTTTTGGGTCCATCTAATACCTCCCCTCTTTACCATTGAGATGTATATTTATGGGCACGCTCACTCTTGCCAATTCAGGGAAGACGATGCCTTGTACCTACAAACCTATCATCACAAATCAAAGCATGTACATACAACAAATGACAAACAATGGTAGGGTACGATCGATCGTGTAGATCTTGACAAAGCAAGTAACTACACCTCCGCCCTCTACCATACAGACACATAAAATAGATACATACATATGAACACCATACACATGCTAGTATGGGGTAAGTACATCATAATCCAACTGAAACAAGAAACATCGCATCATGATAATATCAATATCTAAACATGACATCACATGACATAATCAAAACATAATCCAGATCATCAATAGTCATTGACATAATAAAATCTGCACACAACAATGTGGCCTAAAAGAGTATGGCATCTAAAAAATTGAAAGCAAAATATGGAGGTACTACACTGTGGCTGGGAATTATTTGTGGCAATTGTGTACAATCAATTTTATAGACTGGGAACCAGATTCAAGTAATTTCAATGAGACTTTTCTTACAACATTAAAAGCACTGGTATGTGATCACTTTTATTTTCTTGACAGACAAGTTTTATGGTTCCAAAAGTTTGACAGTAGAATTATAATGTTTTTGTCCCATTATTATGAGGAAGGGAAAATGATTCTCCATTTGCTATTGTAAAAATCAATTCCCTTGTAATATATAGTTTGTTTTACGTATGAAATCATTCTTCTAGTGTAGCAGAATATTTAATATAATGTCATCTACTATAGCTATTTTTTAGTGCAATTGCAATATTCTTCCTCTACTACAAGAAAAGTGGTTTTAGGGCCTCACATGTTTCTTTCTTCCTATGGTTCTTGCTGGCCTTAGTAGTTTTAGGGATTCCTCTATTTTTATGGTAGCACAAAGTGTCCTTGGATGATGTGGGTAGGGCTCTGCAAATTGCAAAGGTCTTAAGTTTTAATAGTCATTATTTGTGTATTTTTTCTTTGGACACTCTGGCCTATTGTTTCACTTCATACTTCAACAAAAAGTACTAGCATATACACATGTTCATGTTTGTTGACATACTAATTGCTTATAAACATAGAGTTGCAGATTTTGCTCAGGCTTTGTCTTAGCTATTAAGAGATTTTTTTTGGTAGAACTACAAACCACCTAGATAGGAGAGTATTTTGCATTTAAGGTTTGGTCTCTTGTTTAACTATAATATTATATATATCTGATCCATAGCAAGTCAAAAAAAAGAAATAGGTCTTTTTAACTTCTTTTTCAGTCTGCTTTGTTTGGGACTTTTAGTGTGCTTGATCATTACCTATGTAATCTAATGTGTTATTTTTTTTCTTTTTGTAGAAATGTATTGATAAACTCAAAGAAGGGGATAAAGTTAATGTGTTAGATCCATATGATGGTGTTTTTGTGGGTACTGGGCGGATTCACTCCTTGTCTATTGCACATGGAGTCAACTTGAAAGGAACTAGAGATGCAAATGTAAATATTTTAAAGGTCACAAGTAACGTACCCCTTGCTTATGAAGACAAAACAGATGAGGCTATTCGTTTGAAAGAGAAAGAGGGAACCTTCATATGGTGGCCACTAAAGTATTTGGCAAAAATGCAGACATAGTTGATCAACAAGTTTATTATGTGTTATTTGTTAGAAATTTTGGGTCACTGCTTTATATTACAATATTTTGAATGTGTTGTTCAGAGATTTTAATCATCAAGGTGTATTTGAAAGAGTTGGAAACACTTAGACAACTTTGACATTTTTTATTATATTTATGTATATACTCTTTAGACAACTTTGACATTATAATTTGATATATATTTGCATTAATTTTTCTTTTTGGAGATTACCTTTATTTATCATCATGATGTTGAATCAATCTTTTAATTCTAGTCTGTCGTAGCTTGTTCATGTGTAATACTCTTATTTTCTTTTATGATTTAGTTCAAGTCTAATATTTTATTTTATTTTGCATTTTAAAATTTTTTAAATTATTCATTTTGTAACTACATTTACTACCAAATAACAGAAACTACCAAATAAACTACCAATTAAATGACCAAATAAATGACTAAATAAACTACCAAATGACCAAATAAACTACCAAATGACCAAATAAATGAATAAATAAATGACCAAATGACCAAATAAACTACCAAATGACAATATAAATGACCAAATAAACTAGCAAATGACCAAATAAATGACCACATAAACTACCAAATGACCAAATAAATGACCAAATAAACTACCAAATGACCAAATAAATGACTAAATATATGACCAAATATATGACCAAATAAATGACTAAAATAGTTTAGTCATAAATTTGGTCACGAGATAAATGACCGGCAATAAACTACCACTGGCCATGTGACCAAATTTGGTCATTTATCTACAATTTTTAGTAGTTTATTTGGTCACATATTTCTATTTTTGTACTAGTGGAAGATTCTAACCCTGTTAGGAGTTAAGGAAGGTACAAGGACCCACTGTCCAAACAACTTCAAGGGAAAGATCACTGAACACACTGTCCAATTGATCTTTGTATTATCTGAATAGAATAATACCAATAATTACTAATCTTAGCAACTTCTCTTCTCTCCTCTGATTGTGCCAAAACTGTACCAAATGCTTCACCAGATCTCACTACCAGATCTGCTCACTTCGCAACATATATCAATTAGTGTTTCTCCACACTATTCTATCAATTAAGGAAAATAATCCTTCCTTTATACCGTATACAATATTTCATAATTGAGTCAGCCAATTAGGCTTAACCAATTGCAAAATATAAAACATTATATATTACATAATATTTCCATAATCACATAAAACTGTCGGCTCACAAACTTAAATCTTCACACGTGCAACCTCTGACTATCTTGACTCATCCAGGTCACCTCCACAATTTCTTCAACCTATGTATAACTTCGTATGTCCAGATTCTATATTCCCTGTTAGGAGATATAATCTGATTATTACAAACCGCTTCTCAGGAACACTGACAGAATATAGTTTCCACTAGATTACTCATAATTGACACAAATAATTGAATTTCCATATGTGCTCTTAACCATGATATCATGACATTATAAGGAACATGTCCTCAACTCCGCATAACTTTATTTGAAATTCTCCATGTGCACTAATTCAAACTCTTTCTGCTTCTCTACTAATCTCCAATATAATCAATGTGTTGACATCAATGACAAACACAGTCATGAATGCATCATACAACTGCTACAAAACTGCTAGATTACTCCCCCATAGGACATATTCAACATTCATGCTTAACATATATCTCTTTTGTTGATTAATTGTTAAAAATCATTATCTCTTGAGTAGCTAAATTTTAGCTATATTAAACCTTGTTAAAGTTATATTAAATGACTTTGCATATAATTTAATAAAAAGGTAGATGGAGAAATTTATTCATTAAAAGTATAGTTTATATAAATATCATAACATAAAGAGGATGAATTTAAAATGTACGCTAAAATTTAAGTGGAACTCTTTTTCTTATGTTTAAAAGGTATATTATGCGATTATTTAAAATAAGGAAACCAATAAAATATGAATATGGGGAAAATTCATAATATTCTATTAATGTCTTTATTTATTTATTTATGTTAAACTAAGATAGTTTCAAAAAATAAAACTATCTAGGAACATAAGATTCATTCTAGTTGTTTATTGGAAACTAAGAAATATCATAGTATAAGCATGTTTAATTATATATATATATATATATATATATATATATATATATATATATATATATATATATATATATCCTAAGCAAATTTTTATTACAACTTTAAAAAATAAAATATAATAATTATTTAAATACATATGAGCTAAGAAGAAAGATTGGTATAAAAATTGTTTAAATAAAGTTATACTATCTTAAGGGAATATATATTTACTTATTCCTAGATATTAATAAAAAAATTAGATTAATCTCTTCTTTTTAAAAGAAGATAAAAGAGTTTGGCAGTGATATATATATATATATATACAAATTTTTTCATTACATAATAAAGTAATAACTTTCCTTATTTTATAAACAAAATTTAATTCAAATAAACTAAGAGAAACTTTCGTTATTTTTTTTTTAAAATGACAAAAATGGCAAAGATTTATAAAATTTTATTTTATTTTATGTTTTTGTGTTTTCTTGACGGGTATAGGGGAAAGGGCTTGTCGAAGCCCTACCCACGACCCCATCTCCTATCACTTGCGCATAGTGGCTACAACCACTGTGTCGAGCGCAGTGGGGAGGCATGGCAGGTCATGCTACCCACTTTGCTCGCACAATGGCGTAGCCACTTCGTGCCACCGTGGGGGTGCCACCCATGGCGACCACCTCCCACTGTGGTGGTGTTGTCCATGGCATCCACCACCATAGTGGCGGTGCCCTCCATGGCGGCCGCCCATTTGCTTGGTCCTCCTCTGCTATGACCAAATAAAATGCGAGGGTTAGGGTAAACAAACTATAATATTAATATGCTAAGCAATAAATTTGTATAATAGTTCATTTTGAAAATTAATAAACAGCAAATAAATAAATAAAATAATAGAACACAACATTAATAAAAGAAATAAATTTATAATAGAACATGTTATTTATTAAAATAAAAAAGAGGAAATATAACATAGGGGGGAGTCTATGTTAATTCTGTAAACAAAGAACAAGCCCTTATTTATAGGAATTTTGAGTTTTAAGATTAGATTTAGTTAATATTTTAATAATTTGGATTCCAAAAAATATATGTTTTAGTCGATGGTTGAAAACTTTGACCCTTGGAGTTTGTCTAGAAGATTCCAGATTTGATTTCCCTTTTTTAATATTGTTGTGAATTATTTTTAAAAAATTAGTATTTACTTGTCACAATTGACTTTTGGCTAGGAATTTCCTATAAAGATATTTAATTAATTTGTTAATTAAATTTGGTAAATTATTAGAAATGTTAGAAGATTATTAGTTTAATTGTTAGGTTAGTGTGTTTGATTAACATATTAGGATCTAAACCTACACTAGTACATTTGAGGTCAAATTTTGACGGTCATTTGTTGGATTTGCAATGCTCATTTGTCAGCATTTCAACACATGTGTCCGTTGCTATTTTTGCATTGGAAATTGTGATGGAAGAGACCTCTGTCAGTTTATCGACACCCCATTACATCGAAAACTTGCACATCATAACAAATTTATTATGGCATTTCCTACGGTCCATCTATTGGAATTTTGACACAAAGACCTATCAAAAATATACAATCACTGTCGGAACTAATTGTCGAAAAGATATCCTTTCCGACATTAGAATTGTTGGAATAGCGATAGATCTGCAACCAAATTCCAATAGATAAACCCATTGGTGACATAGAATTACTGTCGGAACAACCTATCAAAAATTGCATATCTATGACATTTTAACTGTCGAAAGAGAGACGGTAAGGTAGTATATCTCCGACAGGTTGCCCTGTCGGACATATAGCATTACTATCGCAATTATTGTCATAAAGTATTTTTCTCTAACATTTTATCTGTCAGATAGGTGACGTGTTGGCCTATATTCTGATGGGAAGTGATGTCGAATGTATAGCACTTCCATCGGAATGAATTATAAAGTGTCAAAAAATCGACAGATATGCACATTAAAGATAACACAGCTCAAGAGACCATCATAGGTTGTCTCTTTCTTCAGTCTATATTATTCACAGAATATTTTAACTTTCATTAGCTCATCAAATCTAGGGATTTGAAAGAATTTAATAGAATATTTTCATGACAACGTATATTATTTAATTTGATGTTGCATGAATTTATCTACTTCACGCACTTGTAGACTATGAGGATGGTGATAAAGAACCATGGCCATGGGAGGAGATGCTTCTTTATCACCATCCTCATAGTCTACAAGTGTGTGAAGTAGATAAATTCATGCAATGTCAACTTAAATAATATACGTTGTCATGAAAATATTCTATTAAATTCTTTCAAATCCCCAAATTTGATGAGCTAATGAAAGGTAAAACATTCTGTCAATAATATAGATTGAAGAAAGAGACAACCTATGATGGTCTCTTGAGCTATGTTATCTTTAGTCCTAGCTACTGGGTAAGGCTTGTAAGACTTATACCTGTCGATTGTCAAGAATAATCACCGCCTTGCATTTATGTACACTGCACAAATTGATCCCAGTCTCGCAAAAACATTATACACTTGTACATCTCATCAATACTGGAGGCCTAAAGTAATTTTATATGATCACTAGCACATTTCATGTATGGATGAGAAATAGTATCCAAAGTTTCTAGATAACCATTTTTTAGAAGAGGAATGAGTGGAGGCAAAAGAAGGGATAACCCCACAACAAAAAGAAAGACATATTTTTAGCCTGGGTCTAGATCCTACCCCAATTGTCGAAGGATCCAGGACCAGGCTAGAAAGATGTCTTCCCATTCTGTCTGCAACATTGTGTCCATCCATGATCTCAGGAATATCATCATCTTTCCACTCTTCATTTGCCAAAATAAATCTCTTCTTCAAGCTTGCAGAGTAATCTTATTAATAAAAGAACTCTTGCCAACATTAGGGTACCCATAGATCAAAATAGTTGATGTTATTGGTGCTTGTGCTCAAGGATATCGATTCACTATTTTGAAACAGCCAAATCATTTTTATTTCGATTGTAGAAAAAGGAGTGGGAGAAAATGAGCGGGTGAAAGTTGATCAAGCGTGAGAGAAGGCATTGCATTTTATTTGATCATGAATGCTCTCTGAAATGACCAATCATGTTTTCTATTTGATTCTTTTTGGTGCTTTTTTTCCCCATATTCAGTAGATAAAAATCATGGTGGCAGCCACTTAGCTATCTTTTTGATGTTCTAGGTATTTTACAAAGATACAGGTATGTGGATTTTTCATTCAGTTGCTTGCAATTATTGGTCAAATGCAAATATTTCGTTAAGTTGAAAGGGAAAGATATCAGTTTGGTGTTTTCGGTTTATGTTATAAGTTGATTTGGTAAAATCCTCAAAAAACACGCTACATGTTCTAAAATGTAAAGAAGTTGAATGTTAAATGTAAGATATATATCTCATCCATAGTAATCAAAAGAAAGGACATGAAACTTATAAGGAGATTTACCAATCCAAAAATATAAGCGAATAGGAAACATGATTGGTACCTTATGAATTGGTTTTTGAGGTGCACAATCTTCATCAATCTCCTCAGAATAAGACCCCTCCTCACGAAAAATGCATTTAACACAAAAAATAAATCTACGAAACTGAACCAATGGCATGTTTAGAACAAAGAAATAGATTGATAATAATATGCTAAAAATTCTATTATGTTTAATACAAGAAAAAGGACCAGTCCCAACAATTCTTAAACATACTTTATGTGATATGATAATAACATGCTAATTAAACTGATAAAGCTGTTATCTACATTTAATCTGCCAATTACTAATTACACAAGAAACAAATTTACAAAACTGAACCAATGGCATGTTCTTTGTGTGGTACAAGGAAGATTTGCTATGAAAAAAAAGAAGTGAAATGGCCTCATCATTTTTATTTCGATTGGATAGAGGAGTGAAAGCTGAGAGTGAGAGAAGGTATGTGATTTCTTCATCTTTTGAGCATTTGGCATCATATTTGACCACAAATTTCAAATGCATTGCATTTTATTTGATCATGAATGCTCTCTGAAATGACCACATTCTACTGGTGTTGTGCCCTAGCTCGTGCTTTATCTCCATTATTTGATGTTATTGGTGCTTGTGCTCAAGGATATCGATTCACTATTTTCAAATGTTTGGATCATTTTGGTCATGACTGTTCCTCTAGTACATAGTTAGGAAATGTAACTGTCTAATGATTATATGTAATGTTGAATGGATTAAATGCTTTATTCTTGGTAGAAGTGAATGGAAGGAATAGTGTTGGTGTTAGGTTTCATTTATTATTGAATTCAATGGTTTCCAAGATGTGTTGAGGAGTTTGCTCCTTGTTTAATGTTATCTGTTCCTGCACAATCCACTCATACAATAGTGAAATACTATGTGATTGACAATTTCATACAACTAGTCCTTTGGTGTGTATTAAATACAATCTAGTCACTTATTGAATGCTTTCAAGACTACTGGTTTAACTGTCCATGTGTTACCAGTGACTGAGATTCATTAAAGGATACAAAACCCTTCATTTTGGGGTTATTATGTGTGGATTCAAATGTAGGTTTGAATTGGTTAATGTTTAGAAGAGATCAATAAAGTATTTAAAGACAATCTTACATGTTTGGAGAGGTTTGAGAGGCACTTATCATGACTGTAGCCTCATAAACAGTGGCATAGACTAGTTTTACTAAGTTTCCTTTCTCTATTTTGAGGTTTCCTTTCTCTACTGTAGGGGTACAGTTAGAGGGTTCATTGACAAAATGATCCTTCGAATGGTTACTATGAATATGAATGATTTGATATAGCATATTGCTCATTTTACTTGAAGTTTGGAATAGCTTGTGCAAGGGTGAAAGTAGTTTTGATCATTTTGGTCATGACTGTTCCTCTACATAGTTAGGAAATGTAACTGTCTAATGATTATATGTAATGTTGAATGGATTAAATGCTTTATTCTTGGTAGAAGTGAATGGAAGGAATAGTGTTGGTGTTAGGTTTCATTTATTATTGAATTCAATGGTTTCCAAGATGTGTCGAGGAGTTTTCTCCTTGTTTAATGTTAACTGTTCCTGCACAATCCACTCATACAATAGTGAAGTTACAAAACTGAACCGATGGCATGTTTACAATAAAGAAATAGAAAGATAATAATATGCTAAAAATTCTATTCTGTTTAATACATGCCAAAGGACCAGTCCCAACAATTCTTAAACATACTAGTTATCTGATATGATCAATTGTTAATAAAGGTCTAATTCTATAGACTGCTAGCATGAAGGAAGACTTGACCTAGCCAAATCTTCCTTGTACCACACAAAAAATGTGTGATAACTATATCTACTCCAAACTTAATTGTTTAAGAATTCATCATATCAGATAAAGTATGTTTAAGAATTGTTAGGAGTTCTATTAGACCTTTTTTGTAAGCATGCCATTGGTTTTTAAATGTTTGGATATCCATTTTTTTGAAATGTTGACTGTGGTTATCAAATGGACAACCCGTGAGCTTCTAGCTAGGTGTCATTTGTATTGATAGCTTAGGGCATCAAATGTATTGTATCATTGATAGTTGAGACTTTGTTAAAAGGAAATAGGACAAAGAATGATTTTGATTTAGTTTCTCTATTTTGATCTCTAAGTGGCTTACAACCCTAGAGAAGTATATGCAGATTTACGGATGCAGTTGCAAGATACATAGTAGCTGATAATTCACAAGAAATCCATGCATCCAATTTGAATATAAATTAATACAAAGAAATAGGGTCCTCCAATGGCCCAATCATCCAGACCTTGACTGTCCCCTCAACTAGTGACCCTTCAAAAATGGGTTATCACACAATCGGTGAGTGATCCTTCATTCTCCTAGTCTGCCCTGCAACCAAACATATTGGAAATAGACAATACAATGATAACAAGTCTTTCAAAATCCCCCTTCCCTCAAGGAACACTATCAACCATCCCTTCCACATAGCATTTCACTATTGTATGAGTGGATTGTGCAGGAACAGTTAACATTAAACAAGGAGAAAACTCCTCAACACATCTTTGTTGTAAACATGCCATTGGTTAAGTTTTGTAAATTTTTTTTTTGTGTTAAATGCATTTAAATGGAACATTAAGCATAGTAATAATATTCTTAGTCTATTAGTAATTGTAGATTAAATACCCATAACACCTTTATCAATTTAGCATGTTATTATAAGATACTAAAGAAGACCTACTATTTGTCAGAGAAATCTTCACTGTCCCCCACAATGAAGACAATGAAGATTGACCTCCTGCCCCACAACAAATAACATTGTAATAAGAACAAGAATAATATAGTGTTAGAATAGAATTTGAACAAAGACATGTAATTCTTAAGTTAATGATCTAAAAAGCTGCAAATATAGGAATTGAAAAAGAAGATAGTGCCAAGAAACATTTTCACAAATATGAAACGTGAGGAAAAGTAATAACATTAACAATGCCAAGATTCACAGCATTAAATTTCACCTACGGATGAGTTTCTGCAGTGGGTTGCCTAACATAAAAAATATGTTGAGTTGCATTTGAGTTGTAACTAAGAGTATCATGTAGAACAAACCCTAAACTTTGAAAGCGTTCTCCAGCCTGGCAATTCAAAATTCAATCTAGGCAAGCATCAGTAAGTGAAATAAATTATAGACATCAACATCAACATCATCATAATCATTAGACATAAATTATAGACATCAACATCAACATAATCATAATCATTTGGAGGGTATTAATTTTGGATAGTACTATGTTTCTTGAAAGTTTTTGTGATGCTTCTAAAATTTAAAGCCACATTTTATGGCTTAATGATAATATAGATTAGTGTTTTTTTTTCTGATGGAATGTTGTTGATCATTCATGGTCTTGAAGAAACTTTTGATTGTTTTTATTCTTGAGTCTTGAAGTTGTTTCTAAATGTGATATAGACTGACCACAAGATGGTTTAGTGGGTCCTCTCTTTCTATTTAATCATTTGTCTTCTTCATGGTTGAAGTGTCAATATGTTATAATCCAACCAGCATGTCAGACCCCCACTTCTGAAAAACCTCACAACATGCAAATCATAGCCAAAGACTTGGGTGATCAACATACACAAACATCGATTACCCTTAAGAAATAATGATCATTAATATTCATTAATGGTGGGCAGTGATTCCTTGGTAATAAAGGCATTGACAACATTCATCATCTTAACCAAGTTATGGGTGGTGATCCTTGATATAGCACAATTAGTAAAAGGAAATAACAACATAAGTCATGGGTGGTGATACTTGAATTTGGAGTGAGGAAGAAGGAAAATTGGAAAACAAAATATGGAATAATTAGGTGGGAATTGGAGAAGAATTCAAAAATAAACTTGAATTAGAAAAAAGCCAAGTTATCCGGTTCTTTGTTTGAGGTTGGATTCCGGTTCTACTTTTGTTCTCCTCTAGGTTCGAATTGGGTTCCTTTGGTAGGAACTTGGGTGCCTAGGCAAATCTCAGGTGCACCTGTAGTATTATAAATATGATACATGAGGTATTTTATTCATAATTTTATAGGCTAACTCATTATTATGGTAACATGGGTATGACCACACTCCATGCCTTATAATGGTACCCGACATGGAGTGTGGTTCAAATTAAGTTGAACCAAATGCTGATCGTGATGGCTATGATCATGATGAAGATGAATCTGAATATTAAATATAAAATATGGCTTGTAATTTGAATTTTCATTGTGAATGAAGAAACTATAGATTCAAGTTGACTCATTCTATGTTGTAGTATATTTGTTCCCTAGATCTACCATATTATATATGTGTAGCCTGTAAGGGACATCTTCTGCTCATCCATGTATTAGAGCTCGGTGAGAGTTCTTAGGAGAAAGACAACATGTCAGTGGGAGATGGAGAAACCAATATCAGAACACCACTTGAAGCCTTGCAATGTTGAGAGTGGGATAAAAGCTACACTTGAGACCCTATATAAGGAACAAACTTATTGAGCTTCACTTTGTTTCGAGAATAGTTTTATATTCTATACTAAAAAGGGCCAACCACGTGAAGGTGGAAGCTCATTTAGCCCCAACCCCCCCCCTAACATCACTCTAAATTCCCCGTTAACATCTAACATTCATTCATTATTTCATCCATTAATAAAATGTAACATTCATTAATTATCACACAATAACATTCATTAACATTCATTCACACATTAATGAAATATGACATTCATTAATTATCACACGATAACATTCATTAAGACATTATAAAATTTATGAACATTCACTACCACATAATTAAATTCATTGGCATATAAAAATCAGTCATTATCAATTAAGGTGCATAGATGACAATCATTTTTTTTTCTTTTGATTTCTAGTTTTTAAGATGTAGTCATTAAGATGAGTATCAATATCATCATGATGATCATATACCCTCTCATTAGATCTCATTGCATGCCTAGTTCTCTGTTGATGCTAAGGGGGGTCATCTGCAATAACATATAAAAGGGGTAAATTAAAAACATTTTATTATAATTAAAAATATTAAAAACATTTTAAAGTATTTTTGTACTTTACAGGCCATAATCGTATAGCTCTTTACTTGATCTAGTCACATCATCAACATCGAGGTTAGTTTGTTTGGCCTCGGCCTGAACCTCAACATGCTCATTAATAGTGGCCTCTACACTCTCTACAGCTGCAATACAAATTGTTACATTAATCCAAACACCAATTGCAATTAAATTTGTATTACTACACCAATCAATTTAAGATGTTTACTTGTATTACTGTGATGCACATGCTCATTGTCATCAACACGCAAGGTTGTGTATGGAAATAATCGGTAGGCTACATTTCAATTTCATACGCATTCATGTTATCATTGTTTTCTTACTTAAGACAAATTTACTCACTTTTTGTTGGAACTTAACATCAAATAAACTAATTGGTAAATAATTAAATTTGAAATATCATCTATTTAGCTTACTTACCGTGACAGATCCATCAGTAGAACCTTGTGCACTTCTTATTCTTTCTGCCAGAAATTTATAGCCTTGTTGGAAGCCAATTCTCTTGTCCTCTTCTGTGAGACTTACATTGAACTCTATGCGCTATATTTTTTCTTGGTATCGTCAAATTTTATTTTATTGTTTCATTAAAAAAAAAAGATTTCAAATTATAAATAAATATTTAAAGATCAAAGAATTATTTTTAGTGTTAAAAGCCATCTCCAGATTGTATTTTTCCTCATTCAATTCAGACAATATTAACACTTACAACTCATGCAACAAGTTTTGAATAACTGCCAAAGCCTAGCTTGTGTTGCCCATGCTTTTGCAATCTTGCCTTTGTTTCCTTTGATGTGTCAGGAAATCTATGAAGAGATTGAAATATGTTAGTTCATATAAATATGAAGAGTATTTAGTACACAATTACATTCTTAACAGTATCACATACCTTCTTCTATTCTCTGGTGGTGTATTTCCTTTTTTACTTCAATTTTCTCATTCGCATCCAGAATAAGAGATTTCCACTCTAAATCAGGAATACAAGGGGGGTGCTGGTAATGTGGGTTTTTGGTTAATGTACACCTGTACTGGTCCCTAATATACCTCAAACATATCCTAGCTCTTTGAAGGAACTTACCCTTCTCAAATGCACGAGGTCCAAAAAAGTTTGTCATACTCTCTACAAGATCATCCTTTAACTTTTAATTTTGGGTTTTCCACCTTTTAAGAAAGAAAATAGTGTTAGATTAAAAATGGATGCAATGATAACTATCCTAGCAATGATATGAAATCAAAATAGTGGATTGGGGTTTTAGTTTGGATATGATGTTCCACCCTGTACAGATGGTGGACCTGAATATCTGCAAACACTCATCATTAAGTTTACTATAAAAAACATCATTCCCTACAAAATAATCATGAGATCATTAGTCGAAGGATATAATAGTATAAAATAAGAATACAATAGATGTAAGCTTCTCATATTGAATGCAAGGTGTAATTAACATACGATTGTATAGTAAAAGAAAGGTCCAATCTTTAAAGTGCCTGGAAGTTTTTCTATTTTCAAGGGAACTCCTTCTTCTTCACTCACAAGAAATATGCAATCCTTCACTGTTCCTATACTAGCAATACTAGTACATCCAAGAAAATCACTATCAAGTGTTGCATCCCCTGTTGCATAAATTGAATCGATTATGAAATGGCCCTAAGAAAGAACACTTCAAGGGAAATAAACATATATAGAATGATAGAGAAAATAAAATTTGTGTACAAGTAGGTGGTGCCATGGCGTCTGTGGCCATGCTACGTGTTGCGGACATTGTAGGATGTAGTACATCTGAGCCTGCCATCGTATGAGGTGGCGATAGTAAATGATAATTGACACATAATAAAGAATAAGATTGTTAGAGCATAATAAAACTAGTGATTAGCATGGACAATATTGTTAGAGAGTAAAAAAAAATATAGTCCAACATGTGATCTACCTGAACCAGCTGCAGTACCCTCATCATGGCTGTGAGGATCAAAATTATGCAAAAAAAGTTGTAAAAGAAACACATCCACTTATTTTTTAATGACATAAAAGACTACTATAACATAAAAACTATTATTAAATTTTTTTTATAATTAAAAATTACATTAATACTTACTCGGTAATTTTGAGATAGGTGCATTAGTTTAGTTGCCCTCTTTTGTGACTCAAGAGTCAGAGGGAATATAGATGCCAATTCAGCCAATCATTTTCCAATTTTGTGGAGGCATTTTTTAATTGCAAAGGCTAGCTCATCACAAGCACCCAAATCAACAACTAGGTTCTTGTCAAAGGAATCCTCTTTAGGGACTACAGGTTCCTTTCCCTTTCTTTGCCGACCACCTGTCTATGACAACAATATTACTAACACTATTAGAATTAATTTGAAACAGTGATGAAAAGAATATAATAAAAAACTTTATTTAACATTTTGCTTCTATCTAATTTGTAGTACAATAACAAGGAGGTTTACCTACTGGGAAGAAGTGCATGCACGGTCATCATTGTCCCCACTACGTGATTGCTCCATATTGTGGTCCTGTGTTATTATTTAAAGTTAAGCAATAATTAGAAAGGACTACATTAATAAATTTCATTAGAAGATGATGATGGAGATGAGGTGGATGGTGACGGGACTCTCTAAATGTGGTTGGCAAAAAAACTCAATTATTTAATGGTACATAGTATGTACCTACACCCTACATCATTTGTATCTATGTGATTCAAATTTTAATCAATAAGAAGCTCTTCTCCTGCACTTATCGATTTTATCTCACATACAAATACATTATTTCTCTCGCGTGCCTCAAATATGCAATTGGGTTGCTTAATAGTTGATAGAGGTCGTGTGCTATTTATAAAACCTACAATATTCCCTGATGCTTTTGGCCTTCCATCAATGTATATAGCCACTCTTTTACTTTTATCATTGTCTTTTTGTTGAATATAATTTGCTAAGAGTGCATACCTATGCATACTTTTTTTATATTGAACAATTCGCATCCAACTTTTGTAATCATAACAAGGTCCAACATACTCCATCAATTCAACAACTTTATTGTAAGAGACCTTTATGCCATCCATGGAAAATAGGCCCAAACCATGTATTGATGATGGTGCAATATGATATATCTTGGCTTTAACACTAAAATCAGTGTTTATTGGAGGAAGTTCCTTGGGGACCCATTATTTCTATACATTTTGGTACCTAGAGGGCACCTCAATGTCACCTTTTCTCTCATCATTATAAGAACATGACCCCCCTTGAGCAAGGAAAAATTTCATGCGTTTATTGAATTTCTTTCTAGTCTTTTGACCTCTAGTTGATCTTCCTAATTCAAACATACTAAATGACTCACTTTCTTCACTCGAGGAAGACACATCTGACAAATACCTATTTGCTGCTACCTGCACTCCATCAAATGAGAGAGATAGCAAGTAATGTGAGATATTTTTCAAATTGTGAAATACATTAATCTCTATAGGGTGTATTGACTTGTACCTGTCAATCCATGAGACTATGTGGGATGCTCGTGAAAGGAGTCCGAGTACCTACATATGTAATTCAGTTATCTAATGTTAGCTAAAAAATTCATGATACTTATACCCAAAAATACATAGTAAGTACATTAAAAACCATAAGCATCCCATAGTAAGTACATCACAAATTAATTAGATTAAGCATTGATTGCATAAGTACACATTTCTATCAAGAAATCAATATTAAATAGATTAAGTAGTGATCACATAACTATACATTTCATTCATGTCATTCATCTTCTTCTTCATCCAACTACTTTCCATGATCATCGTTGATGTTGACATCATCACCACCACCGTCATTGTCATCATCTTCATCTTCGTCATTGTTTTCATCATCATCATCATCATCATCATCATCATCATCATCATCATCATCATCATCAATAGCATCATTAGTAGCATCATCATCGTCATCATCTTCTTCTTCTTCAAGAAAAGTTGAGTCAAGAACATCATCAACTAATTGTTGTTCATGATCATCATCTACATCATCTTCTAGTTGTTCACAATCTTCTTCTTCCATCACATTATACCTCATCGGCCTTCCTCTTGGATCATGTCTAACAACAAACAACCAACCTGATTTATGTGGAACCTTTGAGTAAAATACCTGCTCACATTGGCTTGGAAGAACATAGGGTTCATCCCCAACTGGCTCAAACCACCTTGTATTAATCATTGTAAATCCATTGTCATGTTCAATAACAGTTCTATCAAGATCATTTTGATTAAGTCGTAACCTATACCATCTGATGATGAAGAGAACTAATATGAAGGAATTAAATTCACACTCAATTATATCATCCAAAATGCCATAGTATCAATTTTTAGACTATCGAGGATGTAAGTCATTTCTAGATGAAATATTAGTCACCTGAAAGACTGCACTTATCCCAGAATCATAAGTTTTCTTTGTGTCATCCAACTTTTTGATGCAGAATTTATGACCATTGTAAAACATAGCCTTGTGGTGTTTGACCTGCAAAAATATGTAAAGCATGTATAAATTAATGCATCGAGAGTTCATAAATATATGAGTGATTAACAAATTTATACATACCTAGAAATCTCTTAAACCATGTGCTAAATCTATTTCCCTTTGCGTAACATTTGGATCTCCATTACGATGAGCTTCATTAACCAATGAAGACACAACTTTCCATGTTTATGTGTGACCTAAATGATGACATTATTCAATCCATTTCATCATCCAATCTTGATTGTTTGCAATATACAAATGTATTGCATCCCACTCTCAAGGAGTTGTACAAAAAATAAATAGACTACTTACAACCGATTAATTTTGAAGATTGAGAATTAATTAATAGCTACAATAACATCTTATAATTTATTACCTCTCACTTTCCTTATTCTACCTTTCCCCACCAAGTACTCCCCTTCAAATTTTCTAATGGTGTCGAGATCCCAAATGTGATCTATATGAATCTTTGTTGCAAGCTTAGGAAGATATTCAGTAATGTACACCATAGTCTGGTATACCATATATCCCTCCATCATAGAACCCTCAGGACATGCTCTTTGCCAAACCAAAGCCTTAAAAAATTTCAGGTGCCTCTCAACCATCCACATTGATTGAGTGTGTATGGGTCCACACATTTCAATCTCCTCAACTTGGTGTATGAGGTAGTGTTCTTGTGCATTGAAAAATGTTGAAGGTAGAAACTTTTGCATTTCACACATTAGATGAGAAATTCTTCTTTTCTAGTATTTTATATTTGCTTTATGGATTTCTTTAGATGACAACCACCTACAAGACATTCAAGACACAAAAATATATAAACATGAGACTTTACAATATATATACAACAAATTGAACAGATATAATTGCTTACCTCATGTATTTTCCAAGATCATATATCACTTGTTTGATATTATTGTCAAAGTTCTCTAGGAGAGATAGGGGTAGCACGTACTGCAATAATTATAAAAATAATCATGTCATTCTTTTTTCATATAATACAATGAGAAGTACATGCAATTTACAAATATATTGTAAATACAAAATAACATGACTTACCTTGATGAAGGTATGCCAATCATGCATTTTCAACTCTGGCCCAAATTCACTTTTCTCTTATATGGTACTACTTATGTTTGCAACAAATCCTATGGGAAATTGAATTTTTTGTATGACTTATTTTATGGCATCACTTTGTTGTTCTATTAATAACCAAGGAAGGGCACTTGTATTAATTCGTTCTCCATTTTTATTTGATTCAATGAAATTTTTCATTGCATAATTGGATTCATGAATGTCACTACAAATTTTGATAATTTTTTCTTTGTCACACCTTCCATCCAATATCTTCCACAGTCTCTGTTACATTCTTTCCAATATGCATAGTATCAAATAAATGCACAATTTGTAGCTGCGCGTAGTAGGGAAACCTACTAAATTGTTTGGGATAATTCTTTAGTCCCTTTGGAAGGTGCTCAATAGTTTTGCCTTGATGACATTCATGTCATCAATCACATAATCAACAAACAAAAAACAATAAAAATATACAAATTCTAAACATAAACCGTTAGGTAGAATGGTAGCACCTTGATGATTAATTCTATTATATTTCAACTTCCATAGGCGAGGTGTCATTCTCTGTGGCTTAGATGTAGTCCCTTCTTTCCCATTGAAAAGATGTTTTTCGGTAATTTGATAGTTATGATTTTTGTGGAGAAAGTGTCTATGCTCATCAAACACCTACTTTCCTAAACTTTTTGAATGAGGAGATTTCATTTTTGGACCACAAAATAGACATGCAAATTTTCCCTTTGTTTGAAGACCTACAAGATAATGATACAATTGGATTAAATATGTTAATTTTTATTTTTAGAATTATCATGTGCAACTTGAATTCACCATAACATACCAGAAAAATGTGTTAGCCCTGGGGCATCATGTATTGTCCATACAAGCATTGCATGGAATTGAAATTGTCTATCTCCTATTGGTCTAGAGATGTTATACATAGTGACACCTTTCCATAACTCCACCAACTCGTCGATAAGAGGCTCAATATAAACATTCATATCTTTAACTTGGTATTTACTTGGTTGAATGAAAAACAACATTACATAATTATTGTGACCATTTTACTACAAGATTTATAATTACATGCAGATAACTATTAAATGATCAAATACCTAGAATAATCATTGCCAACCTAATGTGCTCCCTCTTTATTGACATCCATGGAGGAATGTTATTGTTGATGAAAAAAATAGGCCAAACAGTGTAAACATATCTTAGCTCTCTAAATGGATTGACATCATCCACTGCCACTTTTCCTCTATGTCCTTAAATACAAAACCATCCGCAGGCATTTGAATAATGTCATCTCAACTCCTATTGCATGCATGGTAATCCATAAATTATACTAAGCTACTACACCTAAATAATCTTTGCAAATGTGGTATAATGGGGATGTAACAAAGACCCTTGTGAGGCACCTTTTTTGTTATTTGATTTGTTCGATATCTACTCGTATGACATTCAAGGCATTCTATTGCAAATTCATGTTCTTTATGATAAAAAATATGATCATTGGGACAAGCATCTATTTTTTGATACTCTATTCCAATATCTTTCATAGTGGCACATAATTCTCGGTATGAGTGAGGGAGAATATTCGATGGTGGTAACAAGAACTCACCTATCAATTTGTAGAAAAAAATACAAGTTGTTAATATTAACAATATTTATGGTACATGTTTCACCATTTAATTACTATAATGACATATATAACATACCTTAGCATACGTGATATTTTTGTGTTGGATAAACCATTCATAACCTTCAAGTTCAACAACAACAATACAACAGAGAGAAGAGTTGTTTGGGAGCCTTCATAAAGGAGCATGGCTACCTTCTCAAGTAGAGGCATATCATGGATGACATCAACATCATCCTAATCATCATCATCAATTGTGCCAATTCCAAATGTGTCATGGATCAATGTATTAGTACCATCATCTGGCACATCATTGTCATCTACCATGGGATCATAATCTTTAGCTTCAATATTCACACCTCCATGATCCTCCACTTCCAAAGCCATATTCTCAATATTCATACTTCCATGGTCCATATCACATACTCCCCTAGGGAGGTCAACCTATATAAAAATGATGAACACAAATAAACCATGATAATGATCTCATCATCAAGTGTATTTCATATATATATATATATATATATATATATATATATATATATATATATATATTGTTAAATAAATATAATGAAAAACTTACCAATTGATGATAATTAAACCCTCCTTCAATGTGACCATTATCCCTACAATGTCTCTTAGTTGTTTTGATTAGCAATCTTCTAATGTTTAAGCCCTTACAAATATTGCAGGGACAATAAGATTTTCCATCGACTTTTCTTTTAAAGTTCGACCACAATCTATTGATTGCAATCCCCATTACCTTCTTCACTTGGATTGTCTAACATGATCCTTCTTCACTTAGATTATCTATAACCTAATTATATATAAAAATTGAAAACTTAGTTATGAAATGATGTTGTAGTATAGTATATCAAATTGAAACACTTTTATTATTGCAGTCTTCCACCTCAAACTCTTTCCTATTGTGGCAAGAAAGAAAGATATTCAAATAATATAGTAGTTTGTAAATCAAAATAAAATGGAGGCAAGTTGTTGATTGAGGGTGCAGGGAACACCACCCATCAGTACTTTTATCCAATTGTAAATTTCAATTTTGAACCATTCTGTGAATATAGAACATGGATGTAATATCAGAAAATAACAAAATGTAGACATGACAGATTACTTATTTTGTTATTCTACACGACTTACTATTTGAGTGCACGTTCCACCTACAACTTGATCAAGTCTTGTTTGATGCTTCAATTTTGTGTTCACTATCCTGTAGAAGTACACAATTTTGTATTTTCCCAATATGTTATTCAAAAAACAATAATAGAATAAAATACTTGTTGAGAAAGATCATCATAGGAGTATCAAAAACTCAAGATCCAAAGGTAACACAATATTATAAGACTCTTACATTCAACCTTCAACTCAGGCACCTAATAAATAGGAGAAAAAATATATGAAATTAATCAGCCAAATTTATATGAGATTCTAAAGAAGGCCTCACTCTTAATTAGCCAAATCTTCCTTGTACCACACAAAAAAACTATGTGATAACTATGTCTACTCCAACCTTAATTGTTTAAGAATTCATCATATCAGATAAAGTATGTTTAAGAATTGTTGGGACTGGTCCTTTGGCGTGTATTAAATAGAATACAATTTTCAACATATTATTATCACTCTATTTCTTTGTTGTAAACATGCCATTGGTTTAGTTTTGTAATTTTTTTTTTGTGTTAGATGCATTTAAAATTATCTTGATTGTCTTCTGGTTGTCTAAATGCTTCTTTATTTGTCAGCCAATTAATACATGCTACTATATAAAAAAGACAATAAGAAGACAATGAAGATTTTTCTGAAAAAAATGAATACACTAAACTGAACCAATGACATGTTTACAAAAATTATCATAACTCGCAAGAAAAACTGAAATAATGGCATGTTTATAACTCATTAAGAGTGAGGCCTTCTTTAGAATCTCACGAGTTTTGTACTACGTATGCAACGTATTGCGAGTTTGAAGAGAGTTCATGCCATGTGTGATAGAACCTACTTTATCTAATATGGTGCATTGTTGAAAAAATTAAGGGTAGAGTAGTTATTACTTAGTTTTTTGTGGGGGACAATGAAGATTTGTCTGACAAATAGCAGGTCTTCTTTAGTATTTCATGAATTTTTACCACATATACTGTTTCAAGCCTTTGAGTCCTGGAGAAGAAGAATGGTGTAAGTTGAATAGATGAGAGTGAATGGGGTGTTGAAACATGGTGAATAGCCCATGATGAGATGATACTTGATGTCGTGACTAAGTTTCCCTCACAAACAATAGCATAGACTGGTTTTACTAACTTTCCTTTCTCTATTTTGAGGTTTCCTTTCTCTATTGCAGGGGTGTGTGATATAAATGTGTCACACTTCTATGAATCATTACATGCAAGGAAACTCAAGAATGAGCCCTCACAAATCGATCCATAGCTCCCTAGGCATGGAGTGCAAGGGCTTTTAAGAATGCTCTCAGTTAGAGCTATTTAGCCTATAACCTTGCTAGTAATCCATGTAATGAAAGATTCAATGAAGACAAGGGCAAGAATGCCAATATCCTCAAGAATAAAGAATGAAAATGCAATGCAATGCTATGCTAAAAATGGAAATGCAAGCTAAGCTATGAAAGGAGATATGCAAGTGTTACAACCCAAGCTAATTAATCTATGTGAGCTAATCTAGAGCATAGAAATGAAGCTAATCTAAGAAAGCATAAATATGAAGCTAAGCTAAGAATGCAAGAATGAGATGTAGAATTCAAGAATGAGATGTAGATGCTAAGAGTGCTCTAAATCTCCAAAAGCTCCAAAGTGTACCTAGAAAACCTGTAGCATAATATTAGCATAAAAAGTTGGGGATCTAGAATGAAGAAGAGAGCTCTTCTTTTATAGGAAATGAGGAGAAATGGACCATGGAGATTAAGAGGCAAAAGATTTAATCAATGGTGGAGCTTAAAAGAGGAGCAATCTATGTGCACAAGTATCCTCCAATGGGAAAATAAGAGTTGACTTTTGTGTCCATATGAGACAAAAGTGCTTTTTCCCTTTTTATAAAATAAGAATAATGCTTTATTTGTGCAACTTAGGATAAGAGGAAAAGTGGGGGATTTTTATTTATTAAAAGGGGAGGGAATTCTTTTTAAATAAATAAAGACTTAGGATAAAATGGTTAGCCCATAGAAAATAATCGAATAAATGATAGAGCTAGGATTTGATCAAGAACAAGCAATTGATGATTTTAGCAAAAATGCTAGCAAGGGGCTAATAGTCTAGGTGACCATTTTTAGGTGTATACATTTTCCCCTCTTTGAATAATGTGTGATCGATTTGGGAACACATGTAGTCAAAGAATGAAGTTGAAATGTGAGATCGATTTGGGATCACAAAGAAACTCGGATCAGCTAAGAAAGAAAGAGATAGCCAAGAAGGCAAGTAAATAGTGATCTGACTCCAAAGAATGAAGTGTAGAGAGATAGAAAATCCTGCATGATCAGCCTGGTAGCGACAGTACTGAACACTTAGGAAAGAGATAGCCAATAAGATATGATGTGTCTGCCCCCTCGGGATCGAAATTGAAATCTAGGTAGAGGGAAGGTAGAAGCAAGAGCAACATGATCAAATCACTAGAAATCATAATCAAAGAAAGAGAATAGAATAACCATCAAGAAATGAAGATATGCCCCACACATGGGACACGGGGCATGAACCTATCGGTCCCTCAACTCGTAAACACCACGGAAGAGGAATGGAACTTGGGATATGAAAGTGAATGAAAGACTAGAAGTTTGAAAGAGATGGAGATGAAGAGGTGAGGAATGCCCCAACAAAGATTGAATGATTAGGCCTCAAAAGATCAGCCAACTACGTGAAAGAGGGGGAAAAGGTGATTTGGGTGATCAAGGTGAACTCGAATTTCGGTTTCGATCCCAAAATGAAAGGAAAATGATGTGATATGAAAGACAAGAAGTGAAAGACATGATGAGGAAGAAGTGAAAGGCGAGCGCAGTTGATTAACAAGTCTGCGAAAGATAAAGGAGAGCTCTCTCCATATGCAAGATGCAAAACTAAACTAACATGAACTTAAGAATGCAAGCTACATGACAAGTGGTTTACTTGCAAGGTCACAAATCCAATAGACATCTAATATTCATCATTGAGCATTATTGGTAGTGTCGCAAGATCATACAATACACACTAGCATAACTATGTGGATCTGAATATGATCTATATCAAATAGAAATGTGGAAATCTCACCTAGGCATCAAAGACATGTAGGTCTAGATGACTAATGTAGTGAGATCACCTAAGTTTGATATAGCAAGATTATTCTTGCATCGAGACACAAGAAAGTCAAGATGACTATAAGCATGCACTTGCAAAACAATCAAGGATAATACCTTGTAGGTCCATAGTGTCAAGTAAGACCAGCATAAATGCTCATGACAGTGAGGACCAACAAAATATACCCACAAGCAGATAAAGAAATAAAACATGTTCTCATTCCCTCAGTCTTCTAGCTATGCATCATCAAAAATGATCATAGGGTGAGAACACTCAGCAAAGAAATCATAGACAACACACAAAGAAATAAAGTCAAACAAATCTCAGCAAGTCAAGTGCGTGTGTGTAGGTCATAGAGTCAAGCTTTGAGTATCGCATCTGCAAATGAGAAATATCATATCATACTAGACTGTAGGGTAAGACATCTGATAAGTGTTGAGAAACACTCGATGCTAGGGCAGTGTTGAAAAACACAGTTGGGGTGGTGTTCAAAAACACCATTTGCGAGGTGCCTAAGAAACCCAGATGCACAAAGAGACCCAAGATAAGCTTAAAACAATGTATGCCCCCTAGACTAAGACAAGAATCAATTCTAGGCTAGGAGAGGCAAAGCGAGAAGTGGAGCGAATGAGTGCCACGCAAGACTGATAGACATAGGTGCAAAGGGTCTCAAGTAGCGCCTATTTCTAGGTTTTCACCACTTGATAGATTTATTACAATTTTTTAGGACTTTTTATAATTTTTTGTATTTTTGCTACCAAGGCGCCTGTTTCCAGGTTTTCACCAAGGCACTTTTTTCAATTTTTTCAATTTTTTGAATATTTTGATTTTTTTGGTGAGACATCAAAGTGCCTATTACTAGGTTTTCACTAGGATGCTCATTTTTTCAGTACTTTTTATGCTTTTTAGGATTTTTTCAGCATCATATATGAATTTTTTTTGGTATTTTTCAGGATCATAAAATATGTACAAAGGATGCCCCAGACAGAAATGGGCATCAAGAATCTGCTTCCTCTGATGTAGAGAACTGATAGGCCCCGGGCCCAAATGCTACAACTGTGACAATAGGAGGTCTCAACTAGTTTGACCAATAATAACCAGCCCTGAGCAATGTCTGAGCTAGCGGAGGATCATTAGAATGTGATCCACATATGCCATGGTGGATTTCAGCTAGCACTTTTTCTGACTCCTCTATTTCTAGACACTTAAGGAGAGTTCCATCTAGACCCTTCCTATACAAGTCACCAGAGACAAAGGCAAAGTGTAAGGGATGGTGGAAGGAATGGCGTGGTGGATTTGCAAGAGGAATATGAGGTGGAAGATATGAAAAGATGGTATGATTGTAAGATTTGTGAGCAGGATAGCGCAATTCGTCCACCAGGAACTTGAAGCAAAATTTATGCTTTTTCATTTGTAAGATGGATGTTGAAGTAACCAAGGCATTAGAAACTTTGTTCTCAGCTCTAGGAGTGGGCTGAAGTATAACAGATATGAGATCGTGCTTGAAGTAGTGCACCATTTTTTTGTAGAGAATCAACTTGTCATCTTTTATTTGAGAATCATTATTTTTGAGCAGATTTTTATTTTTACTTTTCTTAGGTGTGGATACTACCACAATGTGGTTTTCACCATCCGAACATTGCTCGTTTCTTTTGACATGATGACTATGATGTTTGATTATTGATTCAATCTTTTTTGTTGCTAGTTCTTTGGTGGAAGAAGTAACAGGTGTTGATGCGAGATGAAATGAAGTGACTGGTTCAATAGTACTTATGCGAGGGGTGTCATCTCTAGTAACAAGAGAGGTTGAGCCTATAGGGTAAGCTCCAAAAGTAGCTAGATCTAGACTTGTCATAGAAGAACCAGCATGGTCCACTAAGGAAATACGAGGAACAAACTCATCAGACCCCACACAAGACCCATCGACCACGTCGGGATGGTTACTACAAGAATGAACCATATCAACATCCATATCATCAGTAGATATACATTTTTCTCCCCAAAGAAGTGAAGTAGAGGGAAAATCATCTCCCATGTGAGCCATAGTGTGCAGTGGTGACTCATCTGTATCTGTGTCTGAATTACTGAGCATGGGAGTATTTCTTGAATCATCTCTATAGATCCACTCTTGGACAGCTTGTTCTTCTCTTTCTGCTTCTAAAGGAATGGATGAAGGAACAAAGGTATCAAAGATCACCATAGAAGAAGTGGAAGGCTTCATCTGATCAGAAGGTCTCCCATATGACCTAGGAGAAATAGGTATAGAAGAAAAGGAATCCAGTGTATATTCACCCATACCAAGGCTCATCATCTTAAGTGATTTCTCAGTAGCAGCTAGAGATGTACTAGGATCAACAAAAGGTTCATTATGAGGAACAAATTTTTTAGTAGCAGTAAGAGCATTAATAGCAATAGTATGGTCTCCAGGAATCACAACCTCAGTGCCATTGTATGGAAATTTGACGCACTGATGATAAGTGGAAGGAATAGCCTGCATGTCATGGATCCAAGGACAACCCAAAAGAATGTTATATGCAAGTGGGATGTCCATTACTTGGAAGCTAATATCTTTCGTGACAGGGCCCACTCAAACAGGCAGTGTGACAAGACCTTTGGAAGATCTTTCCACTTCATCATAAGCTTTTATAGTAATCTTCTTCTTGGAATCCACAGCCAATTCTGACAAACCCAATTGTTGTATGACATTTAAAGAAACAATATTTAACCCTGCACCATTGTCTATCAGGACTCGGCGGACTCGGGTATTATAGACTAGAACTTCAATGTGTAAAGCTAGATTATGAGGGTGAGCAATAGATATGTCATCTTCTACAGAAAAGGAGAGAGATAGCGGAGATGAAATGTGGTTGACCATAGCCTAAAATTGATTCGGATCAATGTCATTGGGAACACGTGTTGTACGTAGAGCCTCATCAAGAATCTCTCTATGCGAAGGGGATAACCGAAGCAACTCAAGGATAGATATCTGTGCTAGTGTCTTTTGCAAATGTTGGACAAGATCATAGCTAGGGGTGGCCAAAGGAGCCACTTGTTTGGAAGGTAAAGCTTGCTTGGGATCTTGCGTAGTTTTAAGGACAATCTTGGCTTGCCCCCTAGTAACAGCATTCAGTGTCTCACTTTGGGAAGATGAACTACCATGTGTTTGCAAGACTAACTTTGGCTTACCATGATTGGTGTTATTATCATCTTGAGACCTCATCATTAGAATGCTCTCAATGGGCTCTACCATGTTGATCACAGGTGTATTAGAAGGATACGTGTAGTTGATCTTAGCATCATGATTCTTCTTATGTGTTTGAGAGGTTTCCCCCTTATCATGCTTAGGTAGAGGATCTTTGAAAGCTGTGTGATCATAATTTTTAGTTAAGCCATCAGTGGAGATTGTGTCGTTCTCAATAAGATCATGAATATCATCCTTAAGCCTAAAACAATTGTCTGTTGGATGTCCCTTGTTTCTGTGATAATGGCAGTAATGATCCTCCCTCTACCAATCAGGCTTATTTATCAGATCCCAGTTACCAGGTTTATCAGGAAGCATAAGATATCCATTGTCAACCAAAGTCTTAAGGATCACATCGTAAGGTTCTGCCAACTTGGTATAGACTCGCTTTCGAAATGACTTCTTAGGCTTATTTGCATATTGAGGTTTAGGAGCACTGTGAGCGTTGGTAGCTTCTTGTTGTTTTGCTGCATAGATAGCATTGGAAAGATTGAAAGTAGGCTCTTTAACTTTAGGAGCGTCAACAACCCCATCATTAACAACATACTTGTTCTTATTCCAAGGTTTGTTCTTGTCTTTACCATTGCTTTTAGCATCTTTATTAATAACAATATCCCCTTTTCTTATAGCTACATCCTCAATCTGATATGAACTTTCAACCATGTCATGGAAGGAGGGGAACAGTTGCTTCCTTAGATCATAAAATAGCTCAGGCACAAGTGTCTTGACGAAAATGTCAATCTTTTCTCTTTCAGGTAGCTGACGAGGATATCGAGAATACAATGACCTCCAACGTTGTAAGTAAGTTGCAAATGGCTCACCTTGATGTTGTCTTAGATTACCGAGATCTATCACAGTGATAGGTTGTTGGATGTTGTAAGAGTACTGTTGGGTAAATCACTGAGCTAACTCATCAAAAGTCTTAAGCGGTGGTGTCAATTTCGCAAACCATTCCAAAGCTTGGCCTCTTAAGCTTTGAGGGAATAAGTGTAGGAGATATGTGTCTTCATGAAGAAAGTCCATACTAAGAGCATAAAAATGATGCACATGGTCATGAGGGTCACCATTTCCATCATACTTGTCATATTTAGGAACCTCAATATCCTTAGGAAATGGGACCATGTATAGATCTTTATCAAAAGGAAGAGCACAAATTGATTCTACAAAAGAGACCTTTGGAGGCTCTTTTTCTAATGCCATTTGGGTAAGGCATTGATTTGTTTGACGTAATTATTCTCGAAGAACTTCCAATTCAGTTGGTACTTTTTGTTGGACAATTTGTCTGACATCATAGCCGGGAGGAAGCTTGTATCCTCTAGAAGTCATATATTGAAAGTACTGATCACCGTTACACTCTAAAAGCTTATGCATCATTCGTTGGAAATCCACATCTTGTTCACATCTCATAAGATCCTCACTAGAAATCTCATCATTAGCCTCTTCCTCATGTTGAGAGGGAGGAGGTCTAGGTGGTGAAGAAGGCATAGCAAAAGTTGGCCTTGGAGGAGATCTTGGTGGCGTGTTGTTGCCATTGTTGCCATTGTTGCCATTGTTAAAAAGAGGTCTATGCTCATGATTACTAGTCTCAGGTTGCTCATGAAATGTCCCTCTATAAGCCATGCACCTAGTAGTATCCATCCTTTGTTGATTGTGTTCTTTGTCTAAGCGCACTTGATTATCCTTACGCTCAAAGTGTTCTTGCAAGAGTTGAAACTTTTCTTGTTCAGTCAAAGTGAGTGAGACACTGTCTGTGTTTTTGGGGGTCTTGAATACGGAAAAGAGGAAACCTCCTTTATACCACGGTGTAGCCTTAGAATTCTCAGATTGGTCAGAACTAGAACTTTTGTTGCTAATGGGTGCTTTTGAACATCTAGTTGGAGAAGGTAACTGTGTATAATTGAACGGAGGATGACTCTCCTGCTCAAATTGAGACCGAGTTGTAACCAGCATGAAAAGAGATGTTGGTTGACTAATAGAATGAGACAAAGTTTCTCAGATTTGAGATAAGCAAAGCTAATAAAGATCACTTGTCAAAGTAGAACAATAGAGAGAGATGGCTTGTCAAAAGTGCTCAAGCACTTACAGCAATCAATTGACTAAAGCCGAGCAGTGAGCAAGAAGCTCAATAAGCAAGTAGCTAGAGAGGTAACCGTGATGTGACAAGTGATCAAGAGTAGCATTCGTTAAACTCAAACCCAATAGTTTTAGCTCATTTGTTTCAGTCTAGAACAAATCTAAGCATGTAAGTAACAAACCCGTTTCAAGTAAGAACAGAAAAGGACACTCTCCAGCAGGTTAAAGTGTAAGTTTAGCAACTCTGAATTGTAGCAATGACAGGACAGTAGAAATGACTCAGGATTCTTGGTTGAGGGTATGCAAGGATACTTTAATATCATATGAATCTTGACCAGTGAACGTGAAAAACTCAGTTTTGAAGCGCTTGGACCAAATTTGTAGATTGAACAGTGCAATTTCTCAGTTTGACAAGTAGTAGCAATAGATAAAAGACAGGTTTGCAAATAGTATGGGATCAAACATGTCATAGAACACTTGAAACAAGGGCAAAAACAACCTTTCCAAGATAAGCACTTGTGATATCAAAATAGAGAACCTTATGAATGCTACCATTTGTTTGAATGTTGAGAATGTTTACACTGGTATAGTACAATCGAAGACAATTCAAGAAATTACTACCTAGAAGGACAAGGCTCATTACTTAACAACTTGGCCCACAACTTGATGCTCCCTTGCCTCACACCAAGTGGTTGCCCACAAGAGATATTGGCGTTGTCATGGAAGTGTCAAAAACACAACCAAAGGAACACATATGGTGAGTCTCTTGGGGTGATCTAGGTAAGTCCACTTGGATCAATCCTTGCACCAAGAAGCCAAGTGGCTAAAATAAGGTGGCCTCTATCTAATGGTTCATAGTAAGGGTTTCCGTTCATAGAACCCCTCTTGCTCCTCATAAAGGACTAGGACCTCGCTGCCTCAAGAGTACCTTAAGCATTCTTGCTTAATGCTTTCCTCATGGTCACAATCCCACAAGTTACTCACATCAAGCGAAGATAAGTACTATGTCTACCAAGGTTTTGTGTCCTTGATAGCCTTGAGATTATAGTGAGTTGGAATCACTCGCCACCAAGGAAAATGATGACAAGGTTGTCCCCACTTAGGTCATTCCTCTTGATTGCTCAAGAGCAGGCCTGCTAAAGGATCCTAAGCTAAACAAAGAGTGAATGATTTTTGAGGTTCAAAGTTTTTGATTCACCACAAGGGTGAAGAGCATACTCCCCTATCTCAAAAACTTCTCCCAAACACACCAAACAAGATCCAATTACCCCTTTTCTTCCAAAACCTCAAGATGGGTCAAAAATTTTTGATTCACCTAAAGGTGAAGAGCATACTTCTCCTACCACCCCAAGATTCCTTTCACAAAGTATTAAGTGCCTAATGAAATAACTAGTATATGCCGCACTTAATAAAGAAAGAAATTAAACAAGCACTTGATTTGGTTTTTATGCTTAGGGCAGCCCTGCAAAAACCATTAGTAGCCCTCTTTGACATGCGATTTTAGCAAATTTCAAGCAAGAAGCACCGACAACCACAACTTGTTAGACCAACAAGAGTTAGGAGAATCAAAATCCAAAATCTAACAATGATTAGTACATGAAAAAAATCAGATAATGTGCAAAAATAACTGATCAAATGATAAAATCTGAAAATGAAACCATCATGGTTGGATTGGGCTCGGAAAGACCTTTCCAATGATATATCACACTTAAACTTTTGATACCATTTGCAAAATTTCAAAAAGATAGCTAACAACCCAAAACTTGCAAGATAGATAAAATAGCCCAAAAATAGCTCACTGCCAGGTACAGACATAGTATCGCACGTTACTTCACCTAACACTAGGTGATACTTTTAGTCTACGCGATATTTCACCTTATACCAGGCGATACTTCGCTCGACACCAGGCGATATTCTCTACTATAGCTAGGCGATACTTCTGACAGGTGAAGTATCGCACATGCATACAGAGGTATATCGCGTGATACTTCTTATGACATGCGAAGTATCGCATGCACATACAGAGGTATATCACGTGATACTTTTGGAAAGTATCGCACGACAATCTGAGACAAAAAAATAGAGACGAAAAATTAAGCTGAAAACTTGCCGAAAAATTGACAAAAATTGACGAAAATGCAAAATTTAAAGGACAAAGTCTATCTACTCTGCCCCACGGTGGGTGCCAAAAATGTGTGCTATAAATGTGTCACACTTCTATGAATCATTACATGCAAGGAAACTAAAGAATGAGCCCTCACAAATCGATCCATAGCTCCCTAGGCATGGAGTGCAAGGGCTTTTAAGAATGCTCTCAGCTAGAGCTATTTAGCCTATAACCTTGCTAGTAAACCATGCAATGAGAGATTCAATGAAGACAAGGGCAAGAATGCCAATATCCTCAAGAATCAAGAATGAAAATGCAATGCAATGCTATGCTAAAAATGGAAATGCAAGCTACGCTATGAAAGGAGATATGCAAGTGTTACAACCTAAGCTAATTAATCTATGTGAGCTAATCTAGAGTATAGAAATGAAGCTAATCTAAGAAAGCATAAATATGAAGCTAAGCTAAGAATGCAAGAATGAGATGTAGATGCTAAGAGTGCTCCAAATCTCCAAAAGCTCCAAAGTGTACCTAGAAAACCTGTAGCATAATATTAGCATAAAAAGTTGGGCATCTAGAATGAAGAAGAGAGCTCTTCTTTTATAGGAAATGAGGAGAAATGGACCATGGAGATTAAGAGGCAAAAGATTTAATCAACGGTGGAGCTTAAAAGAGGAGCAATCCATGTGCACAAGTATCCTCCAATGGGAAAATAAGAGTTGACTTTTGTGTCCATATGAGACAAAAGTGCTTTTTCCCTTTTTATAAAATAAGAATAATGCTTTATTTGTGCAACTTAGGATAAGAGGAAAAGTGGGGGCTTTTTATTTATTAAAAGGGGAGGGAATTATTTTTAAATAAATAAAGACTTAGGATAAAATGGTTAGCCCATAGAAAATAATTGAATAAATGATAGAGCTAAGATTTGATCAAGAACAAGCAATTGATGATTTTAGCAAAAATGCTAGCAAGGGGCTAATAGTCTAGGTGACCATTTTTAGGTGTATACAAGGGGTATAGTCAAAGGGTTCATTGAAAAAATGATCCTTCAAATGGTTACTATGAATATGAATGATTTGATATAGCATGTTTCTCATTTTACTTGAAGTTTGGAATAGCTTGTGCAAGGGTGAAATTAGTTTTGATCATTTTGGTCGTGACTGTTCCTCTACACAGTCAGGAAATGTAACTGTCTAATGATTATATGTAATGTTTAATAGATTAAATACTTTATTCTTGGTAGAAGTGAATGGAAGGAATAGTGTCGGTGTTAGGTTTCATTTATTATTTAATTCAATGATTTCCAAGATGTGTTGAGGAGTTTTCTCCTCGTTTAATGTTAATTGTTCCTACACAATCCACTCATGCAATAGTGAAATGCTATGTGGAAGGGATGGTTGATAGTGTTCCTTGAGGGAAGGGGGATTTTGAAAGAATGTTATCATTGTATTGTGTATTTCCAATATGTTTGGATGTAGGGTAGACCAAGAGAATGAAGGATCACTCACTAATTACATGATAACCCAGTTTTGAAGGGTCACCGAAAGAGGGGAATGAAGGATCACTCACTGATTGCATGATAACCCACCAAGCATTCTTTCCTTTAAGTTTCCACAATATCTCAAAGTATGATCATTATTCTTTACTTTCTTCTATATGCTATTCTTTCTATGGTTTTGTTATCTCTGAAATATATCAAAAATGTTACAGATGTGCATATAAAAGTAAAATATTATCCTTCAATTGTTCCACATTGAAGCATTTCCTCTTCGGAGTATTCTCTTTGTTTGTACAATATCTGTCAAAAATGGTTCCCATATTTCTTCAAGATCTATTTTAATCTTTATATTGCAGTTTTGATTAGATTTGACAAATAGTTGATTTCATTAGTATTTTATAGCATATACTCCTAATGTGAAATGTAGAGAGAAAGAAAGAGACACACTAGGTATGAATTACATAATATACCCATCATCACTTAGCACTTAAATAATAAATTATGGATAGGGAACAACCCCCTAACCTTTGGATGTTTATTTCATGTTGGCCTATTATTATATGCAAAGGTAGGCCTGTCTTAATTAGGTTAACAACCACAATGTAGGGGCCATAAATTATGGATCCCAAAATTGTGCAAACTTGCATTAAATTAGGTTCATTATACTACAAGGGAATGGAAACCATGCAATAGTGCCTCATGGGGATGGAAGAAACCCTTCATCAAGAAGATGATTGTGTCTACAATATTTACTAGAGGCAAAGAACATAATTTGGTTCCAAAAATTACTCCTAGAAGATAATGGCACCCACAAAACACTTGGAAAAGATAGCACTCACTATATCTTGTATCACTCTTTTAAAGCTGGGACAATAAATCTCAAAGATTCATCAACGAATTCTTGAACACAAAGAACCATTGAAAGATATGATTCATGTGTACAATAGCCAACAACTAGTTGTTCCAATCACGGTGTCCAATAATTATGTTAGAAAAAGAATCTAAAAATCTCTTACACAACCATAATAGATTCAAACCATGAACTATAAGAACCTAACAATGGGAATAACAAAGATACAACCTAAACAAATCTTGATCATATTCCACCCTATTGTAAGGCCCAAGAAGTAACTCTATCTTAAAGCTACACATTCCTCTAGATGAAGCTCAAAGGTCAGGTACCTAAAGCATAGCAATACTTGAATGAATATAAGAATAATTTGATGTACAATCATTTTCTAGCTTGGTTTGTGGGTTTTCCACATAATATTTTCCCTTTAACCACATTTATAGTTTGAGAAAATTAGAAAAAATTGTTTCAAATTTATATTATCCTTTTGAACTAGCACATTGCCATCAAAATGCATAATCATTGGTCATCTCAAGAAAATTCCTATTGAGTATTAGGATATTCTTATAAAAATTTGATGCATAGATTTCTTGTGAATTATCGACTACTATGTATCCTGTAACTATGGAAGGAATAGTGTTGGTGTTAGGTTTCATTTATTATTGAATTCAATGGTTTCCAAGATGTGTTGAGGAGTTTTCTCCTTGTTTAATGTTAACTATTCCTACACAATCCACTCATAAAATAGTGAAATGCTATGTGGAAGGGATGGTTGATAGTGTTCCTTGAGGGAAGGGGGATTGTGAAAGACTTGTTATCATTGTATTATGTATTTCCAATATGTTTGGATGTAGGGCAGACCAGGAGAATGAAGGATCACTTACTAATTGCATGATAATTTGGTTTTGAAAGGTCATTTGTTGAGGGGACAATCAAGGTCCAAATGCCATTGGAGGACCCTATTTCTTTGTATTAATTTCTATTCAATTTGGATGCATGGATTTCTTGTGAATTATCGACTGCTATGTATCCTACAACTGCATCCGTAAATCTGCATATACTTCTCTAGGGTTGTAAGCCACTTAGGGATCAAAATAGAGAGACTAAATCAAAATCATTCTTTGTCCTATTTCCTTTTAACAAAGTCTCAACTATCAATGATACAATATATATTTGATGCCCTAAGCTATCAAATATACAAATGGCACCTAGCTAGAAGCTCACCAGGAGAATGAAGGATCACTCATTGATTGCATTATAACCCAGTTTTGAAGGGTCACTGGTTGAGGGGACAGTCAAGGTCCAGATGATTGTGCCATTGGAGGACCCTATTTCTTTGTATTAATTTCTATTCAAATTGGATGCATGGATTTCTTGTGAATTATCGACTTCTATGTATCCTGCAACTGCATCCGTAAATCTGCATATACTTCTCTAGGGTTGTAAGCCACTTAGTGATCAAAATAGAGAGACTAAATCAAAATTGTTCTTTGTCCTATTTCCTTTTTAAAAATTCTCAAATATCAATGATACAATATACATTTGATGCCATAAGCTATCAAATATACAAATGGTGCCTAGCTAGAAGCTCACGAGCTATCCATTTGATAACCACAGTCAACATTTCAAAAAAATGGATATTCTTGAGCACAAGCACCAATAACATCAAATAATGGAGTTAAAGCATAGGCTAGGGCATGACACCAGTAGAATGTGGTCATTTCAGAGAGCATTCGTGATCAAATAAAATGCAATGCATTTGAATATGATGCTAGAGGCTCAAAAGATGAAGAAATCACATACCTTCTCCCACGCACAACTTTCGCTCCTTCTCCCACTCCTTCTCTATCCAATCAAGATAAAAATGATGAGGCTGTTTCACTTTTGTTCTTCATCTATACCCTGAATCTATCAGAATTTTGATGGTCAATTAAACACCCATCAAAATACCGACACCATTAGGGCCAATTACAGAAAAAAAACACCAAATCCATAATAAAAAGTTACTCATCGGAAACTTCTATCAAAATTTGGCCCCAAATGTAGTAGTGCTAGTCCTAGGGATAATCTAGAAGACCTATTAATTAGATTTTTTATTAAAAATGGTAAGATAAATAATGATTAAATCAAATTAAGTTTTGGGTTAAGTTAGTATGTTAAATTAAACTAGAGTTAAATTCTCTCGGATTGGGGGATTTCATTCTATTGAAATTTGATAACTAAATTATCTTTAGTAATTAATTAATTTGTATTTAATTTTGAATTAAAGTAATAAACTATTTAATACATGGAATTGATGATTTTTAATTTAGAGTTCAAATCTTCATTAATTGTCTAGTAAATCTATTACGTTAGATTTATCTAAATTGGAAGTATTAATAAACTATTTTAAATAAGGCTAGTTACATTATATAGTTGTATAGTTGAATATTCACATTAATTCTTTTAGTTTAATCTATTTAGAATAGATTTAAGTAGAATCTCAAATTTAACTATAGTCAATATTCTGATGGAAACTTAAATCAGATATCAATTAAATTATTTGACCCATGTTTTAAACTAAGTCAACACATTAGCCATGGAATGATTATGCCATCAATTAGAAGCCAAGTCTAAACATTCAAATTAAACAATGTAAACTCCTTAAAATCTTGTTAACAATAGTCAGTTAGTTGACTCATAGCTAGTTATCTGTATTAGTTGTCTATAGGGTTTGAACTCATTTACAGTTCATGGTCAACCTAGTCAACTAAAGCCTTACTTCATTGAACCTATTACTAATCTTGTAATGATTAGTGTGAACCATACTAAACTAAGTGACTTATGTGTGTATAACTGTAGTTAAATACTGCGTGTGTGAAAATTGTACCTGATCTGTAGACACAACACTCAGTAAAACATTAGAGGTTAGTGATAATCAAAATCGTGCAAAATTGAAAACTATCTAACCAAGCGATTTAGATAATAGGTGCGAGATTGATGTTCTCAGATTGTAATCGAGATCAGTGACCTAGACGACACCTAAATGAAGGATTTGAATGCAAAAGATGGATATGAAATTGAATGCAATTAATCTATATTTTTGATATTTTCTATGCAATAAGAATGATAAACTGATATGCTATGAATGCTATTGAAAACTGATATGAAATGAATGCTAAATGATCTAACAATGAAGATTCTAACAATGATATGAAAACTATGAAATTCTATGCTAAGATATAAAAACTATGCAATTGAAATTGATCTCACAAAGCTTTGAATTCGCAAGTTGATTCCTCAGCCTCCAATTCTCCAGCGTGATTGTGCAAAAATATGAGATGCTTGGATGCAAATTTGAGAGATGATTGAGAGATGAATTATGAAGAGATGAGCCTTGTTTTTATAGAAATCCAAGGCTTTGGAGGTGCATGAAAAAAAAAAGCCATAAATCACTCAAATAACTCAGGTTGATTTTTGAGTTATTTTTAAATAAAGGATAATTAACTCACAAAAATATGCAAAAGCTAAGTTTTAACTCAAAATAGAGTTTGGCTTTAATTGATAATTGATAGTTGTTTGCTTTTATGATTGTGCATGTTTTATTTATGAATTAATTTAATAATAAAGTGATTTATTTCCAACTTAACTGCTTTTAAAAATAAAATAATTGATTTATGGGTTAATCAATTATTTAATCAAACTTTTATTAAAAACTATATTATTAAATAATGACAACTTGCTTTAATTAATTAAATAAGAATTTAATCAATTATTTATATGATATTAGATTTATTGTCAAAATTAAATAATACAATTAATAATAGATAGAATTAAATTTAATTACACAATTAAGTGGCAAATATTAAATCTAATTAATTAAATATGAAAATATTCAATTAATCAAACTTTAGGATAAATGTGATTTATTGCCAAATAATTATAAAATTAAAGATAATTATGATGATTAGGAATATTACTCAGAATATTCCCCGATGCAGAATTTAAGATAATCAATTAGGATTTGATGATGTGCAGATGGCCTTAGATTAGGACTTTGATGTCGATTTTGTTTGATATGTAGATACAGGATATTAATGAACTTATAGCCCATTTTTGGGGTATTACATTTTGCCCCTCTTTGAATTACTGTGCGAAGCGCAGTGGTTCAAAGATAGTCTATGTTTGATAGAGATATGAAACTGATTCAAAAGATAAACTGATCTCAAGATAGAAACCAATTGAAAGATATTGAGATAGGAGGTCTTGAATGACCAGAGATAATGTTCACTATAACAGCAAATGAACCTATGATTGCGAAAAAGTGTCAAAATGCCTGATTCCAAACCTTAGGATTTGCAAAGAAGTGAGTGACCCGTTCCAGACTCAATTGTCTTAGCAAAACTAGCAAGTATCACATCCAAACCCTTCAGTTGCCGAAGAACCAAGGAAAGAACACTATGATCTGATGGTTGCAAAAACTGATACAGATTACAAGATTAAGAGAATACCAGATTGATATGGATCGATGAATCTGATATGCCCCAAGTGATGATAGATTTTCCCCGAGCGATGAGGACTTTTGATGAATTAGCGACTAGACGTAATTGTTGTCTTGATCACTGATGAAAGATATTGATAGATTTGATCGATAGAATTTGATTTACAGACTTTGAATGATGTGCAATACCATGCCCCCTTCGGGATTAAAATTGAAATTTGACAAGAAAAGTTAGCGTTATAGTTTAGAAGCATGTTAATTGATTTGAGAAGTGGTTAAACACATCCGGTGAATGCATTCTGCATCATTTGGAGATCCTGGAGACCGAATTTGACTAGGTTTGACCATGAGTTGACCATGGTTGACCAAGTTGAAATTTTGATAGTTTGATGAAAGATAATCAATTAAGTTGAATTCTGGATTTTTGTGATGATTGAAGGTCGATTATGCAAGTAGTTGACAATATGAATTATCTCAGATTTGAATTTTGATCCCGAAAAAGGATTCTAGTTGCTATTTCATTGGAGGAACCTTCGTGTGGGATTCAACTCTTGTTAGATTGGAAGAGGTGATTGAAGAATTGTTTAAGCATTGAAGTTCATTTAGTCATTGTGAGATCATGCAAACATGCAAAATGCAATGAGACATGCAAAATGAAATGCAACCTAAGACCTAGGACCTACTCACTGATCATATGTTGATTTGTTATCATCATTGAACTTTTTGGTAACCGGATAAATCAATACAATGCCCACTAGCCATGAAACCATAGACATATGAATATCAATTTGTATGCGCAAGAATCAATACAACACCCACTGGTTATACGATCATGGACATATGAATATTGATTTGTTTTCGGAATGTTGGATTAGATATAAGCACCAAGGCACAAACGCCAGGATGACCTGAATATCATGTCCATTTTGATATAGCAATTTTTATAAGCATCAAAACATAAACATCGTGATGACCTGAGTACGCCTTGCATTTAACATACACATCAAACAGTCAAAAGATCATTCTAAATCCAGTGTGAATTACCCGTAGTGACCCTTTATCGTTCACCTCCTTAGGCAAGATCGCGTTTCATAGTAGGAGAAAGAACTTACTCAAAAAGACAATAGTTAGATCAAACTTCCTTGAATTTTTTGGGTATCAATGGTCGAGGTATGCATGGCCATCCAATTTGAGATAGAGGCTCTTACAGTCAAACACTATTTCAATCCAGAATTTCCAAAGTTATAAGATTTCACATACAAGCATAAAACCAAGAAAAGATTATGCCCCTAGTCATCACTCTCTAAATCTTGTAAAGGACATCATTGAGGAGCTCGAAGGGACACAATATGCAAAAATCTCAATGCGAATCAGTAAGCATACAAGGAGATAAAAGCATGAAACGCACAAATTGTTTTCAGTTTTCAGTTTGATGTTGATTGCATTGTTGTTGATGCAAAATCCTTTCTGGAGACAAGACAGACTGACTGACTCACATGAAGCTTCAAAGGACTCTGACTAGATATGATCCATCTAAGATACATTGGAGACCATAGGATATGACATTGATTGCCCCCAAGTGTTAAACATTGATAGGATATAGACGCTTGAGCTGGTTGGTGTACAGACTGACTTATTGAAAACTGGAAATATTGATTCAAACCGGGAGATATGTACAAACTAAAGCAAAACTGAAAGCTGGGAAAGACCAAGATTATGCTGATAGATGGAGCATTTTGGAACAAGTGGCACCCGTTTGCCGGGTTTTCACCATCTTGGCAGAGATTCTATTTTTGCTACCAAGGCGCCTGTTTCCAAGTTTTCACCAAGGCACTTTTTCTTTTTTTTTCATTTTTTTTGTATTTTTCATTTTTTTCAATTTTTTTCAATTTTTGATATTTTTTTTGATTTTTTTCATGAATCATCAAGGCGCCTATTGCTAGTTTTTCACCAAGATGTTCATTTTTTCAGGACTTTTTCTAATTTTTAAGATTTGTTTAGGACATTTACCAAGCACTGAATGCCTTAGGCATAGAATTTCTTCAGATGGAGAACATTGATTGGTTCTCGGAGCTGTTCTCCTTCAGTCGTTGAGAGTTGATAGGCACCAGAGCCAAAAGTAGCAGTGATTACAAAGGGACCTAGCCAGTTGGGTTCAAACTTCCCCTTGCGTTCTCGATGGGATTGATTTTTAGGATTTTCTCTCAAGACTAGATCGCCAATCTAAAATTCTCTGTGTTTGACTTTCTTGTTGTAGCCTCTAGACATTCTCTTCTGATATACTCTGAGATGATCATACGCTGCTTGTCTGTGCTCATCTAGTAGTTCCAGTTCTTGTAGCCTAGACACTCTGTAGTCATCATCAGTGACAAGTCCATGCATTCTGATTCTGAGTGATGAGATTTCAACCTCAATAGGCAGTACCGCTTCAGACCCATAAACTAAAGTGAAAGGTGTAGCCCCGGTAGGCGTTCTGATACTAGTTCTGTATGCCCAGAGAGCTGGATTGATCATGAGATGCCAGTCTCTTCCTATTTTATTTACTATTTTGTGCAAGATCTTCAGGAGATTTTTGTTTGAAGCCTCAGCTTGTCCATTCTCTTGAGGATAGTAAATGGAAGACCAATGTTGTGTAATCTTGAATTTGGCACATAAGTCATCTAGGTCCTTATTTTTGAATTGTCCCCCATTATCTTTGATTATAGAGTGAGGGATCCCATATCTGCAAATGATGTAGTTCAGGAGGAACATAGAGATCTGTTTCCCTATTGCTTGTGTTAGAGGAACTGCTTCTACCCATTTTGTAAAATAATCTGTAGCTGTGATTATATGGGTATGTCCATTAGAAGAGTGCGGATGGATAGCACCTATGAGATCAAATGCCCATTGTTGAAAAGGCCATTGTGTAGTAAAGGGAATCAGATCTCTCCCTGAAGCATGAATCAAGTTGCCATGTACTTGACATTGTTGACAGTTTTTAGCAAATTTAATAGCCTCTTTCTCTATTTCAGGCCAATAGTACCCAGCCCTAATAAGTTTTTGAGCTAACGTTAAACCGTTCAAGTGTGACCCACATATACCCTCGTGGACTTCCTCTAATGCACGTTGAGACTCTTCCCGTTCTAAACATCTAAGCAGTGTACCATCTAGACCTCATTTTTATAGATCATTACCAATGATGACATATCGGGATGCGGATCAGATAAGGTTTCATTTCTCAAAATGGTTAAAGGACTCAGGGATGATTTGGTCATGGAGATAGGAGAATAGATTTTTTTAGCGAGATGAGTCATAACCTACAACAGTGCAGATCATGCAGGTTTCAGGGGAGTCATATGCAGGATAGGATAGGGCTTCCACCAGGAACTCGTAGCATAGTTCATGTTTGGGCTGCTGTAAGAGAGTAGATAATGTCACCATTGCATCGGCAGCCTTATTCTCCATTCTGGGTATTTTCTCAAATGTGATAGAGATGAAGTATTTCTTTAAATCATCTACCATTCTCTTGTAAGGAATGAGCTTTTCATCTTTGGTTTGGTACACATCATTGACTTGGTGGATAACCAATTGTGAGTCTCCATGGATGTGCATCTCTGTAACTCTCCACTGTATTGCCATTTTCATACCATTGAGAAGTGCCTCATATTCAACAATATTGTTTGTGCAAGGAAACTTTAATCTGAATGCTTTGGGTATCGAGTATCCTTGAGGAGTGATGAACAATATTCCTGCTCTAGATCCATTCTATGTGTAGGAGCCATCAAAGAATAACCGCCATGCTCTAGAAGAGAGGTGCATGATAGAGGAATCGAGAAATTCCATTTGCATGGGTGTATCATCAAATAGTGGTGCTTCAGCTAATTGATCAACAATGACTTGTCCTTTGATAGCTTTTCTTTCAACATATTCAATGTCAAATTCGCTCAAGAGCATGACCCATTTAGCTAGTCTACCTGTGAGGGCAGCTTTGCTTAGGAGATATTTCAGTGGATCAATTTTAGCTACCAAATGAGTAGTATGAGCTAGCATGTAGTGTCTCAGTTTCTATGATGCAAAGATCACAATGAGACAAGCTTTCTCAATCATAGAATAGTTCTTTTCATATGCCACCAATGTTCTGCTTATATAGTAGATGGCTCTTTCCTTTTTGTCTTCATCATGTTGCACTAGCAATGCCCCCAGTGATGTGGCTATTGCAGAGACATACAAGATCAATGGCTTCCCATGAATAGGAGGCATCAAGATAGGTAGATTTGATAGATACTTCTTGATATGGTTAAAGTTGTTCTCGCATTCTTCATTCCATGCAAAGGTCACACCTTTATGTAATGTTTTTGTAAAAGGCTGTGATATGTCCGCTAGTTGTGATATGAATCTTCTGATAGATTGAACTCTGCCTTGCAACGTCCTCATTTGACTGATATTTGTGGGAGGTTGCATCTCTATTATAGCCTTGACTTTAGCCAGATCAACTTCAATGCCTTTCTTTGAAACTATGTATCCTAAGAGCTTTCCAGAAGTGACACCAAAAGAACACTTCTTAGGATTTAGTCGGAGACTAAATTTTTCCATTCTGTCAAGGATCATGCTCAAGTCAGTTAGATGTTTAGTTCTGATCATTGATTTTGCTAAGGTATCATCAACATAATCCTCCATTGTTCTATGCATCATATCATGAAAAATAGATGTCATTGCTCTTTGGTATGTAGCTCCCGCATTTTTGAGTCCGAATGGCATAACATTCCAATAGAAGGTTCCCCATGCACATGTGAAAGCTGTTTTCTCTTGATCTTCTGTAGCAATTTTGATTTGGTTGTACCCAGAAAAGCCATCCATTAAGGAATACATTTCATAGCCTGCAGTCATGCCCACTATCATATCAATGTTAGGCAGTGGAAAATCATCCTTAGGGCATGCTCTGTTCACATCTCTAAAGTCTGTGCACACTCTGATTGAACCATCTGGTTTTGAAATAGGTACAATGTTAGAGATCCACTCAGCATAGTCTATGACACGGATGAATCCAGCTTTTAGGAGTTTTTCTAGTTCTGCTTTGACTAAGAGTGCAACATGAGGATGCATCTTTCTCAATTTTTGCTTGATTGGTTTTACTCCAGGAGCAATGGATAGATGGTGCATAATGAGATTGGGATCCAATCCTGGCATATCTGAATATTTCCATGCAAAATTGATCTTTTTTTCTGATAAGAATGTAGTGAATTTTTGTTTCTCTTCTTTTGATAGAGATTGTGCTACATGTACCAATTGTGGTTCCTCTATTGTACCCAAATTGATGGATTGAGTGGGCTCAATCAGAACTAGAGATCTATCCTATAAATGACTCAGAAGGACATCAAATATCTCATCCTTAGGTGCCTCAGAGAGGTTTTCACCTTCAGATACGTCTTTTCTTTTTACTTTTGTCAGTTTTGAGACTGCCACAAAGTGGTTTTCACCCTCAGAACTCTTTTTCTTTTTCTTTTTACTCTTGTTTTTCTGACTAAGATATTTGATATCCAACTCGGTCATGCTGATGCTTGGTTCACTGATGGAAGTACTCATAGGCTCAACTACATTGAGGTAGCAGGCAAGGGCATAGTCATTCAGGAAGGTATAAATACCATGGTTTGGGTTTGTGGAAGTTTGGTCAATAAGATCAGGGTGTTGGATAGTAAAAGCGGGAAAGGCTTGGGATATGGTGTTCATAGTCATGGATATGTCATCATTGGTCCTAACCTGACGCTCAAGTTCAAAGGTGATATTACAGCTCAAAATGTTCAATTCATGAATAGGCTCAACATCATCATGGGAGTCCTCTTCAGCCATAGGTAGATCAGACACGTTAAGTTCATTGTTTCACTCTAGACCTACATTGGGTTGAGATACATATTGGTGAATAACATCAATATATTTCTCTGTTATAAGCTCATCTTCTTCTAGAATGGCACCCCATTCATAGTCATTTGACTCAGCTTCTGATTCAGGATCTCTAGGAAATCTGAGAAAATGTGTGAAATCAGGATGAATACCCCAAGAAGGATTACCCTCAGTCTCTGACTTGAATTCATATTCATGGGAATCAGTGTCAGAATAACTACTCTATGCTTTTGGATCAGTTTGATCACCTTCGAGATTGGCTGGTTCTTGTGGTGCAACCATCTCTTGCCCTACAGTAGGTTCTTGTGTTTCTACTACATTAATTCTTTTGATAGGATCATCTTTATCATCAAGAAGATCCTTGATCTCTTTAGGCAATTTTTCATAGGGGATAAGCTCAGAGCTATCTGAATCATCATTAGAGGGTTCTATTTCTTCTTTCTTAAGAAGGGGTTCTCTTGGTGCAATTTGTTCTATGACATGAGAACAACCACCTTTGAGATGATAGGGTTTCTTCTTAAACCCTAAGCCACCAGTATCTTTGTTGGCTCTACCAATATATGAAATGGGTGTCACAAGACCCTTTCCTTTGATTCCTTGAGGTCCTTGACTGGAATATCCCATCTTGGCTATCAATTTGTTTCTTGGACCATATGAATTAGAAGGGATTGTAGGTGCTATAGATTCACTAGGTTGAACAATTTTAGATTCAGAATCCTCTTTATATAGCCATGCCAGCACAGCTTCATCCTCTTCAAATTCTTGTTTGGATACTTGCTCTGCCACAAAATTTCTTTTGTATGCTTCCATAGGTTCCTTAGGTTCTAATTTAGACTGCTTCAAGGATCATCCATATGACTTAGGTGAGATTGGGAGATATGTCAGAGACAAGACTGGCTCTATAATGTATTCTCCCATCCCATTTTCTTTGATATTGATCTCTTTAGCAATGTCATCCATCTTAGATGTGGAAGCAACATTTAGCTGCTTGATGGAAGATTCTCTGTTATTGGGAACAAGCTTATTAGCACTTTCCTTCAATGTATTGCAAGTTGTACTCAGATCTGCTGGGATAGTAACCTCCACTCCTTCATAGGGAAATTTCAAGCATTGATGGTACGTAGAAGGAATGGCTTTCATTTCATGGATCCAGGGTCTCCCTAGAAGGATATTGTAAGCCAATGGTAGATCAAGCACCTGACATGTGGTATCTTTGATGACCAGACCCACTCGGATAGGTAAGAAAATGGTGCCTTTAGAAGCTCTTTCTTATTCATCATAGGATTTTATGGTGATCTTCTTTCGAGGATCAATAGCCATCTCTAAGAATCCCAACTGTGTGATTAAGTTGTAAGAATAAATTTTGAGGCCTGTGCCCCCATCTATCAACACATGTTTGACTTGACGATTCTGGATGAAGACTTCTATGTGTAAGGGCTGATTATGTGGGTGACTCAAAGAGTTGTCATCTTCCTCTAAAAAGGAGATATATTGTGGAGATTTTAGAGGACCAACCATAGTCTGGAACCTGTCTAGATCTAGATCATCAGGAACATTAGAGCTGAGAAAAGCTTTGTCTAGGATATCTCTGTGAGCTAGAGATATTCGAAGTAACTCAAACATAGAGATTTTGGCATTGGTATGCTAGAGTTGTTGGATGATGCTGTAAGATGTAGGTCTTGTATCCTTTGGATTGGAAGATTTCAAGGCAACCTTCTGTTTAGAAGCAGATGTGAGATTGAAAGGTATCTTAGGGACATTAGATGAACTTGGTGTTTGTCCTTTCAGATGAGCCTGAGCTTGTGATCTGGTAACCGCATTAGCTGAGGAATGATTTCTATCTCTTCGTACAATCATGATGACATTGCAGCTCTCAGAGAGACATGGTTCAACCATATTGATGATAGCATTGTTTCCAGGGTAGGCATAGTTGACTTTTGCCCCCATGTTAGGCTGAGAAGTGGAAACTCCCTTGCCATGTTGTGGAAACGGTTCTGTAAATGCTATGTGATCATTATTGCTGGTAGGATTATCGATCATGATGTCCCCTTGATCTAGCAAGTCTTGAATGGTATGCTTCAAGTGGAAGCATCCATTAGTTCTATGGCCTTTAGTCTGATGGAAAGCATAGAATTCATTATCTTTCCACCAATATGGTTTTGGATCCGGATCAGGGTTTCGGATGGGTGGTAAAGAGATCATGTTATTAGCTATCAGGGTTCTTAGGGAAGATTCCAAAGATTCTCCTAGGGGAGTAAACTTTCATTTATTATCCCATCATTTGAATGGCTTCTTTGGAGATGGTTCAGCAGATTTTTGCTCTGAAGCTTCAATGGCTTTGGTGGCAAGGGTGAGATTGTAGGCTGGTGCCTTTGATGGGGTGCGGATAGTGTCAACAACACCATCAGAGACGATACATTTGTTTCTATTCCAGCTCTTGTTTTTATCTTTTGAGCTAGATCCAAATTCAGACTTGTCCTTTTGAAGTGTGATTTCTCCTTTCTTGACAAGTACTTTCTCAATCTTGATTGCATTATCCACCATTTTATCAAAAGATACATGATCTTGCATTTGTAATGGATAGTTGAGCTCTGGAACAAGGTTATTGATAAAGATTTCAAGTTTCTCCATTTTGAGAATTGGTCTAGCATATAGAGAGAACTTATTTCTCCACCTCTTGAGGAAAGTTAGGAATGATTCTCTTGGATATTGCTTGAGGTTACAGATATCGATCATGGTGACCAGATGTTGAATATTATAGAAATATTATTGATAAAATAATTTAATGAATTCCTCAAAAGTTTTGATCATAGAAGGTAATCTTGAAAACCATTGAATGGATGCTCCTCCCAAGGATCTAGGAAAAAGATGCATTAGATAAGTCATTTCATGCATGAATTCCATGGATTGCGTACAGAACTCTCTGACATGATCTTGAGGATCAGAGTGTCTGTCATATTTGTCATACTTTGGCATCTCCACTCTTTTTGGGAATGGTGGCATATACAAGTTTTTGTCGAAGGGGAAAGGACATAGGGCCTCCATGGAGAACTCCTTGGGTTCCTTCTCCTTCTTAAGATTGTTAAATTTGACTTGTATAGCATGCATCTATTTTGTCATAGTTGTGAGTGGAGTTTCTTCCTCATGTGTGATTATATCATCAATGTTAAAGTTGGGAGGAAGCTTAGCCCCTTCCTGGGCTAATTGTAAAAAGTATGCCTCTCTATCCACTTTCAAGAAATGCCTCATCATTCTCTTGAATTCATCATCATTCTGACATTGATGGATTTTAGAGGGGTTAGGTTCTTGGTCAGCATTATGTTGAGAATGGTGTCCTTGGGACCCTCCTCCTAGAGAACCATGGTTTGTCCCTGCTTGAGACATGATAGGAGTTTTTGGGCTCCCTGGAACAGATTGAGGAGGAGTTTGTTGATTACCTCTATGAGTTTATAAAGGAGGTATGTAACCAGTTTTCAATTGAAAGTTACCGAGACCGTCATCTTCATAGATACCTGACTTGATGAGTTGTTCAAGAGTTGGACCTGGGGTATTGGTCAAAAGTAAGTTCTGAGATGTTTCTTCTGATTTCTTGTGTGAAGAAGCTCTGGTCTCCACCATTAACTTTGAATGAAACAGAAGAAAAGGACAAAAACAACTAAAGAACAATTTGATTCAAGAAAATTGGATGGCGCAACCTTGTCAAGATTATGATAGTTTTGAAGATCTGATGAGATGTGGGTGAAGGAAACTGTGCCTTGGATGTATGGGATAGATCACCCAAAAGATAGCGGACACGAGTTCTCAACACTTAGTCTATTTTTGAAGATTGATTGAAGATTGATAGTTATGACAAGGTTTTGACACGAGATAAAAAGGACTCAAATTGATCAAACAGAAGACTAGATCAGATTCAAAAGATCAAACTAAAAAAATGGTAGAATGCTCAATAGCTACTGCTTTGTTCCTGACATAATGATATTTTTGACAGATTCTGGAACTAGGCTGGAAACATTGGATATCTTGCAATTTGACAATTTCTGACAACTCTCTCAAATTTTTCCAAACAACACTCTGCAAACTCGTACGACACTAGGTAGTCTATGAAATGATAGTTGCTAAACTCATACGATAGTTGGGTAGCAATGAAATGATAGTTGACAAAACTTGTACGACAGTTGCTAACAGGGTTTTGACTTTCTTGAATTTGCTGGCATGAAAACTCGTACGATACTGGGTTCTCAATCGTACGACAGAAGGGCAATACTAAAATGACACCTGAAAAAACTCGTACGACTTTTGACTTCTTGAAATGACTTTTGACTCTAGAAAAGATTTTACGTCAATTTTTACAAAATTTAAGGTCTTCAGTTTTGGATTGTTTGCAAATTGTACTATCCAAATTTTGAAGGTTATAGCAGATTTGATCATTTTTAATAGCCAAGTAGATAAACAAACACGCAGAATAGCAAGCAAGTGATTCCAAGCACATCTGAAAATACTGAACAAGGGCAAAAGCAACCTTGTGCATGAACAATCAAGTGACCAAATTGTGCTAATCCCTGAGAGTACTAATTGTGTATGTTCTGAAAAGTTTTGCAATAACACACATATACCTGAAAGTGAAAAATTGGCCGCTCTAGGGTTTTTAGTAATGGTTTGACTCTACAACTTTTATGATTCAAAGGGGTGAACTTCAATCCTAGTGCACCAGGGTTTTGACACAGTCTGAGAACTTAATCTTCAAGAGCTGCTAGGGAGATCTGACAACCCAACAATGAACCATACCCGTGAAGATTTCTTCCACAAAGACATTTATATAGCGGCTGTCACTACCATGGCGAAAATGGCTATTACCACTTGAGGTTCTGTCAATGCAGTTTTCCCTGTGAAGGGATTGTCTGCTATGGTTAACCCTCTCTAAAGGTGACTCACAGATTTATACCACAAGGGGACTTGGCTCCAGATCCAAGGTTTTTGACACCTTTTCACTTTTAACCCAAACAAAGCAAGCAGATTAATCTGACATGCTAAGACAAAGTTTTGTTCCACCAAGGTCTGTGATATCAACTCCATGTGATCTATCAACCTCTCCGGGGAGAGAATGTATCAATCAATAAGAGAAGATGCACTAACCAATTTTGATTCACCAAAGCTCATGATATCAACCCCACGTGATCTATCAACCTCTCTGGAGAGAGAATGTGTCGATCAATAAGAGAAGATGCACTAACCAAGTTGAATGTGAAACACACTAAGTATCCTCCCTACCTACAAGGATTTTGTCGTCAAGAAAGATTTCGCTAGGAATCCAATCTCTCAAGAATCACAAATAGTGTTCATAGGGCCTAATTACTATGTGAGCACAGATATATTTCTGAAAGCAAATCTACCAAAAGCATCCAAAAAGTACAAAGAGGAACACTTAACGCTTAAAGAAAATATGAGATGAGTCCACAAGGTGGAACACTTAACACCTCACACAAGTTAAAAATGAGTCCCCAACTTAGAAAACAAGTGAGTTCCTAAAAGCACAAAAGGGTTGCCAAGTGGAACACTTAACGCTTCTATCCTGTTGACCCTTCCCCTTTATGGCGCTGAGATTGCAACCACGGGGCGAAAATAAGGGGCCGGTAGATTAGCGAGTCCAATAACCCAAGATAGCAATTAGGATCAATCACAAGTATTCTAAGACTACTTAATGAATCCTTAAGGAGTCACAACCTAGTATCAATTATGCAAGTGTGTAGAAATAGATCAAAGCATGAAGAGATGCACACAAGCTAGACACATAAGAGATTTGTTTTAGGATCCAAATTGAAATATTATTAGCTTGAGAAGAATACCTTAGATCCAACGCTCTGCAATCTAGAATTTAGCACACATCTGAAAGTACAAAACCAAGACAAATCAATAGAAAACTGTAAGCGTTAGAAATCAATAATCTAAAAGTACAAATATGCAAATTCTATGATCAAATGGAAAAATTTGAAAATGAAACCAACATGCTTTGATTTGGCTTGGAAAGAGCTTTCCAATGATATATCACACTTAAACTTTCAATACCATATGTGAAAATTTCACAAAAAAAATAGGTGCCAATTTTCCAGAGTGGCACGGATTCTGAAAACGTCAAAATTTTCAAAAAAAACAAATCAAAAAATAGAAAGCTGGCGTGATCAAAATAGGCATAGGCGTGATTGAAATGAGCACAAGTGTGATTTAAATACTGATAGGCATGATTTAAATACTGATAGGCGTGATTTAAATACTCACAGGTGTGATTTAAATACTGATAGGTGTGACTGAAATGTGCCCAGGCATGATTTAAATACTCACAGGCATGATTTAAATACTGATAGGCATGACTGAAATTGGTAGATGCGTGACTAAAAATGGTAGATGCGTGACTGAAACTGGTAGATGCATGACTGAAACTGTCACATGCATGAACAGAATGCTTGTAGGTGTGAGCAGAATGCTTATAAGCGTGAACAAATTGCTCGTAGGCGTGAACAAATTGCTTGTAGGCATGATCAGATTTCTCGTAAGCGATGTTAAATTGCTCGTAAGTGGCATTTTTCCTGTTTGCGCAAAAATGATGAAAAAGTGATGCCAAAAATATATAAAATTAGATAAAAATGAAGAGAATGAGGCTCAAGGCCCCACGGTGGGCACTAGAAATGTGTGTGTGAAAATTGTACCTGATCTGTAGACACAACACTCAGTAAAACATTAGAGGTTAGTGATAATCAAAATCGTGCAAAATTGAAAACTATCTAACCAAGTGATTTACTGCCTTCTAATAGGTGCGAGATTGATGTTCTCAGATTGTAATCGAGATCAGTGACCTAGATGACACCTAAATGAAGGATTTGAATGCAAAAGATGGATATGAAATTGAATGCAATTAATCTATATTTTTGATATTTTCTATGCAATAAGAATGATAAACTGATATGCTATGAATGCTATTGAAAACTGATATGAAATGAATGCTAAATGATCTAACAATGAAGATTCTAACAATGATATGAAAACTATGAAATTCTATGCTAAGATATAAAAACTATGCAATTGAAATTGATCTCACAAAGCTTTGAATTCGCAAGTTGATTCCTCAGCCTCCAATTCTCCAGCGTGATTGTGCAAAAATATGAGATGCTTGGATGCAAATTTGAGAGATGATTGAGAGATGAATTATGAAGAGATGAGCCTTGTTTTTATAGAAATCCAAGGCTTTGGAGGTGCATGAAAAAAAAAAAAGCCATAAATCACTCAAATAACTCAGGTTGATTTTTGAGTTATTTTTAAATAAAGGATAATTAACTCACAAAAATATGCAAAAGCTAAGTTTTAACTCAAAATAGAGTTTGGCTTTAATTGATAATTGATAGTTGTTTGCTTTTATGATTGTGCATGTTTTATTTATGAATTAATTTAATAATAAAGTGATTTATTTCCAACTTAACTGCTTTTAAAAATAAAACAATTGATTTATGGGTTAATCAATTATTTAATCAAACTTTTATTAAAAACTATATTATTAAATAATGACAACTTGCTTTAATTAATTAAATAAGAATTTAATCAATTATTCATATGATATTAGATTTATTGTCAAAATTAAATAATACAATTAATAATAGATAGAATTAAATTTAATTACACAATTAAGTGGCAAATATTAAATCTAATTAATTAAATATGAAAATATTCAATTAATCAAACTTTAGGATAAATGTGATTTATTGCCAAATAATTATAAAATTAAAGATAATTATGATGATTAGGAATATTACTAGGAATATTCCCCGATGCAGAATTTAAGATAATCAATTAAGATTCGATAATGTGCAGATGGCCTTAGATTAGGACTTTGATGTCGATTTCGTTTGATATGTAGATACAGGATATTAATGAACTTATAGCCCATTTTTGGGGTATTACAAATACAGGCTTTAGAAATTTTTTTTTGTAGTTGTGCTTTGCTTAAAATTTTGGGCATGAAAAAACACCCCCTACTTATGCTAGTGGTTTTTTCCCTATCCTATGATCCTCTACCCTTGATACTTGTACTTTCATAGCCTATCTTAATGCCTATACCTATCCATGTTCATGTCCCTGTACATGTGTTGCTACAACTATCCTATCTCTCTTGGCCCATGGGGCCCTTTGTCTCCATACCCTAGATGCCCTTGACATTGAGGAATCCCTTCCACTATCACACCCATCACCCCAATTGCCATCATATCTCCCTACTCCTCGACCTTCTCACCATCCTTAGGCTACTCATCATCTATCATATGCCCTAAATCTATCAACCACACTGGTTTGTGCACTTCCAATCATATCGCATACGTTGGCATAGGTAGGGCATGATTTGATGCATGTGCATAACCTATTCCAAAGCTCATGTTTTGGCATAGGTAGGAAGGACACTAGAAAAGAATGTGGCTTTATCATTTCTAGTTGCATTATTTTTAAAGTTTCTAAAGCCTTTTCAACAAATCAATTTTTTGAAAATCTTGTAATCATTACATTACATGAAATGACATCTTTTAGAATTTTATGTACTCTCAAAGGCCTTAATTACCCCACCCTATATTGTGATAGGAAATAAGCCATCAACACTGCCCCTCAGTCACATTGGAAGTTCTGCACCTTGAATCCAATGGGGAGTTTACCATATATAATCCAATGCTAATTGTTTACAAATGTATGAATCATAGCTAACCTCACTATTTGTTCCAGAGTATTTTATAAAACACAATGAGATCAAATATCTTAAAACATATGATGTTGGTTCAAACAAGAAACCCTACCCTGTATTCAGTTCGTGCATTAAGCTCCCTTAAATAGATTTACTTTGTCTTCATCTAATTCACAACCATCTCCATGGAACCTGAGCGTTCCTTAAGACATTAATTATTTTTAACTCAAATAATTTTTTTTCACATCGTCCTCTTAAGAATATTTCTACTTTGATAAATTTGCACTGCTCTACATGTGAGGTTTTGACATTTTTCTTTAGAAAACCATTGTTCTTAGAGAGGATGTTGTTAATTCTTTATGAATTTCTATTCCTCACAATCAAGAGTGTTGTTTCCTTAACGAAATTTGTTGGCTCTTGACTTTTATGTTTCTCATTCATCTAAAAGTTTTCTATTCTTTTGGAAACTTTCCATTTGCAATGATTTATTTCTTTCCTTTCTTATGGGCATTGATAGAGCATAAAAACCTTAACCCAAACCAAGGAGGAAGTTGAAACTTGGGTTGCCCTTGTGGGGTTAAGTCAATAAAATACTTCTCTCCAATTGTTGAATTTCACACAAAGTGCAAAACTTATTTTTCTCTTTAAGACTTTGGATCTCACCAACCAATATAGTGAAATAAAATTAACCTTTTAATATGGGAGCATCCTTAATTTACTTGACTATCATAGATTAAAGAATTTTTAAGTGACCTTTTTTTTACCATTTTTAAACCCGGGAAACCCACCTAGAAAAGTCTAGGATTCACTTTAAACAAATTTTCCCATGAATGTTGGATTATGGAGAGGGAGGGGGGGGTGAATAAGTAATCCTTGATTCCAAATACCTTAATAAATTTTCTCTGATTAACTTAGTAGAAACTCGATAATATATAGTTCACTATTTAATTTATCGAGTGACCTTTATTTTTACCTTTACCTTATTAAATGACTTTTGTACTCAGTAGCCAAAACAACTTCACTTATCAAATTGTCAAAACTTCATTACCATGCTTTACTGACTTAACATAATCATATGATAGGTAGATAACAATTATACCAACATAATATAATCATTGTACAATTTGTATCAGTTGCCCAATTAAGTTCTTCAATTTCTCAACTTCTCATTTCTACTTCTCCTTAACTCATTCATCTTATATCATTACCGAATGATATGGAAACATAATATAAACCAAAAATCAATTTCTTGACATCAATGACAAGACAATAATTAATCTAAGCTTTCTAATATCATTTATTCCTCTGATCTTTTCCATTCTTCATCATCATCTCTATCAGATAATCAATATTCAACATTACTATCAGTTATAGTAACAATCTCCCTCTTTGGCATTGATGGAAACACTAAAAAATTCAATGTTCAATTGATGATTGTATCCTTCACTATCATTCATATTTTGTACTCCTTCTGAGTTGTAGCTTTTCCTTTTTCTATTCTTGATCTTTTATCTATAATCTATCTCTTTTTTTCAGTACCATTTTCCATTGTGATTTCATCAGCAACATTCTCCTTATATTCATGTCAATCATCTCCCTCATGATAATTTGTCATCAATTATTGTTCTCCCTCTTTCAGAAAAATTTCCTCCTTACATAAATTAACTTATTCATCTCATTTTCATCTTCTATACTTCTCCCCTACTATATTCATGTACATCTACCTCTTTCATGTATACTAATTCATCTCCTTCTTTGACAACAATGCCAAAGAAACATAAACCTCTCAAATTATAACTCAAGTGTATTGATTTTCCATTGCAGCCATAAATATCCTTCACAACTCCAAGCTTCACCTAAAGAGTGAACACTAGCATCAACTCACAAGATAGATATTTTATTGAGTCCTTGAATTGATGCAGCATGCATCTTTCCTTAATGAGCATTGGATAGGGGAAGAACCCCTAACTTACCTCAAAGATACTCAAAATCATCCTTCGGTAATGGTTATATAAATATATTAGCTATTTGATATTTAGAATTCACATACTCCAATGTCACATGCTTATCTTTTACTTTCTCTCTCAAGTAGTGATACTTGATAGATATATGCTTTGTCTTTGAATGCATCACATGGTTCTTTGATATGTTAATAGCACTGGTATTATCACAATAAATTGTAATAGGATCAGTAATCTCTTCATGCATACTTTTTGGTAGTTGTTTGATCCATATGAAATTAGAAAAATTCATAGTTGCTTCCACACATTTAGCTTTAGTAGTAGATTGTGAAATACAACTCTATTTCTTTCTTTACCATGTCATTGGCCTTTCTCCTAAAAAGAAAGCTCTGCCAATAGTGCTTTTTCTGTCATCAATATTTACTGTCCAGTTAGCATCAGTATATACCTTGAGATAAAAATCTCCTCCTCTTATGTATAAAAAACCAAAATCTTCAATCCCTTTCAGATATCTAAATATCCTCTTCACTACAGACAAATGTGTCTCCTTTGGGTTTGCAGAAAACCTTGCAACAATACCAATTAAATGTCATATATCAGGTCTACTATGTACAACATATTGTATTTTATGAACCATGGATGGATAAAGTGTCTCATTCACTTCCTTAGTGTTATCTTCCTTAGACAATTTACAACCAGCAGACATTGGTGTTTTTACTAGTTTTGAGTCTTCCATATTGAATGTTTTCATGACCTGCTTGATATACTTAGATTGAGTTATGTAGATTCCATCCTTTACTTGTTGAATTTGAAGTCCAATAAAAAATTTAATCTCTCCTATCATAGACATCTCAAATTCCTTTCTCATCTCTTCAACAAATGACTTAGACATTATCTCATTTTCACCAAATATAATGTCATCAAGAAATATATTAACAATCAAAATTTCATCAGACTTTTAATATTTCAAGTATAAATTATTGTTATCACTAGTCCTTCCAAATCCAATCTTAAGTAAATAAGAGTGCAATCTTTCATACCATGCTCATGATGCTTTCTTCAATCTATATAAAGCTTTATGAAGTTTGCAGACCATAATCTTATTGCTCTTGTCAATAAATCCATTAGGTTGTTCAATGTAAACTTCTTCTTCAAGAATTCCATTCAGAAATGCAGATTTAACATCTATTTGATAAACTTTGAACCCTTTGTAAGAAGCATATGAAAGCAATACTCTTACACCTTTTAATATAGCAACATGTGAAAAAGTTTCACCATAATCAATACCTTCATCTTGTGCATACCCTTTTCAGACTAATCTTGCTTTGTTTCTTATCACGTCCCCTTTCTCATTGAGTTTATTTCTGAAAATCCATTTTTTTCCAATCACATTCTTGTCCTTTAGTCTTGGCTCAAATTCAAAAATCAAACATGTGTTATCTTTAAACTTACTTCTTTTCATGACTCTTGCATTCTTGTCTCCAATAATTATTTGTGCGGGAGCACCTAGGTTCTTGGGCAACCTAGCTCCTAGACACCTAGTTTTGGCTTGTAGTGACATTGGCCAAGTCACTATCCTTTAAGGACTTTTGGTTGTCTTAGTATAGTGAGTGTGTTTGAGATCAAATAAGGTTCTTAGGTAGTTGAATTAAGTCCTAGTGATGGTCTCATTGGACTAAGTAAGGACTCAAGGGATATGGGTTGCATGCCATTGGATGTTGGAAATCAGTCAAAGACATGGTTTGACTATAAAAATGTGTTAAATAAATAAAATCAATTTGAGAAAGGGTCCTAGTGGTCTTAGAAGAGTCTTGAGAGTCTTTTTAGACCTCATGGCATAACTTTGACAAAGTTGTCAAGCAAAATGTAAAATTCATCATGACAACTTTGCAACTTTGTAAAGTTGTCATGACAATAATTTGTCTTAAGCCTGTCCAAAGAGTGAGAGTTAGTTATAGGTCTAAAAATGACCAAGATTGGTTGAATAAGCCTATATATGGCTTGTTTTTATCAAGACCTAAGGTTGGATGTTGGTTTTTGTGAGTACTTTTCAGATTTCAATCTCCTATTGTGACTGTACCCTCTTTGATTGGAATAGAAAGCCCAGTCATCCTTGATCATGGATTGAACTAGAGAAAAGGATTTAGATTAGTTGATTCTATGTGTTTTTATTATTATTTTAGAGATTTAATTTTGTTTAATAGTTTTATTTTAAGCTTTTTAGTTTAAATCCTCCTCTGAGACCAGCTTGTTGGATTGTTCAGAGTAGAGGCAACAAAAAAGGCTCTAACTTAGGTTTCCATGGTTTTTTTTGTATGATCATCTGGAATATGTTAGATCACTATATATACTATGTAAATATGTATTTTTATGCTTTAGGTTGCAAGGGAAAGACTTTTAAGAGTAATCCCTAGGCAAACTAGAACTAGCCTGATTAGGGAGCTTACTATTGATCCAGCAAATGGGAGAGGGCTCGGGGATTGGGAATGCCAATCCAAATCCAAAAATGTGTTCTATGATGACCAAAGAATCTATCCTATGAAGTAGAGATCTTGATCAATTTGGCAAGAGGTGAAACCATCAAACCCTCACTGAAAATCAGTGAGGCCTAATTAGGCCAAAAAATAAGGCTAAAAGATAGGAAAGGACTGTACGGAGAGCTTGAAGACATAAGGGTTTTGGAATCCTTTGTATCTTTGAAAGGGTATTAGGAAATATGATCTTTTTGACCACTTGTGAGGAAATTTTAAAAGTTAAGCCTTGAAATGTGAGTTGGAAGACCTATAAGGACTTAGTAGCCTTTTGGACTAAGTTTAGGAGATTGACTTGTAGGAGGAAGTTTCTACATGGTGGAACACCTCAAATTGAGTCAAACTAAGAAAAATTGAGTCTTCTCTCATGTCTATTACCTGGAATCAAGAATTGGAGTGAAGGGATGAATTCCTTAGTTGAATTCATATGAAGAGTTGTGGGATCAAAAGTGTGTTATAACCCTTGGTAGTGAGATCTTGTAGAGTAGAGGAGATTAGGAAGAATCCCTCAATGTGAAGGGTCTAAAGAACCCTAGATAGGTCAAGAAAAGGCCTAGGTAAGTCCTAGAGGAAGTAGGGCTAGTTTGAAGAAGATCTCCATATCAAATTGGTATCAGAGCCATTGAAAGGATTGGGTAAAGTTGTATGTTAGAAAGAAGTGAATCCATTAGAGATAACACAATGGTGACCAATTCTAAATTAGCCAGAGAAGTGGTTGAACAAAAAGAAAGAAACAAGATCCTAGAGGAGACTATGGAAACTTTGATAAACAAGCTTGATGAAGTGGCAGTGACTGCTGGTAGAATGCAAGAGAAGATGGCAATTGAAGATGAAAAGGGAAAAGCCTTAGCTAATGAGGATTATATCCCTGAACCAGATCCACCTATGAAAGAAGAACCTTTCCTAAAAGCCATCAAGGCATTGGGAGGTAAAGCTTTAGATGGGATGCCCCTGTTCACCGACAAGATGGATTCATACTTGGTGATGGAGTCGATTGAAGGGATGAAGAATCACTTTGAATGTGAAAGTGTCTCAGAGGCACAAAGAGTGAAGGTAGCCAAATCAAGGTTAAGGGGACCAGGCCTAACATGGTGGAAGTTCCTTCAATAAGAGAGGGAAAGAGAAGGGAAAAGACCCATTGTGAATTAGAGAGCTACGGTCAGAAAGATCAAGGACAATTACCTGCTAGAGGATCATGAGATCCAAATGCATAAGAAAAGACAAAATCTTAGACAAAAAGAGATGGATGTGGCTTCTTACACTAAGGAGTTTCAAAAAATTTGTTTGAGGTCTAAGGTTCAAGAAGAGGAAAGTATCCAAGTTGCTAGATACTTGGGTGGTTTAAGGTGGAGTATCCAAGAAGAGATTAGTCTTTGGACTCCTACTACTATCCACAAGTGCTTCCAATTAGCACTAAAATTAGATGAAAAGAACAAAAAGAAGCAAGACTCTAACCCAAAAGGTAGAGGTAGAGGGAGAGACTCTAGAGGACATAGATGTGGCTATGGTGGTAGGGGTAATGAACCTAGAAATCAGGGAGACTCAAAGTTGGTTGAACAACTTAGTGAACCAAGTACAAGAGGGAATTATGGAAGAGGCAAAGGATTCCAAGGTGGTAGAGGAAGAACAAGTGGATTCAGTAGAGGGTCCCACTTTGCAAGCTTGAAGTGTTATAATTGTGGGTAGATAGGCCATCCTTCCTATAGATTTCTTGATAAGGCTTCTAGTTCTCAAGGAGAGAAGAAGATAGTATATGCCCAAGAGGAAGAAAGTAGTGTGAAGTCACCTAAAGTGAACTTGAATTCAGAACATGGAGAGAACCTGTCAAAGAAGAACCTAAGCATATGATGGCTCTTTTTAGTATCAAATGCAAGATCCTTGGAAAATTTTTCAAAGTTATCATTGATTCAAGCTCAACTTATAACATCATATCAGAGGAAGCAGTCCAAAAAGTCAAGCTTGAAAGGATGCCTCACACTCATCCTTATAAGGTGACTTGGTTAAATAAGGGGCATAATGTTCTAGTGAATGAACAAGCATGGGTAGACTTCATGATAGGTGGCTACCAAGACAAGATTCTATGTGAAATCCTACCAATGGATGCTTGCCATTTTCTACTAGGAAGGCCATGGCAATATAACCGGGATGCAGTTTACCATGGAAAGAGAAATGTGTATAACTTCAAGAAAGATGGAGTGACTTATTAAATTCAGTCACTTGTGGAGGAAGGAGCTAGAAGTTCAGTTGATCCTAATGTACTCTTGATGAGTGGGAAGGAGTTCTTGCATGAAATCAAGGAAGAGGAAGGAGTAGGGCTAGCCATAGTCTTGAAACCTAAGGAGGAGACCAAGGTTCTACACTCTACATTGCCTAAAGAAGTGCAACAATTATTGAATCAGTTTAAGGATATAATAAGTGATGGAACACTAGCCACTCTTCCTCCTTAAAGAGAAATCATTCATCAAATCAACTTTGTACTTGGAGCATCCTTGCCTAATAAAGCAGCCTATAAAGTGATCTCGGACCAGAACAAGGAGATTGCAAGGTAGATTCAAGAGCTTCTTGATCAAGGGTTAATAAGAAAAAGTATTAGTCCATGTGCTATCCCTATGGTTTTGGCACCAAATAAGGGAGGTGAGTGGAGGTTATGTATTGATTCTAGGGAAATCAATATGATTACCATTAGATATAGGTTTCCTATTCCTAGAATAGAAGACCTTATGGATTGTCTTGGGGGGTCTCAATATTTTACCAAAATTGATCTTAAAAGTGGGTATCACCAAATTAGGATGAAAGAAGGGGATGAGTGGAAGTCAGCCTTAAAAAATAATGAGGGTCTTTATGAATGGTTAGTCATGTCCTTAGGGCTTACAAATGCACCTAGTACATTCATGAGGTCCTAAAAGATTATATTGGTAGGTTTGTTGTGGTTTACCTAGATTGCATTCTCATCTTTAGTAAGACCAAGGAGGAACATATGCAACACCTAGAGGTTGTCCTAAGAAGATTACATGAGGAGAAACTATCCATCAACCTAGAGAAGAGTGAATTCCTTAAAAAAGAACTAGTGTACCTAGGATTTGTGGTGTCTAAAGGTGAGCTTAAGATGGATCCAAACAAAGTGGAAGCCATAGTGAGTTGGACCACTCCTAAAATAGGGACTGAAGTGAGGAGCTTCCATGGATTAGCTCAATTCTATAGGAAGTTCATAAGAGGATTTAGTGAGATATGTGCACCTATGTTAAACACTATCAAAGGTGGAGCTAAAACAAAGTTTGTGTGGACCTATTTTGGTATTACCAAGCTTTGACAAGTTGTTTATTGTTGAATGTGATGAAAGAAACATAGCAGTGGGAGCAGTCTTGAATCAAGAAGGGATACCAGTTGCATTTTTCAATGAAAGGTTGAATGAAGCTAAATCAAAGTATTCCTCATATGATTTGGAACTCTATGCATTGATTCAAGCACTTAAAAAGTGGAGGCACTACCTATTACCTAAAGAGTTTGTAGTCTATACAAACAATCAAGCATTAAGATACATTAACACTCAAGATAAGCTAAGTCATAGGCACATCAAGTGGATGGAATTCCTCCAAGCTTATAGATTCACCATCAAGCATAAGAAATGCCTTAACAAAAAGGTAGTTGATGCCTTAAGCTAAAGTTTGTTGAATTTCCAAGAAATCTAGCTTCAAAGCATTGGTGTGGAAGGATTCAAAGAAATCTACAAGGAGGATGAGGACTTCTCCAAAGCCTACAAGGTATGTGAAGACTTTGAGAATCACTTTCATAGTGATTTTTATGACTACACATTATAGAATGGTTTGTTATTCAAGGGTAACCAGATATGTGTACCTAAAGGTTCAATGAGAGAGAACCTTATACAAGAAAAACACAATGGCAGTCTTAGTGGACACTTTGGCTTGAACAAGACATTAGACTTAGTGAAAAGTTTCTACTATTGGCCCAAGATGCCAAGAGATGTAAGAAGATATGTAGAAAAATGTATTTTTTGTCAAAAAGCTAAGGGCACATCTTCAAATGTAGGGTTATACCAGCCTTTACCAATCCCTAAGAGGCCATGAGAGTGTCTAATTATGGACTTTATAGTTGGTTTGCCTAAGACAACTACTATTTTTTATAGTGTCTATGTGGTGGTAGATAGATTTAGTAAAATGAGCCATTTCATACCATCCAAGACCACACATGATGCCATCTATATAGCACACCTATTATTTAAGGAAGTGGTAAGGATTCATGGCCTACCAATCAACATAGTGTTAGATAGGGATGCCAAATTCATGGGGCATTTTTGGAAGAATTTGTGGAAGAGATTAGGAACCAATCTTGCTTTTGGGTCAGCCTATCATCCTCAAATGGATGGCCAAACAAAGGTTATTAATAGGGTGTTGGGAAACCTCTTAAGATGTCTTACCAGGAGTATGGATAAGTGTGGGATCAGGTGTTACCACAAGCTAAATTTTCTTATAATGATAGCATAAATAGGTGTACTGACAAGAGCCCATTTGAAGTGGTGTATGGCATGCACCCAAGAGGTGTGTGTGAGCTTAGAGAACTTGGAAATCAAGGGGGAGTGAGTAGACATGCTAAAAAATTTTCCCAATCCATGCAAGAGGTCCATGAAAAGATTAGAAGGACATTGGTAGAAGCCAATCAAAAGGTGAAAGCTAAAGTTGATGAAAGAAGGAAGGATATTCAGTTTGAAGTGGGAGATTGGGTGATGGCACATATAAAAAAAGTAAGGCTTCAGAAGGGCATAACTAGCAAGCTGCAAATGAGGAGAGGTGGACCTTGTAAGGTTCTAGCCAAATATGGCTCCAATGCATATAAGATAGGCCTACCTAGTGAACTTTCTATCTCTCTGATTTTCAATGTTCAAGACTTGGTCAGATACAAAGGGCCTGATGTGAAAGATGAAGAACATAGTCTAGATTTTCATGCTAATGTTAAAGACCTCAAAATACCCATCCAAGTGAAGCCTCAAGCTGAGAAGATCCTAGACTCCAGGGTCAAGAAACAAACTAGACATGGAGTGTACATGGAGTACCTTGTGAAGTTAAAGTCTTTACCTAAATTAGAGGCTCAATGGATTGAAGAGAAAAACCTCAAGAAGTTAGGAATTGATGTGACACTCTTGTCTCCTAATGGGACTTAGTTTCTTTTTGTAGGGGAGTATGGTGCAGGAGCGCCTAGGTTCTTGGCCAACCTAGCTCCTAGAAACCTAGTTTTGGCTTGTAGTGACCTTGGCCAAGTCACTATCCTTTAAGGACTTTTCATTTTGTGTCTTAGTATAGTGAGTGTGTTTGAGATCCAATAAGGTTCTTAGGTAGTTGAATTAAGTCCTAGTGATTGTCTCATTGGACTAAGTAAGGACTCAAGGGATATCATTTGCATGCCATTGGATGTTGGCAATCAGTCAAAGACATGATTTGAATGTGAAAATGTGTTAAATAAGTGAAATAAAGTTGAGAAAGGGTCCTAGTGGTCTTAGAAGAGTCTTGAGACTCTTTTTAGACCTCATGGCACAACTTTGACAAAGTTGTCAAGAAAAATGTAAAAGTTATCATGACAACTTTGCAATTTTGCAAAGTTGTCATGACAACAATTTGTCAAGTAAGCCTATCCAAAGAGTGAGAGATAGTTATAGCTCTAAAAATAACCAAGCTCAGTTGAATAATCCTATATTTGGCTTTTTTCTATCAAGACCTAAGGTTAGACCTTGGTTTTTGTGAGTACTTTTCAAAATTTTATCTATTGTTGTGACTGTACCCACTTTGATTGGAATAGAAAGCTCACTCATCCTTGATCATGGATTGAACCAGAGAAAAGGATTTACATGAGTTGATTCTATGTTTTTTGATTATTAGTTTAGAGATTTACTTTGGTTTAATAGTTTTCTTTTAAGCTTTGTAGTTTAAATCCTCCTTTGAGACCATCTTGCTAGATTTTTAAGGGTAGAGGCAATAAAAAAGGCTCTGACTTAGGTTTCCATGGTTGGTTTTGTATGACCACCAAGAATATGTTAGAGAACTATATATATTATGTAAATATGTATTTTTATGCTTTAGGTTGCAGGGGAAATATTTTTAAGAGCAAGCCCTAGGTGAGCTAGAGCTAGCCCGGTTAGGGAGCTTGCTATTGATCTGGAGCAAATGGGAGAGGGCTCAGGGATTGGGAATGCCAATCCAGCTCTAGAAATGTGTTCTATGATGATCAAAGACTCTATCCTATGAAGGAGAGCTCTTGATTAATTTTTCAAGAGATGAAACCATCAAACCCTCACTAAAAATCAGTGAGGCCTAATTAGGCCTAAAAACAAGGCTAAAAGATAGGAAAGGGTTGTACTAAGAGCTTGAAGACATAAGGGTTTTTGAATCCTTTGTATTCATTGGTTCTTCAAAATATTTTACACTCCATGAGATACCAATATACTTATGACTGATATTAAGGAGGGGTTAGTTCCAAATGTGAGAAATCTATAAGTAACTGGACCAACTATAGGGACAAGACTGCCCTCTTCACTTATGGCTTTGCAAAACCAAGGTGGGTACACTTGATCCAGTAGATACAATTACATTCCTTACTGAATATTGGATCTTACAATATATAATAGTGAGAAAGTACTAAATAAAAACCTATTATTTATTGACTCTCCATCACTGGGTAGAACAACTGTATACTGCAAGTAAAATAAAGTAAAATGACTCATATTGATTATATGTTTCTGATTACAATGATTTCAATCATTTCCCATAAAACAAAGATAGGTGAATATAGGCCAGTGCCTTATCCATTGGGCAAACATTACCAGAAAATAGAGTTAATACGAAGATCCTTGAAATAATTGGTCTTTAAGAATAAATAAAAATACTCCAACTCTTTCCTACTTGTGAATAATCCTTATGCAAATTAAATGAACATGTATCCCACCCTGAGCAATATTTAATCCAACCCTAGATTAGAACTCAAAGAAAAACACATCCATACAAGTCTCCAAAGACTTAGAAGATTCACAGAATGAATGTAAAGGACAGATAAAGACTTGAAATTTGTATTAAGTATAACCTTTGATCATTTATATATGATATGTTCTAGATAGAAAGCTTTCAAGATAATAGTAGCAACATGTACTTCTTCTCTATTTCTTGATAAGAAATGATACAAAATATTACAATCCTCAACTGAGGGTTAGGGTTTCAAAATTTCTATCTTCTCAACACATAAACTCTCAATACATAAAATCATCATGGAAAATCCTTTATATACAAGGAAATGCAACAAGCTACTGATCATTTTAGAGTTTACAAAGTTTCACCCTAAAAACTTTACAACAACCCTACAGAGTTTACAATAAATCCCTTAACTAGATTTGGAGAGATATTTGTAGATAGCTTCCTTGCTTTACGTCTTCAATTCTTTCCTTGATTTCCTCAAGAAAATTTGATCACCATTTCTTCATTGTCATCCCTGCAATAAATACCTCTTTATATCTCAACAACTTTCAGGACTCAAAAAGTTGCAATCTTTGTCTGGCTCAAGAAGTAGGTGGAATATCTACTTTTTCTACATGTGGAATGTACTGATACTTCCACCTGTTATACACCTCTTCACTTGGGAATTCAAAATTTGAAAACTTAGCTTTCTTGCTAGATAATTTTTCCCATTTTCTCTCTATTTGATTGACCTCCTGTTGAATAAAATCAAACTTTGATTTTACAGTCATTAATAGCTTGATGGTGTTGATAAAAGAATAAGTGTCATTTAAGAGACTAGTTACTCTCTTCACCGGAAGTGCATCCATCTCCTCTCTCCACTCATATAATTCTTTTAATTCTCCTTGTGTTGTGAGAACATTTGGTACCAGTTCACAACTTGAAAACATTAATTCCCTTTTCAACACATTTGATTTCCTTATGAAATTATCCAAAAATATACTATACTCGACAATTTTCTTTACAAACTCATGTACTAGCTTAATTAGTGGATCAGGATCTTCTTGGCCTTTAGACAACCAACGAAATAACTTCACACTTGAAGTTCTCTAAATCCATTTTTTCAAAATTGGTGCCAACTCAGTCTTATCTTTACTCAAAGTTATAAACAAAATGTGTAACCTACTGACATGATTGAAGAAAATTGAGGGCCTTAAATCATGTGCAAACTGCATTATTTCCTCTATCATCTTCCCCTCATACTTTTGGTTTACCAGAGATGTATCATTTACATGTTCATCCTTCTCCTTTTCCAACTACACCCTTATTTCCCTCAATTTATTGGTTTCCTTAGTTAATTGTTGCTTCTCCCAACTGACTCTTGCATCTATATTTACTTTTGGGAGTGGTGATGGTGGAAACTCAATGATTGGGCTTGATGAAGAGGCTACTGTAGGCTTATCAAAAATCATCAATCGGGGTGACCTGTGATCCTGGGGTCCAGACAATTTTGCAATCAATTTATCTTTCTAGATCAAGTCCATTTTAAGCTCATTGTAAGACTTAAGGATAGTTTCAAACTTAATCCTTAACTCTTCCTTTTCTTGTGCATCCTTTTCTGCCACTTTAACATTAAATTTGGTTGTCTCTAGAATGATGTTTGAGGCTTCAACACTTGAATTCTCACCTACTCTTTGTACCATAAAATTTCTAGCATATCCTGAAGAGAGAGCCTCTATTTTTCCTTTATTTTCTTCCCTCATTAGGGATCACATAACCAGGGCTGCATGATCCTTAGAGAAAGTAATACCCCTAGCAGCTTGTTGTGCTTGTTCTATAGTAGTAAGGGTCTTTACTTTCCTTCTTATAACCTGATAAAAAACTATGGCATCTGCAATATACCACTCAGGAAGAATCAACACTCCTGTAGTGTGGACCATAGCCCTTCCCTCCTCAAGGGTGATCTGTTCAAATTGTTTCATCATTTCCCCTTTGGTCTCATTTTCAATTTTAGTCATATCCTTATTAGGGAATTCCTCCTTTTTCTCACAAATCTCTTTAAACTAGTTTATTTTCATTCTCCACAAAAACTAAAAAAATGCCCTAGTCTTCACAAATTTATCATCAGCAATAAAACAATCACTAGCCTATTTCAAAATTGGGTCAATTTGTTTACCCTCAAAATCTACAACCATAAGATCCATTTCTATCTCTTTAGGTGCCTCTGACATTCCTTCTTGTAGTTCATTACTGGAAACAAAAATATTTCCCTCATTGCTCAGTTGTACCAATTGCTCAACAACTCCATGCTCATCTAGATGTAAGTGGGACTAAGATGGATAATATACATCCTGTTCTAGCCTTGATTCTACTTACCTTTGTCTCTTTGGAGAAGGCCCCTGTGTTACTATATCATCCATAGATCTTTTTCCCTTGGAAGTAGATGGAACATTCTCATCCTTTTGTCGAACTGGGAGAAGAACACTATAGCCTTTTCTTTGTTGCATGGTGTAAGTTCCTCTTGGGGTCAATTTTATGTACCCAGGCTGGCTCAAAATCCTTCTAGCTCTCTCAAGATCTATCTTTCTTACTACAACCCTCTTCTTATTTATTGCCTACATGATTCTCTGAAAATGCTCCATGAGAGCATCTACCTTCCTAGCCCATGGCTCAAAATTCTTCAAGGGGTCATAACCTTTGTCAAAATTTATAATAAAATGTATAGTCTTCTTGTAGATTACCCATTTTTGTTTCTTAATCTCTTGAGTTTGGAGATCAAACTCATTCCTTATTATATCCTCATGAAAATTATATTGATGCTCAAAAGGAGCACACCTTATCTTTTCTCTAAACATCCTTGACAAGAAACCTTCATTGTCTGCACATTTGTCTGTAGCTATAGCCATTATGTAAGGCTATAGTACCTAATTCAAATGCACCTAGCCCTTCTTAGTAATGACATATTGGTGTGAAATTGAGACATATGGGAACAAAGTTCCCCTCCCTTTACTAGTGAGGGTTGTCTCCTGCAGATCACCAATCTGCCTTAGAATTTTTTCATACCCTATTTTTAGTGGAACCTCGTAAGGCAAAATGTATGGTGCCTTCCTACAACTATATACTCTAAAGACTGTAGAAACTGGATACAATATTATGTCACCAAAATTGTGTACTATAGTGAGATCTTGGCAATACTCCTTAGGCCCTATCAATCTCAACAATTCTCTTGGGATCCTTGGATTTTCAAGATATAATAGTGTCCTAAGCCTTGAAGAAAAATTTCTATCAAAGACAATGAAGTTGGCCTCAGTCCTATCCCAAGAAAAATCTATTATCCATAAATAAATTGGAAGTGTTTCTCCATTCTTCTCCTTGAAAATATCAATTGTTGAATTGAAAAATTGTTCACCCTTGTATAAGAGCGAATGCATTAGCATAGAGTACCACCCAAAAGGCCTACTTATCTTCATGTTCTTTATCCCCATTAATCCATCATTGATTAAATCAAAAAGGTGAGAGGAAAAATTAAAAATTAGTGCCAACTATGGGTGTAAAGACTATACCATCATAAACATATATGGAATTGGCATGTGGGTTGTCTCATCATGTCGAAGAATCAAAGTTAGAGACTTGTATACAACTTGTGCCCATAAACTGAATAAATCCAACCTGAAAGGCTTAGGGGTACTAGGTCTAATCACACACATTGATCCAATCTGATCAAGGGAGTCCCTTAAGGCCCTTTCCTTAAATAATCTTTCTGTGCTTCATATATTTTAATGAATTCTTTAAAATCAATCTTTTCTAGCCCAATAGAAGGGTTATTCAATGAAAACACCTCTCTAATCTCATCTTTTGTAATACTTATTAGGTCATTTCCATTTATATCCTTGAGACATCTAGTCATAGGATCATAACACCTAGCAACTTGAATGAGGAGATCTGCATCCATGAACACTCCAGGGACAACTAATTTCCCTATATCAAATTGCCATATATTACTAAGAGGGGCACAAGAATTTCTTTGAGAGTATCCTGCCCTAAATAGTATCAAACCATTGTGATCTTTCCCTACCCTGGTATCTCTCATCCAGAGCCCTCTATCATGAACTCCCTCATTTACAGAGTCCCTATGGTTTCTTAGGACTAATTCCTTCACTTTTTCTACCCCATTCTCTGAATGTGCGAGCAACTGCATCAAATCTTCAAAAATGCCCCTATCTTTATACTCTATCTTTCCCGATAATTCCCTCTTAGGCATCATCTTTAACTAGGGTTATGAAATAATACAAAAAAACTAGAGAAAACCCCAAATATTACTGGACAACTATAACCAAGAAAAATAATCTCTTCACACTCCTTTATCCTTAAAATTTTATGCAATGCTCAAGTTATAAATTTGGCCTACTAGACACTTTGAAAAACTTCTCTTGTAATCACTCCAGAGAGAAAAACTAGTCTTTCTCACCAAGATACTTTGAAAGAGGTAACATTTTCAATGATCAAATCAAGGTATATAATGTTTTTCCAACCATTTACAAATCATCCGCATGAAACTCATTAAGTTCTCCATTATTGAGAACTGGTAACCTCAATGTTCATAGGACACGAGCAACGTCATAGAACAAAATTTAAAATTTGGACCGTTGAACCTCTTTTATTTTCGGTGCATCGAAAAACTAACAAAATTAGTAGTGTAACCTTTTGTTACTTTTCCCTAGACTAGTTCTCAACCAATGAGAATAGTCTTAATTGAGCATGTGCAGGAAGTTATAACTTAACTTTAGGCTTTGATCAGAGCGGACAGGTGTCACCCTGTCGCTAAAGTGAAAGCATAAGATTTGAAAACTTTTCCTCAGTGGTATAATGACCACCATAGATATTTTCCCAACTTATCACACCTTTATCATTTCCCAAAATGATGACACCACTTTCTCTTTACGAACCTTTCATCAAACCAAAAACTGCCACATTGTGCAACCCAGTAGGTGGACCCCTCTCTATTCTTTCTTAGTATCAAAGACAATGACAGCTACCACATCAAATTTTTCTTCGACCCATCAAAAACTAGCATTTTATCATGACCTGGCAACGGAGGACCCACTATTCAGTTGAGATCCTTATTATAAGATTGAATGGTCATCGCTATACCACAAGCTTTAAGCTTCATGCATATTATCCCAGCGGTACACTGACAACCATAAGATCTATTTGAGCTTTATCTATCTAAGAAGAATGACCCCACTTTACTACATCACCCAGGACAAGTGTCAACTAGAGAAAACTACCATAGAAAAGGGAATGTCAGAACACCGCCATGTCAGAAAAGATTTTAATCGGGCACTTTTCGCTAAAGAGCATTGATTAAAAAGTAGTGAACTCAACCTAATGGTATAATGACAACTGTTGATGCAATCCATTGTTTAATCACCAACATTCCTTTGAAGACGGGCCTGCTTAGATAGATGTCACTTTGTCACAAAAGTGTATGTTAGAGATTTTGACAACTGAGAGTTTTAAGGTTTAAGGATAGCCACTAGTTTTTAAAAGGAAGTCAGTTGAAAAGATAGATGGGGAAAACTAAGGTTATAAAAGAAATTATTTAAAAGGACCCCAATGAGCAACCTAGTGACATAACACATAAAGTGGTTTTTTTAAAGGGGTTTAATATTGCACATGCTCTATTGGGAATGTTAATGAGAAAAAAGTAACATTCAAACATAACGAAGCTCAGGTCTATCTAGGGTTTTCTGCCACAATGCTCACTACTAGGTTTTAAAACCATGATTTCTCAAAAATTTAAACATGAGGATCAAAATTTAAAATAGTACTAATAGTGGCTCATACTTGGGGATGTGTATCTCTCACATATACAATGAGAAATCCAAAATCTCCTAGAAGAGTAGATCAATTCAAAATTTTGACTGAAAACAAGGAACTGTACACAAAGCCCTGAACTAAAACCTCCACAGAAGCTTAGAAAATATTTTAAGAGAAGTAAAGCTTTAAGAATTTCCCATGAACTAGAAATTCCATGAATTCTCCTATCAAATTCTTCAACAAATATGAACCTGTTCCTCTTTTTTCTTTAATGATGTAAGGGCCCAACCAAATGGGGTCAAACTTTCCATGTTTTCCCTTATTTTCCAATTTTGCATTCCACATCAGGACCAAATCACCAATTTGAAAACTTCTCTGGGTAGTCCTTTTGTCATATAGAACCTTACACTGAGCCTAAATTCTCTCATTTCTAACATGTGCCTCACTTCTTACCTCATTCAATTGGATTAGATTATTAATTGTGATAGTCATTTCATCTTCCATATCATCATCATAGGCCTGTATGAATTGTTACATTTGTAACAAGTTATTTTGGGGCAACCTCACATTAATTCCATAGACTAAGTCAAAAGGGGCACACCCTATTTCTTTCTTTATTGTAATCCTGTCAGCCCATAAGGCTTGCAACAACTTAGAATCCCAGGCTCTTTTATTTTTATCCAACACTCTTTTCAATATCTTAATTAGACTGTTGTTACTAGACTCAGCTTGACCATTTCCTTGTGGGTGGTAGGGAGATGAGTATGAAATTTTAATGCCATTCTTCTAAAAAAAGTCAAGAAACTCCTCTGATTTGAAACACATAGCATTATCAACCACCATGGTTTCTAGACATCCAAACCTAGTAAGAATATTTTGCATCACAAAATCCATTACCACCTTACTAGTTTCTCTTTTTGAGGGAATTTCTTCAACCCACTTGGTGAAATAATCAGTTGCTACCAAGATATAAGAGTGTCTACCACTAGACTTATTAGGGATCTCTCCAATAAAATCCATACCCCACTTTTGGAAAGGGGCTTGAACTGTAACAGGATTGAGTGGTAGATTTCCACTGAATTTTAATTTTCTAGCAAACCTTTGACATGGGTCACATTTCTTTACAAACTGGTGAGTATCTTTAAAAAGTGTTGGCCACCAAAAACCTAATCTAATGATCTTGTGAGCTATGGTCTTTTCCATATAGTGTCCTCCACAAACCCCACTATGCATTTCATCTAGCAAGAGTCTGGCTTTATCCTGGTCTACACATCCGAGTAGGACACCCTCGTTACTCCTCCACCATAATTCACCACTTATAATTTCATATCTTTTGGAATGAAGCTTAATAGTTATTTTCTTGTTATCATCCAACTCAGGGGGTAAATTCATCTTTTGCACGTATTTGACAATATCCTTGTACCATTCACAACAATCCATATTGCAAAAAAAAGGTCTTTGATCTTCTTCCAACATATTTATTTGATTTACAGTCAAGTTTCTTTGAGCCATCAATTTTGCAAGGCCCAACCCTCTTACTAACTTTGTAATATGAATGTCAATGTTAAACTCCTGAATTCTATTGATCCATCTACATCTTCTTCCTGAAACTTCTTGCTAGACCAAAATGTCTTTGACTACAGCACTTGGAACATAAGAAAATGTGGCTCCAACCAAGAAAAACCTAAATGCTTTGATAGCCTTGACCAAAGCATAGGCTTGTTTTTCAACAATGTCATAGTTTAGTTCTACTACTTGTAGGGTTTTTCTAAAAAAGGAAATAGGTTTCTCAAACCCATCTACATTCTTTTGTAACAATACTGCTGCAATAGTATGGGCAGATGCAAAAGAAAAGATCTGCAAAGGTTTACTATAGTCTGGTGTTTTCAAAACTAGGGCATGCTTAATAGCCCTTTGATATCATTGAAAGCTTGCACTACTTCAACATTCCACTCAAACTTTTCTCCCTTCTTCAACATCCTTGATATAGGAATACTAATTTCTACAAAATTAGTAATGAATCTTCTCAAGAAATTCACCTGTCCTAAAAAGGACTCAATTCCTTTGACATTCTTTGGTTGAGATAATTTATCAATAGCTTCCACCCTCTCGGGGTCTATTCTCACTCCATCCTTTGAAACAATATGCCCTAGAAGCTTTCCCTCCACCACACCGAAAGCACATTTCTTTGGGTTCAAGGAAACTCCATATTCTAATGCCCTGATGAAAATCTTTTCCAAATGTCAACAATGTTGTTCCTCTTTGGCTAAAAATGTTGTAAGGTCATCCTAATACACTACCATAAATCTATCAATAAAGTTAGAAAAAGCTACATCCATAGATCTTTGGAAAGTAGCACCAGTGTTAGTCAACCCAAAGGGAATTCTTACATAGACATATGTCCCCCATGGGGTTGTAAATGCAGTCTTGAACTGCTCTGATTGTTTAACCATAACTTGATTGTAACTAGAAAAGCCATCCATCATGGACATCAACTCTGAACCAGTGACCTTTTGCAACATGTTCTCCATATTAGGTAATCCATAATTATCCTTTAAATAATTTATGTCGAGGTTCCTAAAATCAACAAAAAGCCTGATATCACCATTCTTATTTCTAACAGGAACCAAATTTGAGACCCAAGTAGAATGCCTAATAGGTTTAATTATTCCAGCATCTATCATTTTCTTGAGCTCTCCTTGCATCTTGGGAGCCAAAGTAGGGTTAACAGGTCTCAGCTTCTATCTAAATGGTTTAGTACCCTCCTTTAGTGGAATCTCATGTTGAAAAATGTCTTCTCTATAAGCCTTGAGGTCTTCATAAGACCAAGCAAAAACATATCTAAACTTCCTAAGAAGATCAATCAGATTTTTTCTAGTTTTAGGGGACAATGTCTTACCTATATAAACCCTTTTGGGCACCATCCTTGTGCCCAAATTTATTTCCTCAAGGTCATTTGCTTTATCAGTGTCGGTAGAAAAGGATTTGTCTTTATTATCAAATGCTCTTTCCAAAGAAACTAATCCCTTGGGAACTCTATTTGATTTCAACTGCAACACTTCATTTCCAAAGATAACCTCTTTACCATTCATTGTATCAACATAGGCACTAAAATCCATTTCCTTGTCACCAAAATGAGATTCACATTGCAAAAATCTTAATATGTCTTGATCATCAGAAAAAACTTTCCAATTTTCTACATTATCAGGGATGGAAGGCCTGGCCTGAACTTCTATGTTTGATATATCTGTAAATGTAACATCCTCTAGGCTAAGAGCCACATTAGCTAAGAAGTCTTCCATTCTATTTTAACTTCTTTCCATCCAACAAATATTAAAAGCACTGAAGCTCTCAATTTCATCCCACAGTGCATTTCTATATTGCTTCAATTTTTTATTTTTTGATGCATATTTTGATCTAACTTGGGAAATAACCAACTTAGAGTCACCCACTACCTTTAAACACTTTATACCATGCCTTGATGCTAACCTCAAGCCTATCAATAAAGCCTCATATTCTGCAACATTATTTGTGCATGAAAATAACAAAGTGAAAGAAAATTTGAAAGTTTTACCATTTGGAGATATGAGTAGGATTCTAGCTCCAGACCCCTCTTTTGAGTTTGCTCCATCAAAATACATAGTCCATAAACTATCAAGGTCAGTCCATTCTTCCTAGCTATCTAATTTTAGAGAAAATTCAACATCCTCCTCCATTTCCTTATCTTGGACTCTAAAAGTATTGATGTCAGTATCAAGAAAACAATTCATGGTGTCTTCCTCTTCTGCAATCATATGTGGAGTTCTAGGTTCCCTGGAGACTTTGATATTTTTTCCCTCAAAGCTAAAAGTAGAAAATGACAAATCACACTATATGCTACCTCCCATAGAAGTACTCCACTTTCTTGATAGTAAGATCCCATATTGAGGGGGAATATCAACCACTAGAACACTCATGGTCAATTTTTTACCAAGGTATGCTGCCAGTTTATAAGGTAAAGCTCTAATAGTACCCACAACTGGTACCTCTCTTGAATCCATTAATTGACATCTTCCATGAGGAGTATATACCTTTAACCCTAATGAATTCATAACCTTAGTGGGCATAACAATGTTTGATCCCTCTGAATCAATCATACAATTTTTTAACAATTTTCCATTTATCAACAAGGTTAAGAAGAAAGGATCAACTGTTCCTACTATGGTACTAACAACATTTATGTCCAAATAAATTTGGGGAATTTTTGCAACAATCTCCTCATTATAGCTTTCATTTTCATCATTCAAAGTTGCTACTTATTTCTCAATCCTTTCTATTTTTTGGGAGTCTCTGGACACTACACCATTCACCCAATTCAGGGCCTTTTCCTTATGCTCTTTTATTTTCATCATTTCTAGCAAAGGAAATTTGATAGTAATTTGTGACAACAACTTTCTCATGTCAATTGGATTATATTTTTAATCAAACACATCTTCCTTCATGTTTGCAGCTTCTTTATCAACATTCTGAATGGATGTATTTGTGGGTTCTTCAATCTGAATTTTAACTTCTTTCTGCAAAGTTGGAATAACCTCACTTGAAGGTTTAGGCTTTACCTTATAAAAAATGTTAGGTTTAAAATTTTTCTTTATTTTGACCTTATTAGTAGCATCGACATCCTTTAGCTTTCTTTGGGATGTCTTTACATATTTTTCTCTCTTCTTGATGAAAATACCAGTAGGCTTTTGACTTGGGTCACCAACTACTCTATTCCTTAAGTTGTAATTTGTCTTAGCTTGGCTGCTTGAGTAACCATATCTACTATTATCAAGGCAATCTCCTTGTCAGATGGCCTTCTCAAAACAACTCTTTCTTTACCCTTTAAAACATTACATTGAACACTATCTAGCTCACTATCCTCATTTGAAAAGACTTGTTGATGGTATGATTCATTCCTAGTCTGGGAATTTAGAATGTCTTGGTTTTCATCCTCTTCAGCCAAATCAAATTCATCCCAAACATGGGAGGAAGTCATGCCACATTCCTAGTCATCATAGGGTTCTTCCTCATTACACTCTTGTTCCTCTTGTGAAGAGACAGTCTGGGATATGACACAATAATTAGGATCATGTGGTGATTGACAAACAATACACCATGGGACATCTTCAACCACATTCATTGAATTTCTTTGTAGTGGGTCAAGGGTCCTATCATTTGGTTTATCCTTCCTTTCTGGGAGAATAGGCTTTCCATCCTTCCATTGAGTATTGTATGGATAGTTTTGCATTCTTGGCAACTTGTTAAAATTATTAAAGGCAGGCTTGTCATTTCTTGCAACTTTATTATTTCTATTTTCACCTAGCTTCAAATATTTTATAGCTTTTAAAATTTGCTTTAAGCTATCATCATCCTTTGGTTTCACACCTGCAGGCTTTCCTGGTTCTTTTTTGTTCAATAACTGTGACTTGTTATCCTCCCTTCTTCCCAATTTCCCTGAGATTTTGCGGTTACTTTCTATGTTCACAGCCAGCTTATAAGCTTCAACAAGACTCCTTTGGTTCTTGTCCCTCAAAAGGTAACCCATTTTAGAATCAAAGGCATTTAAATAAGTGACAAGGCAGACTCTATCATCCAATCTGATGACTTGCAAGAGTTTATGCATGGCCTTTTGAAATCTAACATTAAATTCAACAACATCCTCATTGAAATTTTTCTTTATGTTATTAAATTCATTTAACATAAAGCCCTCATGTGTCTTATCACCATACTGTTCCTTGAAACAATGTCTAAGCTAATCCCATGAGCCTATGCTACCATGTGGTAAAGCCCTAAACCAATCTCTTGAATCTTCAGTTAGGGATTGTACAAACAGTTTCATTATAACATCATCTGGTACAATGTTGTAATCATCTATCACATCAATGAATTTTTTTAAGTGTTCCTCATAGGTGAAAACATTGCCTCCAGTGAACTTAGGGAGCTTTTTCCTAATTTCCTCAGGGATGGGATTAGGATATCTAGGGATGCCTACAAAAACCAACTGTTTACATCTTTAATGAATAGGCCCTATATTAGATATACCAACACCCTGGGATGTTGATGCATTAGTGTTTGACATAGCAGTGATTTTGAGCCCCCCTGGTGGGGGAACATTTGTCATCTAGTTAGCATTATTTGCAACATTTCATCCTTGTGTCATAACAGAGTTGGCAACATTAGTGGGTCATGTAGACCACTTGAGAAAATCTATCTTTTTTATTATCTCTAGTGTTGAAGCCTCCAATTTTGCCTTTTCCAATTCTTTGGCTATCAATTCTTGATCCCTTTTAGCTTTCTCAAGGTCTACTTCCAACCTTAGAGCTTGGTCTATGGGAATTTTAGGGCATTGAGGCTCCTTAATTGAAACTCCCACAACCTTTTTCTTACCTCTATCCTTGGGATGTCTTATCTCAAAGACCTTTTGAACAATAGGTTGCTTACTTGTCTGCTCAGGTATAGGGACACAATTTATTACTTCCAGGTCTAATAGTTGTCTTTTCAGCTGATCATCTCTGATCATAGCATGTCTAATTTTTTCTTCCTTTTCTTTTTCTCTTTTTTTTCCTAATAGCTGCTTGCTCATGAATTTTCCTTTCTAATTCATATACTTCTTCAAAAATTTCCTCATAATCAGGAAAATTTGTTTCAGATTCAACCTAATGTGTTGGAAGATCCTCTTGCTGATCTTGGGACTCATGGAGACCTTGGGGTAATGAAGAACCAAGGGTGAAAGGAGAGATAAAATCTTGTCTGTTTCTACTTTTAGTTCTAGACCTCCCCTCTACTCCATGCCATTTGTTGGGGGCTATCTTCTTATTGTAAGGTAACTTTTCACCCTCTCTCTCTGTGGGAGAGTAATAATCCTCATATTGGTTCAGACCTAGATCAACAACCTCTTCATATTCTGAGGCATTTCCCTCTTGACTAGGAGGAGCAATACTTTCTTGCCTTGAGCCTCCCTTCTGCTTCCATGTGAGGGACATGTCATTAGTACTCTTTTCTCTTCTAATTTGACCTCATCTAGATGTGGTCAGAAGCCCACCTTCTAAGGTTTCCTCTGGATGTTCCTTTCTCCAGGACCTTTTATTCTTGAAACTCATTATAACAAAATAAAACTTAATTTAGCACTAGTACAGAGATATTTTAGAGTCGCCACCCAAATAAATGGAATTCTTTTATGATTTTAAATAGATAGAAAGGGTAGGCAAATTTTAGGAAAGGAAACAACTCTATGTATTCAATGGTAACCAAATGGCTTAAAAATAAGCAGGCCAAGAGTCTAGCTCAACTTGTACCTACGTTATTTTACATAAATTTTACAAAGACCCTAGCAGAGTCACCATTTTGTTGGTTCTTCAAAATATTTTACACTCCATGAGATGCCAATATACTTATGACTGATATTAAGGATGGGTTAATTCCAAATGTGAGAAATCTATAAGTAACTGGACCAACGATAGGGACAAGACTGCCCTCTTCACTTCTAGCTCTACAAAACCAAGGTGGGTACACCTGATCCAGTAGATACAATTCTATTCCTTATTGAATGCTGGATCTTACAATAGATAACACTGAGAAAGTACTAAATAACAACCTATTATTCATTGACTCTCCATCACTAGGTAGAACAACAATATATTGTAAGTAAAATAAAGTAAAATGACTGGTATTGATTATATGTTTCTGACTACAATGATTTCAATCATTTCCCATAAAACAAAGATAGGTGAATACAGGCCAGTGCCTTATCCATTGGGAAAACATTACCAAAAAATAGAGTTAATACAAAGATCCTTGAAATAACTGGTCTTTAAGCATAAATAAAAATACTCCAACTCTTTCCTACTTGTGAATAATCCTTATGCAAATTCAATGAACATGTATCCCACCTTGAGAAATATTTAATCCAACCCTAGATTAGAACTCAAAGTAAAACACATACATACAAGTCTCCAAAGATAGAAGATTCACAGAATGAATGTAAAGGAGAGATAAAGACTTGAAATTTGTATTAAGTATAACCTTTGATCATTTGTATACGATATGTTTTGGACAGCAAGCTTGCAAGGTAATAGTAGCAACCTGTACTTCTTCTCTATTGCTTGATAAGAAATGATACAAAATATTACAATCCTTGACTGAGGGTTAGGGTTTCAAAATTTCTATCTTCTCAACACACGAACTCTCAATACCTAAAATGATCATGGAAAATCCTTTATATACAAGGAAATGAAACAAGCTACCAATCATTTTAGGGTTTACAAAGTTTCACCCTAAAAACTTTACAACAACCCTACAGGGTTTACAATAAATGCCTTGACTAGATTTGGAGAGATATTTGAAGATAGCTGCCTTGCTTTACATCTTCAATTCTTTACTTGGTTTCCTCAAGAAAATTTGATCGCCATTTCTTCATTGTCATCCCTGCAATAAATACCTCTTTATATCTCAACAACTTTCAGGACTCAAAAAGTTGCAAACTTTGTCTGGCTCAAGAAGTAGGTGGAATATCTACTTTTTTTGCATGTGGAATGTACTGATACTTCCACCTGTTATACACCTCTTCACTTGGGAATTCAAAATTTGCAAACTCAGCTTTCTTGCTAGATAACTGTTCCCATTTGCTCTCCATTTGATTGACCTCCTGTTGAATAAAATCAAACTTTGATTTTATAGTCATTAATAGCTTGATGGTGCTGATAAAAGAATAAGTGTCATTTAGGACACCAGTTACTCTCTTTGATAGAAGTGCATCCATCTCCTCTCTCCACTCATATAATTCTTTTAATTCTCCTTGTGTTGTGAGAACATTTGGTACCAATTCACAACTTGAAAACATTAATTCCCTTTTCAACACATTTGATTTCCTTATGAAATTATCCAAAAATATACTATACTCAACAATTTTCTTTACAGACTGATGTACTGGCTTAATTAGTGGATCATGTTCTTCTTGGCCTTTAGACAACCAACAAAATAACTTCACACTTGAAGATCTCTCAATCCACTTTTCAAAATTGGTGCCAACTCAGTCTTATCTTTATTCAAAGCTGTAAACAAAATATGTAACCTACTGACATGATTGAAGAAAATTGAGGGCCTTAAATCATGTGCAAACTGCATTATTGCCTCTGTCAACTTCTCCTCATACTTCTGGTTTACCAGAGATAGCCTTTGCATGTTCATCCTTCTCCTTTTCCAATTGCACCCTTATTTCCCTCAATTTATTGGTTTCCTCAATTAATTGTTGCTTCTCACAACTGACTCTTGCATCTATATTTAATTCTGGGAGTGGTGATGGTGGAAACTCAATGATTGGTCTTGATGAAGAGGCTACTATAGGCTTATCAGAATCATCAATGGGGGTGACCTATGATCCTAGGGTCCAGACAACTTTGCAATCAATTTATCTTTCTGGCTAAAGTCTATTTTAAGCTCATTGTAAGACTTAAGGATAGTTTCAAACTTAATCCTTAACTCTTCATTTTCTTGTGCATCCTTTTCTGCCACTTTAACATTAAATTTGGTTGTCTCTAGAATGATGTTTGAGGCTTCAACACCTGAAGTCTCAACTACTCTTTGTACCAATAAATTTGCAGCATATCCTAAAGAGAGAGCTTGTCTTTTTCCTTTATTTTCTTCCCTCTTTAGGGACCAAATAACTAGGGCTGCATGATCATTAGAGAAAGTAATACCCTAGCAGCTTGTTGTGCTTGTTCTATAGTAGTAAGGGTCTTTACTTTGCTTCTTATAACCTGACAAAAAACTATGGCATCTGCAATATACCACTCAGGAAGAATCAACACTCCTGCAGTGTGGACCATAGCCCTTCCCACCTAAGGGGTGATCTTTTCAAATTGTTTCATCATTTCCTCTTTGGTCTCATTTTCAATTTTAGTCATATCCTTATTAGGGAATTCCTCCTTTTTCTCACAAATCTCTTTAAACTGGTTTATTTTCATTCTCCACAAAAATTGAAAAAATGCCCTAGTCTTCACAAATTTATCATCAGTGATAAAACAATCACCAGCCTGTTTCAAAGTTGGGTCAATTTCTTTACCCTCAAACTTTGCAATTGTAAGATCCATTTCTATCTCTTTAGGTTCCTCTAGCATTCCTTCTAGTAGTTCATTACTGGAAACACAAATATTTCCCTCATTTCTCAATTGCACCAATTGCTCAGCAACTCCATGCTCATCTAAATGTAAGGGGGACTGAGATGGATAATATACATCCTATTCTAGCCTTGATTCTTCTTGCCTCTATCTCTTTGGAGAAGGCCCCTATGTTATTGTATCATCCATAGGTCTTTTTCCCTTGGAAGTAGATGGAACATTCTCATCCTTTTATTGAACTGGGAGAAGAACACTATAGCCTTTTCTTTGTTGCATGGTGTAAGTTCCACTTGGGGTCAATTTTATGTACTCAGGCTGGATCAAAATCCTTCTGGCCCTCTCAGGATCTATCTTTCTTACTACAACCCTCTTCTCATTTACTGCCTGCATGATTCACTAAAAATGCTCCATGAGAGCATCTACCTTCCTAGCCCATGGCTCAAAATTCTTCAAGGGGTCATAACCTTTGTCAAAATTTCTAATAAAATGTATAGTCTTCTTGTAGATTACCCATTTTTCTTTCTTAATCTCTTGAGTTTGGAGATCAAACTCATTCCTTATTATATCCTCAGGAAAATTAAATTGATGCTCAAAAGGAGCACACCTTATCTTTTCTCTAAACATCCCTGACAAGAAACCTTCATTGTCTGCACATCTGGCTGCAGCTGTAGCCATTCTATAAGGCTGTAGGACCTGATTCAAATGCACCCAACCCTTTTTAGTAATGACATACTGGTGTGCAATTGTGACATATGGGAACAAAGTTCCCCTCCCTTTACCAGTGAGGGTTGTCTCTTGTAGATCACCAATCTACTTGAGAATTTTTGCATACTCTATTTTTAGTGGAACCTCGTAAGGCAAAATGTATGGTGCCTTCCTACAACTGTATACCCTAAAGACTATAGAAACTAGATACAATATTATGTCACCAAAATTGTGTACTATACTGAGATCTTGGCAATACTCCTTAGGCTTGATCAATCTCAAAAATTATCTTGGGATCCTTGGATTTTCAAGATATAATAGTGTCCTAAGCCTTGAAGCAAAATTTCTATCAAAGACAATGAAGTTGGCCTCAGTCCTGTCCCAAGAAAAATCTCTTGTCCATAACTGAACTGGAAGTGTTTCTCCATTCTTCTCCTTGACAATATCAATTGTTGAACTGAAAAATTATTCACCCTTGTATAAGAACATATGCGTTAGCATAGAGTACCACCTGAAAGGCCTGCTTATCTTCATGTTCTTTATCCCAATGTATCCATCATGGATTAAATCAACAAGGTTAGAGGCAAAATAAAAAATTAGTGCCAACTGTGGGTGTAAAGATTGTACCATCATAAACATATATAGAATTTCCATGTGGGTTGCCTCATCATGCCCAAGAATCAAAGTCAAAGACTTGTATATAGCTTGTGCCTGTAAACTGAATAAATCCAACCTGAAAGGCTTAGGTGTACTAGGGATAATCACACACATTGATCCAATCTGATCAAGGAAGTCCCTCAAAGGCCCTATCCTTAAATAATCTTTTTGTGCTTCATATATTTCAGTGAATTCTTTAAAATAAATCTTTTCTAGCCGAATAGAAGGGTCATTCAATGAAAACACTTCTCTAATCTCATATTTTGTAATACTTATTAGGTCATTTCCATTTATTTCCTTGACACATCTAGTCATAGGATCATAACACCTAGCAACCTGAATGAGGAGGTCTACATCCATGAACACTCCAGGGACAACTAATTTCCCTATATCAAACTACCATATATTACTAAGAGGGGCACAATAATTTCTTTGAGAGTATGCTGCCCTAAACAATATCAAACCATTGTGATCTTTCCCTACCATGGCATCCCTCATCCAGAGCCCTCTATCATGAAGTCCCTCATTTACAGAGTCCCTAGGGTTTCTTAGGAATAATTCCTTCACTTTTGTTGCCCCATTCTCTGAATGCGGGAGCAACTGCATCAAATCTTCAAAAATGCCCCTATCTTTATACTTTGTCTTTCTTGATAATTCCCTCTTAGGTGACATCTTTAACTAGGGTTATGAAATAATGCACAAACACCAAAGAAAACCCCAAATATTATTCGACAACTATAACCAAGAAAAATAATCTCTTCACACTCCTTTCTCAAAATTTTATGCAATGCTCAAGTTAGAAATTTGGCCTACCAGACGCTTTGATAAACTTCGCTTGAAATCGCTCCAGAGAGAAAAACCAGTCTCGCTCACCAAGATACTTTGAAAGAGGTAAAATTTTCAATGATCAAATTAGGGTATATAATGTTTTTCCAACCATTTACAAATCATCTGGATGAAACTCATTAAGTTCTCCATTACTGAGAACTGGCCGCTTCAACGTTCACAGGATGTGAGAAATGTCATAGAACAAAATTTCAAATTCAAACCATTGATTCTCTTTTCTTTTTAGCACATTGAATGGCTAACAAAATTAGTAGCATAACCTTTTGTTATTGTTCCCTAAACTAGTTCTCAACCAATGAGAATAGTCTAAATTAAGCATGTGCAAAAAGTTATAACTTAACTTTAAGCTTTGATCAGAGTGGATAGGTGTCACCCTATCGCTAAAGTGCAAGCATAAGATCCGAACACTTTTCCTAAGTGGTATAATGACCATCGTAGATATTTTCCCAACTTATCACACCTTTATCATTTCCCAAAATGATGACCCTACTTTCCCTTTACAAACCTTTCATCAAACCAAAAACTACCATGTTGCACAAACCAGCAGGCGGACCCCTCTCTATTCTTCCTCAGTATCAAAGACACTGATAGCTGCCACATCACCTTTTTCTTTGACCAATCAAAAACTAGCATGTTATCATGACCTGGCAATGGAGAACCCACTGTTTAGTTTGCATCCTTATTATAAGATCGAACGGTCATCGCTATACCGCAAGCTTTAAACATCATGCATCTTATCCCAGTGGTATACCAACAACCATAAGATCTATTCAATCTTTATCTATCTGAGAAGAATGACCCCACTTTACTACATCACCTAGGACAAGTGTCAACCAGAGAAAACTACCATAGAAAAGGGAATGTTAGAACACCGCCATGTCAGAAAAGGTTTTAATCAGATGCTTGTTGCTAAAGCACATCGATTAAAAAGTAGTCAACTCAACCCAATGGTATAACGACAACCATTGATGCAATCCATTTTTTAATCACCAACATTCCTTTGAAGATGAGCCCACTTAGATAGATGTCACTTTGTCACAAAAGTGTATGTCAGAGATTCTAACAATCGAGAGTCTTAAGGTTTAACGATAGCCACTAGTTTTTAAAAGGAAGTCAATTGAAAAGATAGATGGGGAAAATTAAGGTTATAAAAAAAATTATTTAAAAGGACCCCATTGAGCAACCTAGTGACATAACACATAAATTGGTCATTTTAAAAGGGTTTAATATTGCACATGCTCTATTGGGAATGTTAATGAGAAAAAAGTAATGTTCAAACATAACGAAGCTCAGGTCGATCTAGGGTATTTTGCCACAATGCTCACTACTAGGTTTTAAAACCATGATTTCTAAAAAATTTAAGCATGGGGATCAAAATTTAAAATAGTACTAACAGTATCTTTGAAAAGGGTATCTGGAAATATGATCTTTTTGAGCACTTGTGAGGAAATTTTAGAAGTTAAGCCCTGAAATGTGAGTTGGCAGACCTACAAGGACTTAGTAGCCTTTTAGACTAAGTTTAGGAGTCTGACTTGTAGGAGAAAGTTTCTACATGGTGGAACACGTCAAATTGAGTCAAACTAAGACAAATTGAGTCTTCTCTCATGTCTATTACCGAGCCCCAAACCTTATCAAAGCATATCTTAAGGATACATGAAATCAGGTGGTTGATTACCGATCTCAGACACAAAGGAGAGCACATAATAGAAAAGGTTACAGAGTTGCAGAAAGAACTCATTTTACACTTGAAGATTTTTTATCAGCATATCGACAAAGCACAAACACTTGTATCCACACCAAAACTCTCTATGTTGGATAATGTTATGGATATGCGTGCACAAGTTAGTTATGAGTGACTTGCTCTTACTAAATTGACAAAGGAATGGGAGAACTTCTTAGATTCACTGAAGAAAACCCATCAGAACATTTTTGATAAGCTGTAAGTATACATTCTATTTTTGGCATTAATCTCAAAAAGGGGGAAAGAAAATGTATATTCCAATATGCCAATAGATATTCATTTTGATATATAGCTCTATATACTTTAAACATTATCGAGATTGTTGTAAGGGGGAGTACTTACTGTACTTAAGCAATTTTGTATATGTATATATCAGGAGATATAAGGATTTGTGTATATACATTCTTTTGTGTTTTGATACTAATGCCAAAGGGGGAGATTGTTATATCTATCGAGCATTTATTGTCACTTAGTATCAAAATCATTAGTTGGTTATCTATACTGCACTAGTCGGTAAATACAAGAAGATAGGGAAGTCGATAATGCTTCACAAAATAGTCAGTTAACAGTAATCACCGAAGCATCAAATAGTCTACTAAGCATGATACACACCGACACCGATGGTTAGTATACACCGAGTCTTCCAGACAACATTGAGCAATCTAGATAAGCATTTACTGAGGGAAACAGAAACGGTCTAAGAATCAGTGAAGGCACAATTTTCAAGACAGATGGTTACAACAGATTGACACACGTGTAAGAAAGATCAAGGAAGCATATAATGTATAGATACTCATTAAATGTGATGAGAATCTCAATGTAAAGATTTGATCTTAACTATTTTTGTACATCGTAGATGTTAGGGTTATCAATTTTGCTTAACCTAATTCTTGCTTAAGCAGCAAAACCAGAACAGTATAAATTCAGTGTGTTTGTATCATTTTAGGTTGTTGAATATTGTTGTATGCACTTGAAGCTATTTCGTACTTCAAGTCTAAAGGTTATCAGATAGAACCGAGAAGAACAGATAGAACCGAGCAGGATTGTATTCAAAGAAAGTATTCAGAACTGACAAGGCAACCGAGCATCACAGAGTAGAAAATATACACATGCAAGGTGATATATAAACAATATTTAGATGATCTGTATTAGACAAATATAGTTGTCAATCAGAGAAAATACACTTTTCTATTGCTTTCTAACAACTGTAATAGAGTTATCAAATTCTCCTAACCGAGTGGATTTAATAGTTCTATTGAAATCTCTTAACCGAGTGCACACTTAATTGTGTTGCTAAATCCTATAACTAGGTAGATCTAGCTGATCTAACATGTTACTCCTAACAGGGTAAGATCACCAGAAGTGATCACAATTGTAGCCTTAACAGGCAAACACTTTTCTATCTGCAGTAGTGAAGAATTTGTGGGTGTCATCCCCACCGTAGTTTTTACCTTCTTACAAGGGTTTTTGCGTTACCAAATTACTTGTGTTATGTGATTACATTGATGAGTTTATGTTTATATACTTTCATAAGTTATCTATGTAATTGTTTCATGCAAGTTATTTTGATCGGTAAATACAGTTTACATATTCAGTATTGAAGGGATCTAAGTAAAAGTTTTAGTGGATACTGATTCACCCCTCCCCTCTCAGTATTTATCTCTCCTATTTCCAATAGGTGGAACACCTCAAATTGATTCAAACTAAGACAAATTGAGTCTTCTCTCATGTCTATTACCTAGAATCAAGAATTGGAGTGAAGATATGAATTCCTTAGTTGAATTCATATGAAGAGTTGTGGGATCAAGAGTGAATTATAACCCTTGGTAGTGAGATCTTGTGGAGTAGAGGAGATTATGAAGAATCCCTTAGTGTGAATGGTCTAAAGAACCCTAGATAGGTCAAGAAAAGGCCTAGGTAAGTCCTAGAGGAAGTAGGGCTAGTTTGAAGAAGATCTCCCTATCAATTATGCTCGGTGAATGGTGTCTTCTCACGTATTTTTCTAATATAGGTTCAACAAACGGTTCATCATTATTTTCATTTCTCAATGGAGGATCATCTTGTTCATCAGTTTATTCTTGTTGTTGCTCGGTTGTGTCAACCAAATTTCTATCTTGTACATAAACAAATTTTTTATAATCCTCAATTTCCTTTTTTCTATCCTCTTCATTCCTTTCTGCAAATTCATCAACTCTTACATTTTCACTTTCAACAATTTTGTTAGCATCCTTGATTGATTATTTATATGCTTTTCTCTTTGATGAATAACCAAGAAATATTCCTTCATCTCCTCTAGAGTCAAACTTTCCATTTCTAGCATCTTTCAGTATGTAACACCTACTTCCAAAATTTTTGAAATAACTTGCATTCGGTGTGTGACCAAACCATAATTCATAAGGTGTCTTGTTGGTACCTATCTTCAACTATATTCAGTTGAGAGTGTAAACTATAGTACTTATGGCTTCTCTCTATAATGTTTGTGCAACCTTTTTATCAATCAAAAAATTGTAGCACATTCAACAATACATCTATTCCTTCTCTTAGCTATCCCATTTTGTTATGGATTCCTCAGTGCAGACACTTGTCTTTTAATTCCATGTTCATTGCAGAAGACAATAAATTCATCAAAGATAAATTCACCTCCTCTATCAAATCTCAACCACTTCATTTGTTTATGTATTTCCTTCTCAACTCTAGCCTTATACCACTTAAACATTTGAAATGCGTCAGATTTTTCTTTTAGAAACATAACAGACATCATGCTTGAATAATCATCAAAAAACAAAATAAAGTATCGATCTCCATAATAGCTTTGAAATTTCATAGGACCACAAAGGTCAGTGTGAGAAAATTCCAAAATACCATTGGCAGAGTAAGATTTTCTTGAAAAACTAGACTTAGTCATCTTACCAATTTGACATTCCTTACACATAGCTCTATCAAGTTTGCATAACTTCGGTAGTCCTCTAAATCTACTCTTTTTACTTACTTTGATCAAGTTGTCAAAATTCACATGACACAATATCTTATGTCATAACCATACATCTTCAGTTTTAGAAAACAAGCAACTCTTTTCATTAGTATCAAGATAAAATAAATTACCTCTTGATTGTCCTCTAGTTCCGATTAGATCTCCATCAGTACCATAGATCTTAAATTTTTTGTTCTGAAATTCCAGTCAGTGGCCATTATTGTTCAGTTGTGCAACACTCAATAGATTATAATTTACTCCTCTAACCCAATATGAATCATTACATTTCATCTTTTCATTCAACATAATAGATTCTTTACCTTTCACGAGACATGGAGCATCATTGCCAAATCTTAAAAATCCTCCATCATATTCTTCTAGATTCTCAAACTTATCAATATCACCAATCATATGATGTGAACAACCACTATTAATAATCCAAGGGTCTGGTTTACTTACATGAGAAACAAGTTCTTTTTCATGTTCATACTTTTCCTCATCTGATTCTTCTTTTACAACAACATAGACAACTTCATATCCTTCCTCAGTATCATCATATTCATCATTAATTTACATTTTCCTTAGTTAGGTAGCAAGAATTCTTACCTTTTTTGTTAAAGTATCTAAATCTTCAGTGTCAGTTGTCTCTTTTTTCATTCTTATCATTCTTTCCATTGTTAGGACATCTAGATGCAATATGTCAAATCTTATTACAATTGAAACATTTCAATGGTAACTTGCCTTTATACTTTCCTTTGCCTCTAGGTAGTCGTTTATCCAACAGCTCTTCCAATTCCTCTTGTTCTTTCTCTTCAGTGAGGATACTATCATATTCATTTCCATATAAATTACTATAATTTTCTCTTTCTCTTCTTGAAGGTCCAATGCTTATAGATGACTTAAAGGAAGTTTCAATGGTCGATAGACTATTATCATAATTGCTAATCTCAAATGCAATTAGCTTACAGATTAAGGCTTCAAGAGTAACATTGTTTTGTATAGATTTCAATTTTTGAATTGCAGATACTCTAATAGCATACTTAGAAGAAAGAGTTCTCAATATACTAATTACCACTTCTTCATTAGTCAGTGATCCACCAGCACCTCTGATGGAAGTCATGAATTCCTTGATTTTGTTGCTATACTATGTGATGTTCTATTCATCTTTCATCCTCATTTCATCATACGTTCCTCTCAGACTATCAACCTTATCTTTTTGTAGATGTTGATCTCCTGATCCATAGATAAGTGTAAGTCTGTCCCACATCTCTTTTGAATTAACACAATCCTTAGTATTATTGAATTCAACATCGGAGAGGGAAGAAGCAATCTCTAACCAGGTTGTGTTCCTTCTTCTCTCTCATTTGATCAACTGTCAAAGGTCCAGTAGGTGGTGGAGTGCAATCATTATCAAACAGATGCAATGTAGAGTCTCCAATCCCAGATAGATACAATCTCATTCTACTTTTCCATGTAGAGAAAATTTCCTTGTTCAACTTAGGTACTTCTCTCCTATACATCTTCAGATCTTTTACTCAAGTCTTTTAAACTAATCTCTTTAGAGTACTCAACTCTGATACCAATTGTTGGATTATGGAGGGGGGGGGGGTGAATCAATAATCCCTAATTCCAAATACCTTAATAATTTTTCTCTGATTAACTTGGTAGAAGCTCGGTAATATACAGTTCACTATTTACTTTACCGAGTGACCTTTCTTTTTACCTTTACCTTATCGAGTGACTTTTCTACTCTACAACCAAAAAAGCTTCACTTACTGAATTGTCAAAAATTTATCACCATGCTTTACCGACTTAACATAATCATATGTTAGGTAGAAAATGATTATATCAACATAATCTAATCATTGTCTAATCTGTATCAGTTTCCCAATTAAGTTCTTCAACTTCTCATTTCTACTTCTCCTTAACTCATTCATCTTATATCATTACTGAATGATATGGAAACATAATATAAACCATAAATCAATTGCTTGACATCAATGACAAGAAAATAACTGATCTAACTTTTCTACTATTATTTATTCCTCTGATCTTTGTTGGTATTCACCTCCATCAGATAATAAATCTTCAACATTACTATAAGTTATAGTAACAATGATGAGGTAAAATAGATAACTGTGACTATTTTGATTACTATGTGTCTCATTTTCCTTCATAAATTTCTATTATGACTACATTTTCATGTAATCTTTACCTTCCCATGAGAACCAAATAAAAATCCCATAGCTAGCCCTCTTAATTCTAAACTATGCTCATCCAAATGACATGATTCCTCTACTCTTGCATCTTCTTTGATTAGTATGTTACACTTATATTATTTTCCATTACATATCACTATTTTATGTTCATGGATCCACTATTATACTGAATGTAAAGCTTCCTAAAAGCAATGAGTATTCTACCTTACATAAGAGGGTGGAGATTTTTTGGTGTAGGAGCACCTTGGTTACATTGATTCCTTATAAAGGATTTTATCATGATTTCTTGTTTCTTTTATTTTCAAGATGTAATAAGGTACCTAAGAACCATTTGGAGTCATTTTGTAGTTATTTACAATCATTTCAACTCACTTTGTAAGGACTTGGATGGCAATTGTGTCATATTGACCTACAAGGTCATGATAGGTCAACCTTGGTCAAACTATGTAAAATGTGCCCATGATGGGTGTAAATGATGTAATTTGTGTCTTTAAGTCATTTATATCATGTTGGAAATTTTTTTGGTAGGTTTGAATTCATATGGAAAATGTTGTCAAAAAGATGTAAAAGTTTGTTGACAATTTTTACAAGTTGTCAAGCACCATCGACAAATTATGGTTCCAACAGATAACAAAATTTAAATTATAGTTAGAACCATTATAAAGTCTCAATTAATTTATAAAATTACTCTTTGGGTTGAGGCATGGGGTTGGAGATGATATTGTTGAAAGTTTGCAATAAAATTATAACTGTTTCTGCACTTTTTTATGTGAAATTCATTGTTAAAGAACTTGGCCTGATTGTGTATGCATTTTTTACAATTGGAAACCTATTGGAACATTTAGGACTATGAGATATATTTCCAAAAAGTCTATTTTAATTTATTTTTATGGAATATTAAGCAAGATATTGCCATTTTAATGATTGCAGGTCCAATTTTCTAGGTTTGCTTTTCCTAAAAACTTGTTGTTGCATCGCTTGATATGCATGAGCAAAAACAAAACACTTAACCCCTTAAGAGTTTGGTACAATCCCAAAGGATGATCTTCATTTTTAAAATGTCATGATAAATTTAAGGCTCTAAGGTTTCTTAAGTGAACCAATTGCCACAAGAGTACAAAGGTCATCTTTGCCATGAATTAGAGATATGGTGTTGTGTTTGATTAAATGTTGATGGCTAATCAAGAAGGAATTGTTAGCTTTGTGAAGTGGGAATTATAAAAAAAAAAAATCAAATTCAATTTGATAATCTTATAAAATATTCAACATAGATAGGGACATCTTTAAAGATTTCATGTTCATGTGTCCCTCTTGGTGGGCATTGTTACAAGATACTAAAAGAATGACACATTTTCCCATGAAATAGTTGTGAATCCAAGCCTAGGATAAAATATATACCTATGCTTTAAGTTTAATTATTAACCTAAAATTTCTATTATGTTGATCTCCACAAAACCTCAAAGTACCCATCCTCGGGACGTCCCCGCACAGGGTACTTGGAGTGCCCAAGTACTATGTTACTATGTTGAATGTTCAATGGTTTTGGTTCTTTTTGTAATTCTTCTATGTTTAATTATTTCAATTTGGTAGATTATAGTGAAACATCATTTTATAGCTAACATTTCAAGTTCTATATAACTAGTTTTAAGAAGTCTTCTATAATTTGGATATCATTTTGCTTAGTTTGTGAAGGTTATAGACCGAAGTTTCCATAGCCCAATTTTTTTCCCTATGTTAAGAAAGACCGTGTCAGATAATATAAGAAAAGAAAAAAAAAAGAGGAGGCAATTGCTAGATTGTGGTCTAGCTTGAAAATAAAAGGTGATGAAGAATGTTATTTTCCCTGAAAAAATTGTAAGGGCTTAAAGACTAGAAGACTTCTTAGCAAAACAACTAAGAAACATTGTAGGCAACATGGTCACATTGAAGGGGGGCATGATTGTCATCCATTGGTGAGTTATTTATTATATCATTTTAACAATTTATATACATAAGAAATCAATCGATGATGAGATCATGATCATGGTTTATTTATGTTGATCATTTTTATATAGGTGGAGCACCCTAGAACACATGATATGGACCACCACAACCTAGATAATGTTGTTTTCCAAGTGGAGGAACATGGAGGTGTGAATATAGAAGCTGAAGATTATGATCCTATGGAAGAAGAAGATGATGCTCCAGAGAATACAATTGAAGATGATGGTACAAATACATTGATCCATGACACATTTACTACTGGTGCAACTGATCATGATGATCAAGATTACTATGATGTTGTTCATGATTTATCTCTACTTGAGAAGGCATATGATCCCCTTTATGAAGGCTCCCAAAAACTCTTCTCTCCTTTGTATTTTTGTTGGTGAACTTAAAGGTTATGAATGGTTTATCCAACATAACAATATCATGTATGTTAAGGTATGTCATATATGTCATCTATTTTTGTTTTTATTTCATCATAGTAAATAAAGGGTGAAACATGTACTGGTATTAATATTATTTATATTAACAATTATATTTTTTGTTGTAGATTGATAGGTGACTTTTTTTACCACCATTAAATATTCTACCTCGCTCATACCGAGCATTATCTACCATTATGAAAAATATTAGAATGGAGTATCAAGAAATAGATGCATGTCCCAATGATAATATTATATATCATAAACAACATGAATTTGAAATAGAATTCCTTGAAAGTCATATTAGTAATATCAAATAGATCAACTAACCAAAACGTGCATCACAAGGTTGTTTGTTATATTCTCACTATTTCATGTTTGCAACAATTATTATAGTGCACTAGCTTGACACAATTTATGGATTACCATGTGTAATCACCTGGAAATGGACAAGATTAATTCATGTGAGAAATCAAGGCAAAATCAAAGCAATTGAATCAAATCAAGCTAAAATCAAAGCTAGATTGCAATTAAGCCATAATCCAAATTTAATTAAAAATCAAAAGCCATAAAATCAATTTAAATTAAATAAATCATGATAAATCCATAAATTATGCAATTAATCTAATTAATTGTATAGTTCATTTAAATCAAATCAACCCATTCGAGGTGTACACATGGCTAAACATATTAATTAAATTCAATTAAATAAATCCTAATTTTCCCTCAACCACCAAATGGGAGGAAAATGCATCAACCAATAGGATTTGAGAACCAAGCTCACATGGATCAAGCTCACATCAAATCTCCATCACACATAAGGAGAAAGAATCTTGCCCACCCATTTTGTCCTCTTGTCCCAAGCTTTGAGGACATAATATTTAAATGGTCTCCAAAGGTGGAACCATGGACTAAACCTCAACTTAACCATGATCAAATCAACTCCACCCCCTACCCTTTCCAAAATATATAAAAGAAAGGCATAATTCAATCAATAATCATCCACAATTATTTGAATAGCATCAAACCTCTTGCAATTTTAAGCTAGAAAGGAAAATCTAGGAGCTAATTAGACTAATTTCTTTTGAAATTAATTGTTTTAGCTTTTTCTATCATATTTTCTCATATTAGGATTGTCACTAATGGAAGCTTGCTAAGAGCTCTTCATTAGCATCTCTAATTAGAGATCCATAGAGTGCTCATTTGTCATTTATCTTGCTTATTTAGATTGCTAGTTGTGGTAATTTAATTATTATTTCAAGTTATTTGATGAAACTAACCCTATGAAGGTACTTATCATAGTACACAAAATGGCTCCCATAGTGGGGCCCTAGGTTTCACTAATTTTAAATTTAGAGAAATTGAATTTTTCTTGCAAATCCTTGTTTTGTTCTTGTCATGCCCCTGATAGTCTCAGGCTTTACTTTTCAATGTTATGTTATGGTTGGATTTCTAGTTTGATTAGCATCATTTTATCTAGAACAATATTTCTGTTAGACTTCTATGAGTTTGAACTCTGACTTCGTTCATTTGAACCTTGTTGTTTGGAATAAATATGTTTATCTCTGTAATAGGTATTTTGGTTCTGCCAAGACACTCAGAGAATTATGTCTATTTCTGTAGCTTAATGAGATTTTCTGATGTCAGAATTGGTATAGACTGACTTTTGAATTAATGGTACTAGATAGTTCAGTAGAGATTCGATTATTGGTATGATTGTGAAAATAAGTACAACTAAAATGGTTGGTCAATTGTCTTATAATTGGTTCATTGTTTTGGAATTCTAAATAATATGTTAAACATAATTAGAATTGGTATTATTATTATGGATAAATGTATCTTGATGTTGCACACAGTATATAGAGATTGTTGTTACTTAATTTTAATCAAATTTTGAGTTCAAAATAAATAAATATGTATATATGTATTTTTATACATATATTTATGAGTGATTGTTTTAGAAATTATGTGGTATTTCTTTTGCTAAAACTAAAGAATTATCTAAGTTAGCATACCCTATTTTGTATGTTAGAAGGAGGTTAATTTGGTGAGTGTTAGTAGTTTGGCATTGATAATGTGCTGTTATCATTGATGCTTAAGTTATTTTTTCTTAACCTAAGATCGACTAATGATATCTAACATAGATGTATATTAATCTATCCCTAAGCCTTCCTATTTATGATCTAGCTCGAAGACATGACTTATCACGGTAGGGTTTAATTGCACTTTCATCGCATAGTGGTGTTAGTGGGGTTTAAGCTATTTTCGGGTTATGGGATTGTACGTTGATGGACATATGGCAAGGAATGTATTGTGTTTGCTGAAAGAGATAAGCTCGTATTGAATGAACTCATCGATGTAATTCATCTTTGTGTTTGATGTCCGCCATTAGCTCTGGTGAAGAAGTTGCTATTGAATAATGACTCCATTTTTCACCATGTATTTCTGCAATAGTTTGGGTAAACAGTTAGTAATGGACCCGTGTTCCTGTTATATTTTATATGATAAGTCGCTTGGAATGGAAAGGGGTTTTCACGACAAGTTTTACCCTTCTATTTGTGGTCATTTAGGAAGTTTTGTGTTTCATACTGTCATCTCTGTATTTGCGTTGTGGGCTCTTTTGCATGACACTTTGGCAGTCAGTGGAAAGAGATCTTCGTGGTTGAGATTAGGGTTCGACTGTGAAGCTCACTAGGCAGGGGCTAGCTTTGGCATACTTCGGTCTTTGGATACCTCCCCACACAAATACCAGACAGGGGCATTCTCTCACCTTATCCTCTATTTCCATTTTATTTTCTGCAAATGAAATATTAGAATGTTTAATTACCGTTGTTAGTTAGTTGATGAATGGAAGGTTTTGTGATTGTATTCTCTGTGAGCTCGGTCATGAACCGGTTTCTTCTTGGATGGATTAAGAAGTTTATTTAGTTAATAGATGTTATGATTAGTGGAGGAATTTGAAACGAATGACTGTTTCACTTTTGATGTTTGTTTTTTTTTAAGTTGAGGAAGTAGGAGATTGGTTTTTGTGTGGTATTAAATACATGTTCTTAATATGCTATTTTCAAGCATATTGTGTTGATGGGTTTTCTTTGTTTCTGGGTATGAAGTTGACAGTGTTTTCTTTAAGCTTGTGTCGAACTATGGGGAATATAGTTGTTGCAGTTGATATATGGTTATTCCATAGTGTGTTTTGTGTCGATGTTTACTTTTCCTTTGGTCAGTATTAAGGGGGTTAATTGGGAATGAGTATCGGCTTATAAATGTAGTTTGAAACCCAGAATGAGTTTTGTTTATAAGCTTCTTTAACGGTATTCTCGTACTATTTCCTGTTGTTAGGAACACTGTAGCAACAAAATGTTTACAATATGTAAGAGTCTTTGGTCATAAGGTGAAATTGGGTATTCTTACCACTGTTATAATCCAAATCTGGTATCAATGTTTGTTGTGTCTAATGGGTGTGTGTCACTATTTGATTCAGTCAATAGTGAAAATGTAGATATTCTAGTTATACCAAATCTTGACTGCGAGCTAGATGATTCTTCAGAAATAATTACAAGTGTGAAATATAGTTTTGTATCGACATTAGGAAATGCAAGGAGTATATAGGAAAGTCAATTATTATCATTTTTAGTTAGTAAGGAAGACCACTTTGATATTTTGTTTAAAATGTAGATGATGGTTCTTATTATTCTGTTATTCTTTTATGTAATCGGCAGATTCAGTAGTATTATAAGGTAGATGTGTTTTTTTGATAGGACTGAGATGACTAGTATGGTTTTTCCAATGTGTATTTATGGACTTGAACTTTTGCGATTGATGAGTTATGTTATATAATTATATATATTTTTATATACCTACTGGGATATGTATATGTATACACAAGCCATGGTGTATACATGTACATACGCCAACATGTATATAAAAGATGCTATGTTTATCATTCTGAACTATTAATTACAAGTTTATATAATTATATATATATATATATATATATATATATATATATATATATATATATATATATATATATCTATACCTGCTGGGATATGTATATGTATACACAAGCCGTGGTGTATACATGTACATACGCCAACATGTATATAAAAGTATGAACTTGTAATCAATAGAGCAGGATGTATAGAAAATTAGTTTATAATAAATTGGTTTATGGCAAGCTTGTATGTTTGTTAAAAGTGATGGGTGTTGTGTTGATTCAGTTGATATATGATTATTTTAGTTCTTTTCTATTCAATGGAATCATGATTTCAATATGGACATTTTATTGTACAATTTCAGATATAATGCTAAGTTAATGTGGAGATTATTATTTGATTGGATTTGTGATGGATAAAGTATTGTGATCTTTTCTTCTTTTGAGAAACATCATGTTTAAGAATGTATGTTAAGGAAAATGGAAACATGGATCTAAATGGATTTCTGATTGCTATTTCAATTCTATAATTGATGCAATAGAAATGGAGTGTTAGTGAAATTTTGTAATGTAGTTCATTTCATTTCAATCACTAATTTCTAGATCAAGTGTTTTGAGATAATGCAAGTGTGATCCTTAGATTGGGGGCTGACACTAGTCTAGTACCTTGTGGTGATAGAATTTTTGTCAGTTGTGACTGACACTAGTCTATATCCTTATGGGAAAGAATTTATGTCAATTTTTTAATTAAGTGATAATTATAAATTCAAGGGATATGGGTTTCAATTAACAAGATAAAACATTATGGTTTCATCAGACATAATGGATTACTACGAGGTTTCCTTATGGATACATAGCGTAGGTCCTTATGTGGACACCCATGAACTATTGGATCATTACTTTGTCATTTTCTTTGCGAGTTTATTTCTGTTAGAAAGAGATACAGTGCTTGATGATTTTGGAGTAAAAAGAATGGAATTATGTTATTAGATTTCAATAACATATGTATTTAATCTGCATAATTGTTATATTATACTGACTTTTATGGTTGCAGAATTTTGGAGATGATTCGTTATCTTAATCAATGTGACTGAGCCCTGTTTGTAATTGCGCTTGTGTTTATTTTTTATTTTCAGGTTTTAGATGGATAAATCAATGAGTATGGGACAGTGGATAGCAGTTGTTAAGATTTATGGGAAGCAGATCATTTCTTGGTTATTAGTTATCAGAACTATTTGTAGAATGTAAAGGATTGGTTAAGAAGGAAATTTTTTTTTTGAAACTAAGTCTTTGAATAAAGATTATTCTTATTACTCTGATGTAATTCAGTTGAAAACTATAAAGCTCTTAGAAGCAGTTACTATGATTATATGTTTCAGTTTGTAATTTTAATTTTTTTTTTTATTACTATGGTTCTATGTGGTTTTGTTTATGGTTGATTCTTCTTTGGTTTCATCTTTTAGTTTTAAGTTTGGATGGGTGTTACAGTTCTCTATTTTACAGGTTTTTCAATGCTTTTACCAGTTTCTATAGCGCATACACCTATTCCTGCAGTGCATACAAGGTCTGAATCAACACTTCTATGGCAAAGATGTGCACCTTTGCACATGATTTTAACACATTTAATCCTTCTATCTTCTTGTCTGTCCTTCTTTCAACGTGTGTACCCTAACTCTAGAGCGCGTTTGATTTATTCTACAATGCTTTTGATCATTTCTCTATGCACCTTTTCTTATTAAAATAACACATCCAATTTCTATTTCTGTGCTTTTAAACTTTTCCTCCCATACATTTAAAAGTTTTAACAAAGCTTTTAAATAATTTAGCAGCGCTTTCAATTAGTTCTATTGCGCTTTTGATTAAATTGCAAATTTCCAGAATCTAACATTCAGAAAATGATTGTTCTATATTTGTAGGATGACTGGCCATAAAAAAGTCAAAAAGCCAAAGACCAGATTCAATAGTGAAGGAAAAGCATTGCCTAGAAAGATCAAAGAGGAGAACATAGCACTTATCGAGCTAGTTTTGGAGAACTCACATCAAGAAACTGAGGTATATGAAAAATATTTGAAGATTGTAGAAGTATACAAATCTAAATTTTCCTCATTAAATTGGATTTACTTTCCTTAATTGATTTGGTTCAAATTTGATAAATAAGGCTTAGATTTCAATTTTATTCTTATCTTTCTTCATTTTGCTTGTTTGTGTTCACTAAATTTTTGGAGGAGAGAAAAAAAAAAAGGAAGGAACGATTGCCACTAGGTGAGTCTAAATCATGGAAAAATCATCAAAAATGCCCCTAGCCTTTACTAGCTTCAATTGAAGGTAAGCCTAAACTTGGTCAATTTTTCTTTAAATTGTGGCCTTGTGATTTTTGTTCAAATCTAGTAAGAAAATAGCTTAAAGGATAAAATCAAGCACTAAGTCAAACAACCCCTTATTTGTGGAAAAGAGTAGAAATACTCAATTCCCATTAGTTAGTTGGTTTTGGAAATTGAACCTTGTTAATAGTGTTTGGGAAGCAAGAATAGACAGGGATATGCTCTTCACCTTTTGGTGAATCAAACTCCCAAAACCTATCTCTTAATTCCATTTTATCGCTTTCAACATGAATAAGCTAGATCTTTAATGGGCTCACCTCCCGAGATTTTCCTTAATGAGGCTGGTGAGAGGGACAACCCAAAGTGGGATGCATTTGCCTTTGCCACAAAAATCCAACCCACTATAAAATGAAATGGATGCATCCTTAATGGGGTGTGTGATAAAAGGATATTAAGCTTTTGAACTTCCTCAAGTAGTCCTTTGGGATTGCACAAAACTCTGACATATCGGTGGTGGGAAGCCTTCTAATTTTGGGGGATGAAAACTTAATGTCCATTTTAAACATAATCTTGATTGAATACCTTGTTAAATTGGAAAATTCTACCTTGTAAACCCATGCTTACGAACCAACTTGTGAACTAGGTAGATTTATTAAAGTGATTTTCGTGAAAAACTTGTGATAACGTCCTTACAAATTCAAACACTTTTTGTGTAGAGGGTTAAAAAGAACAAGTGTATTTGTGATTTCTTTGTTTGAAAAATACATAAAAAGTGTAAGAGATATCCATTTTGAAAAATCATCTTATATTTTTAAATCTCTTCATAAAAACAAACAATTACCAAGTTTGGGGAAAACAATCCTAAATCAAACCTTTGTTGAATGTTGGTTTCTACACAATCTCATAGACTCAAGTTATCTTTACAAGAAGATGGCACTTGCATTGCAAAAGAGGTCCCCATCTCAAAAATCTTTTATAAATCAAAACCAAGGGGATAGTCTCCCAAATCTTTTTGAAAAGAGAATTGATCCAATGGATAGAAACTCCGCATTTCACGATTACATCCATGGAGGAAATAATGAAAACATTAATCATGCCAATCAAGGGCCTAAAGAAACACTCAAAGATAAATCCAATAGGGAAGCTCAAGACATCAAATTTCTTGAGGTTATGGACAAACTAATAGAAAGAGATAGAGAAATATATTTCCTAAATTTAGCCCAAGCAGGGGTGAAACTTCCACATGATTATGACATTGATCAAATTAAGAAAGATAAGGAAGATGATAATCTAATAGGTGGGATGAATAAACAACTAAAAATTTTCCAAGAAAAAATTGACCTAATGAAGAAGGCGACCGAACCTAAGCCATTTTCTATTGAGGCCTTGTGCCCATTTCCTTTTGATAAGAGCTTGGTTATGGCACCTTTCCCAATAAATGTGGTTTTTCCAAAATATGACAAATATATGGGTAAATCAGACCCACAGGACCACCTTAGAGAGTTTTGTTCTCTAAGTATCAAATTCATGCATGAAAAAACTTATCTAATGAGAATTTTTCCAAGAAGTTTAGGAGGCCAAGCCATGGAATGGTTCTCGAAACTTCGACAAGGGATAAAGACATTTGAGGAATTAGCCTCCAAATTCATGACTCACTATTCCTACAACATTGAGCACAAGATCACCATGCTCAACCTATGTGACACTAAACAAATATAACTTTTATCAACTTCAATAGATTTTAACCATGTAAGAAATGTAGCCAACAACCATAGAAAGATATTCATACACAATAACACAATGACACAAGAAATGTTAACTAGGGAACCTCTTGATCAAAGAGTAAACCCCAGTCGGAATGATGCCCACAAAAGATGCACTAATATGAAAGTATCTTGTGAGAGGATGGACTCTATTAAAAGTCTTATGAAATACATTCAGTACATATAAATTCCTGTTAGGAGATTTTGAATCCCTGTTAAAGATTCTAACTTTGTTAGGAGTTATAAAAGATAGAAGGACCCACTGCCCAAACCACTTCAGGGTAAGATCACCGAACTCATTGTCCAATTGATCTTTGTATTAATCAATATAATAATACCAAAAGATTACTGATATCAACAATCCAATACTCCTTCTCTAACTGTGCCAAACCACACCAACTGCTTCTTCAGATCTCAATACCAGATCTCAGTACTTCGCATATCCTCTTCCAAAAATTTCTCTTTCACAATTCCTTCATACAATTTCTCATTACACTACTCATTAAAACAAGGAAAACATTCCTTACTTTATACCACACTCAAGTAATTACAAATGAGTCGGAATACAAATTACAAAATAAAAGTTTCCACACGTTACATCAAAATTACACAAAACTTTCAGCTTCCAATCAATATAATTCTTCACTCATGTGACCTTAGATCTTGTGCTATCATCCACAGCACTATCAACATGTCTTCAAATTCTCTCTAATTGCACATAACTAGATTCCATCCCAATTAGGAGATATCATCCGATTTCCACAAACCACTACTCAGGAACACTGCCTGAATACTACTTCCACTGATTTCCTCATAACTTCCATGAATAAATGAATTACTAACTGGGCTATTAACCATGATCTTATAAAACATCATAGATTAATTCCTCAACATCGCATAGCTTCATCTTCAATATCCCAAGTGTGCTAACTAAAACATTGTTTGCTTCTCTGCTAATCTTTAGTAGATTACCGTGTTGACATCAATGACAATCATAGTCATGAATGAAACAACAACTACAAAAAAATGGATGTGAATAATCCCCCATAGGATATATTCAACATTCATTCCTAACAATCTCCCACATTGGCATTAATGGCAACATAGATGAAAAAACATCCAAGGTCCATAAATCCAACACTGCAACACTGCTTCTCTGAAAATTCTTTCAAGTCCTCTTCATCAATCAAATCTTTCTTCATTTTCCTATTCAGTTCTCTCCAATAGATGGTTTAGATGTTTTTTCATGTATACTTCTCCCCCATTGACATTAATGACAAATGTTTAATCACTATGTCAACAAAAACTTCAATTTCAAAAGACACTGTTCAGAAAATACATTCACTAGAGTCCTCATGACTCAGCTCAGATACACATACTTTCCCATAGAGGAAGTACCACCATCCATTCCAAAAGAAAGATAGGGCTCATATACCACTGGATGGATGCAATAATCTACATCACTTCTCAAATGTAGGCTGGGGCATAACCCCAAGCATAACTCTCAGATACTCAAATGTATCTTTAGGCAAAGGTTTTGTAAAGATGTCTGCAATCTTCTCCTTTGTGTTTATGTACTCAAGTCAAACTTCTTTCTCTACAACTTTCTCTCTCACTACATGATACTTTATCTCTATATTCTTTATCTTAGAATGTAACACATGATTCTTAGACATACTAACTATGTTGGTGTTATCACAATGTATAACAACAGGCTCAACAAATTTTATTCCAATATCCTTTAACATTTGCTTCATCAAAATTATCTGATTACAATTTTTTGCTGCTACTACATACTTTGCTTCTGCTGTGCTCTATGAAATACAATTTTGCTTCTTGCTTAGCCAAGAAACTAATCTTCCTCCAAGGAAAAATGCTCCACCACTGGTGCTCTTTTTTATAATCAACACTACCTCCCCAATTAGTATATGTATATGCACATAGGGTACAATCATTAGATTTTCCATACCATAATCCATACTCAATTCTGCCTCTTAAGTACCTTAGTATCCTCTTTAATGCTGCATAATGTGATTCTCTAGGTTCAGCTTGAAATCTTGCTACAATTCCAACTAAATATGCTATATTAGGTCTTGTATGAGTCAAATACTACAATCCTCCAATCATAGATCTGTACTTCTTTTGTTCCACTACAGGAGTATCATTTGTGCTAGATAACTTGTGTCTAGTTACCATAGGTGTTCCAACTAGTTTACAGTTCTCCATTCCAAATATTTTCAATAAATCACTCAAGTACTTTGACTAACTTACAAAGATACCATCACTGTTTTGTGTTATCTGTAATCCTAAAAAGTATTTCATTTCACCAATCATACTCATTTCAAATTTAGTCTTCATTTCATCTGCAAATTTATCACTGGCTTCATCTTCTCCTCCAAAGATAGTATCATCAACAAAAATAACAAAAACCAATAAACCATTTTCAATTTATTTTGTATACAAGTTGTTATCAGATGTGCCTGTTGTAAATCCTAACTTTAACAAATACTTATCCAATCTCACATACCAAGTTCTAGGTTCTTGCTTCAGTCCAGATAAAGCTTTCTTTAGTTTACATACCATGTCTCCTTCTTGAGTTAAAGGAAAACCTTCAAGTTGCTCAATGTAGACTTCTTCTTCCAATTCTCCATTCAGAAATGTTGACTTCACATCCATCTGATACACTTTGAATTTCTTAAAAGTTGCATAAGCCAAAAACATTCTTATTGCTTCAATTCTTGCTACTGGTGCAAAAGTTTCTTTATAGTCAATTCCTTCTTGTTGTGAGTATCCTTTACATACCAATCTTGCTTTGTTCCTTACTACTTCTCCTTGTTCATTCATCTTGTTTCTGAATACCCATTTTGTTCCAATAACATTCTTGTTCTTTTCAATCTGATCTAGTTCTTCTTTCATAGCTTTAATCCAATGTTCATCTTCATAGGATTAACTAGTAGATTTAGGTTCAATTTGAGAAATCAAACATAACTATTCTTGTACCTTATTTTGAGTCTGAACTCCTCTGTCTATGCTTCCAATAATCTTCTACACAGGATTATTCCCTGATAGATTCCTGTTAGGTGTCACTATCTCAGTACTTGTTTCTTCTGTAGGTTCTTCAATAGTTCCTTCACTGTGGCTTTCATTCAACAAATCATTGTCAGTTTCATAGAATAATTCAGTGATCTCTGGATTAGGTTTAGGATGAGCTTCTTCATCTGATTCATAATCAAGCATTCTTTCCTGAATTTTGAACTTTTCATCAACTTTAACATTTGTGCTCTCAACAATAGTCTTAGTTCTCTTATTGTAACCTCTATAAGCTTTGGTCTTCAATGAATATACAAGAAATATACCTTCATCACTTCTAGGATCAAACTTTGCAATGTCATCATCTCTCTTAATATAACATTTTCTTCCAAAAATTCTAAAATACTTAACTGATGGTGCATGTCCAAACCATAGTTCATAGGGTGTCTTGTTTGTGTCTACTTTGATTTATACTCTATTCATTATATACATTGTTGTGTTCACTACTTCTCTCCAGAATATCTTTGCCAAGTCTTTCTCAAATAACATAGCTCTTGTTGCTTCAGTCACTGATCTGTTCCTTCTTTTTGCAATACAATTTTGTTCAGGTGTCCTAGGGGCTAAAAGCTATCTCTTAATACCATTCACTTCACAAAAAATGTTAAATTCTTTTGAAGTAAATTCTCCACCTCTATATGATCTCAAACATTTAATCTTTAATCTAGATTCATTCTCAACTTTGTTCTTAATAATCTTAAACTTATCAAATGCTTCAGTTTTTTCTTTAAGAAATGTAATCCACATCATTCTTGTAAAATCATCAACAAGAATCATAAAATACCTTTCTCCATAGAATTCTCTAGTCCTTGTAGGACTGCTCAGATCAGTATGAACAATCTCCAACTTCTCTGCTATTGTAAACTTCTTGTTGGGAAATGAGCTTCTCTTCTATTTAGCCTTCACACATTCCTTGCAAATCATGTTAGTAGGTTTCATAATTTTAGGCAAATCTCTTACTACAAGTGTAGTTCTCACTTTCACAATGTTATCAAAGTTTATATGACAAAATCTTTTATGTCATAATCAACTATCATCAATCTTAGTAATCAAACATGTCATCTCAGTAGGATTCAACTGAAATACATTACCTATGGTTCTAGATCCAGTACCAATCAAATTACTATCCTTGTCTTTTATCACACAATTTTTCTCAGTAAACCAAACTTGATATCCCTTATCAACTAACTATCCAACACTCAAAATATTATGTTTCAAACCATCCACAAAGTAAACATCATCAGTATTAGTCTTTCCATCAAGAGTAATAGATCCTATACCCTTAATCAAATAAGGTGCATTGTTTCCAACTCTAACAACTCCTCCATCATAATTGTTAAACTTTATGAACTTTTTCATGTCTCCAGTCATATGATGTGAACAACCACTATTTATAATCCAATCAGCTCTCTTTTCTACTTGAGAAACTAAAGCTTTTTCTTCCTTAATTTTAGTTTTAGGATTTTCTTCTTTAATTGCTACAAATCCTATATCATCAGTATTCTCAATATCACTTTCACTTAAAGTTCTCTCCACACTAGCTTCAAGTTCTTCATCATTAGCATAATAACATTCTTTAGATCTTCTAGGATTAAAGTTCTTCCTATACTTCTTAACTCTCTTAAGACATTTAGATTCAAAATGACCATATTCTTAACAAGTCCAATATTTAAAAATTTTCTTACCATCTGGTTCTCTCTTCACAAGAAAGGCAATACCTTCTTCAATCTTCCTGTCTTCTTCAATTCTAGATTTGTTGTTGCTAGCATAATCTCCGCTCACACTTATGCTTCTTGAAAAATTAGGGCAAACACTAAGTGCAATGAATGTTGTCTCCATTCTAGGTAAGTCTCCTGATAACCTCAGGTTCATCTCTACTACTTCCAATCTTCCAAGAAGAGTCTCTTGTTAGCTTGTGGTGACTGATCAGGAAAGTACTATCCCAAAAAGCATTTTTGAGTTGACATATCAAACATTTCCCTAGGTTGACTTGTCAAGCCTTTTCTTAGGTTGACTCGTCAAGTATTTTAGGGTTTACTTGTTAACTGACATAAGCCTTGTTATATTGGCTTAGGGTTAGGGATTTCATTAATGATGTATGATTTTAGTACTTGCAGTGGAATTGAGCTGTAAGGGATTACAGATTATAATCAGGTTGTAATCACTAGATAATAAAATATTGGACTCGCTGTTGGTGGACGTAGCCCAGGGATTGGGTGAACCACATTAAATCTTTGTGTCTTGTGTTCTCTTCTATTTGGTTTATTGTTTTCTAATATTGGTTATATTTGCATGTAATTATTATTTATGCCTTGTTAATCCTAACAAGTGGTATCAAAGTGAGGTTATTTCATTTGTTCTTTCATCTATTCTCTGAAGAAGGTCTCATGAGTAAGTGGGAGAGTCTCTCGGTTAAGTGGGAGAAATAACAGATGAGGGTAGACTGAAGGTTGAAAATTTTAATGGGTAGAACTTCCAATTATGGAAGATGCAAATGGAGGACTATCTCTATCAGAAGGATCTATGGTGGCCATTAGAGGGAATAGCCAAGAAAGAGGCAACAATGTCTTAGGAAGAATGGGATATTTTGAATAGGAAGGCACTGGGGAGTATTTGTTTATGCCTAGCACAATCAGTGGCATTCAATATTACTGGAGCAACAACAACTCAAACTCTGATGGAAACCCTAGCAAAGTTGTATGAAAAGCCTTTAGCTTCAAACAAGGTATTTCTTATGAAGCGTTTATTTAATATAAAAATGGTAGAAGATGGATCATTCGCTGATCATTTGAATGAGTTTAATAGAGTTACAAGTCAATTAGCCTCAGTTAAAATTACTTTTGATGAAGAGGTTAGGGCTCTCTTGATTTTGTGTTCTTTTCCAAAAAGTTGGAATGGCTTGGTAATGGCTATTAGTAATTCTATTTTTGGTTCTAATACCCTAAAGTTTGATGATGTTATTGGTGTTCTATTGAGTGAGGAAATTCATAGGAAAAGCTCAAAGGCATCCACATCAGGTAGTGTATTAAATGCAGAAAGCAGAGGTAGAACAAGAGATAGAGGAAAAAACTCTAGAAATTGTGGGAAATCTAGAGGAAAATCAAAGGGAAAGAGGTCTGAATCCAAAGGGCCAAATGATTGCTGGTACAGTGGAAAACCAAGTCATAAGAAGAAAGATTTTTGGTCTCAGAAGAAAGATCAAGGAGAAAAACATGATGGAAACAAGGAGGCAAATGTGGTAAGTAACAAATCCAAAGAGGATGCTTTGCTCTTGTCTTTAGAAAATGTTGATGATTCATGGGTGTTAGATTCAGGGGCTTCATTTCATGCTACACCCCATAGAGGTTATTTTGTTGATTATGTCTAAGGGGATTTTGGGCTAGTTTATTTGGGAGATAATGAACCCTGTCAAATTGTTGGAAAAGGGAAAATCAAGATTGAGTTGCACAATGGGAATCATTGGCTACTACAAGAGGTAATACATGTTCCAAGGCTGAGTAGAAATTTAATTTTAGCAGGGCAACTCGCTGATGAGGGTTGCACAGTTACTTTTAATGATAAAAATTGGAAGGTTTCAAAAGGTTCCTTAGTAGTAACAAAAGGTGTGAAAGTAGGAACCTTATATCTTTGTATAGGTCATACTATTCCTTCTACTTTAATTATTTTAGAAGATAATGAATGTTCAGGAATAATGGCTGCAGTTGAGCAGGAAGAACTTCAAACCGTTGTTGTAGATTCTGACACAGCACTGTGGCACAATAGACTCGGGCACATAAGTGAGAAAGGTATGAAATTACTTCATTCAAAGAAAGTTTTACCTGGTCTAAAATGTGTCAATATGGATTTCTGTGAAAGTTGTGTTTATGGAAAGCAAAAGAGAGTTAGTTTTGTGAAGAGTGGGAAGGAAAAGAAAAATGAGAGATTAGAGCTTGTGCATATAGATGTATGGGGACCAGCTTAGGTATCTTCCCTTGGTGGCTCTTTGTATTATGTTACATTTATAGATGATGCAAAAAGAAAAGTATGGATTTATTTCATTAGATAGAAATCTGATGTATTTCAAACTTTTAAGAAATGGAAATGCTTGGTTGAGAATGAGACTAGTAAAAGGTTAAAATGTCTCAAATCTGATAATGGTGGTGAGTATTGCAGCACAGAATTTGAAGATTATTGTTCCTCTAATGGTGTTCATAGGTAGAAAACTATACCAAGGACTCCACAAGAAAATGGAGTGGCTAAATGCATGAACAGGACAATAATGGAGCATGCAAGGAGTATGAGGTTGCATGCTAGGCTGTCCAAAAATATGTGGGTAGAGGCTATGAACACTTCTATTTATTTGATTAATAGAGGCCCCTCTACTCCTTTAGACTATGGTATTCCAGAGGAAGTATGGAGTGGTAAGAAGGTGAGTTATTCTTTTCTCAAAACCTTTGGTTGTGAAGCTTTTGCACTTATAGATTCTAAAAAAAAAACCAAGCTGGAAGCTAAGTCAAAGAAATGTGTATTTGTTGGATATGGCATTGATGAATTTGGTTATAGACTTTGGGATTTTGAAAATCATAAAATTGTAAGAAGTGGGGATGTCATATTCAATGAGAAAGTATTGTACAAAGATCTGTTGCAGTAGCATGAGAAGAAAGAAAATGACTATGTAGTACTAGATGATACTCCAAAAGTTGATGTTCTAGTAGTTCCTTATGCTTCGCAACAATAGAAAAAACAAATACCACACACCCCAGTGAATGTTAGATGGTCAACAAGGCTAAGTAGACCTCCAAAGAGATTCTCTCCCTCTTTGTATTATATTTTATTAACAGATGCTGGTGAGACTGAATGTTATAATGAAGCTATGTAGGTGGATACAAAGCTTCAGTGGGAGTCTGTAATGACAGATGAAATGGACTCCTTGCTAAAAAATTAGACTTGGGATTTATGCAAGTTACCTACAGGTAAAAGGGCTTTACAGAATAAATGGGTTTACAGGATAAAAGAAGAGGATGGAGGTAAGAAAAGATTTAAAGCCAGATTAGTTGTAAAAGGATTTGCACAGAAACATGGTATTGATTTTGATGAGATTTTTTCTCTAGTTGTTAAAATGACTTCTATTCATACTGTTTTAAGGATTGTGGCTACTGAAGATTTGCATTTAGAGAAGCTTGATGTTAAAGAAACCTTTCTTCATGGTGATTTGAATGAAGAAATATATATGGTACAACCACAGGGATTTGAGTTCAAGGGTAAGGAGAGTTTAGTGTGCGAATTGCAGAAAAGTTTATATGGCTTGAAGCAAGCACCTCGGCAATGGTATATTAAATTTGATACTTTTATGAATGAGAATGTATACAGTCAATGTAATTATAACCATTGTGTTTATTTTAAGAGGTTGGATGATGATAGCTACATTATTTTATGTTTATATGTTGATGATATGCTTGTAGCTGGATCTAACATGGATCATATTAAGGGGTTGAAACAATAGTTAGAAAAATCTTTTGCTATGAAGGATTTCGGGGCAGAAAAACAAATCCTTGGCATGAAAATTTGTAGAGATAGGAAGAATAGAAAATTAACTCTATCTCAGGCTAATTATGTTGAAAAGGTGTTGCAGAGATTCTACATGAAGGATGCCAAAGCTCTCACTACACCTTTGCCTGGTCATTTGAAATTGACTAAGGAGATGTGTCCCAAGACACCAAAAGAAGAGACTACAATGTCTAAGGTACCTTATGCTTCAGCTATAGGGAGCTTAATGTATGCTATGGTATGTACTAGGCCAGATATTGCACACGTAGTGGGAGTCATTAGCTGATATATGAGTAATCATGGTATTGAGCATTGGAATGCAGTCAAATGGATTCTTAGATATTTGAGAGGTACATCTAGTAAGTGTTTACACTTTGGGGGTTCTATTACTACTGTGCAAGGCTATGTTGACTCAAATTTGGTAGGAGATATAGATAGTAGGAGGAGTACTATAGGTTATGTATTTACTGTTGGTGGGATAGTAGTGAGTTGGATTTCTCGACTACAAAAGGTGGTTGCTTTATCCACTATAGAGGAAGAGTATGTTGCTGCTATAGAGGCAGCCAAGGAGATGATATGGCTTCAATTCTTCATGGAAGAATTGGGACATCCTCAAATGGGTAATTTTTTGCATATAGATAGCCAAAGTGCCATTCATCTTGCGAAGAATTCTGCGTTGCACTCAAAGACAAAACACATACAGTTGCGGTACCATTTCATTCGGTCAGTTTTGGATGATGGGTAGTTAAAGCTGGAAAAGATACATATAGATGATAATCTAGTAGATATGTTTACAAAGGTAGTAACAAGGGAGAAGTTGAACTCCTATTCAACTTCAGTTGGTCTACTAGACTGAAGAGAATAACAAGATAGTTGAGTCCAAGGTGGTTGGATCTAGTGGGAACCTCACAGGGTAGTGGTTTAGCTACACAATCATTCTCCAAGTGGGAGATTGTTGTTTGGTGTGGAGTTTGATCAGTCCCCAAGTTATAGGTCTCTTTGGTGAAGTTTTTAGTACAAGGTATAACTTGTTCAATCATCTATGTTGTCTACTTGAATGTAGGAGTCAATGTTCTTAGAATTTTCCATATCACTTCATTTTCTGTCTTTGTTCCTCCACAAGATTTTATGCCTACAATAATCTCTGACATTCTACCAATATAGCTTCTAACAGATTCATCTTCCATCATTATTATATCTTCAAATGCACATATCCAATTATGTAATTTGACTTTCTTTGCATGTTCATCACCTTCAAAAGTAGATTGTAAGGCTAACCAAATTTCATGAGATGTCTTTAGATATTTTACCTGACTGTACTCATTCTCTGGAATGGCTGACAAAAGTGCTTCTCTAGTAAGTATGTTATACATGAATAAATCTCTTTCTCCATTAGTACAATCTTCAATTTTGTCCTCATCAATGATAGTCTTCTCATTCTTTGTGATTAACCAATAACCTAGTCCTAAAAAAAGTAGGTGTGTCTTCATCTTTTCTTTCCAGTTGTCAAAATTTACTCCATAAAACTTAGGGCTTTATTTCCTAAAATTATTTTCCATGGATATCCTTAAGCTGTTAAAATTTTTCTTCAAGGACCTGCTACTCTGATACCAATTGTTAGAAAGTAAAGTCCACCAAGATAACTGAGAGGGAGGGGGGTGAATCAGTTATCAGACAAATATAACTTTTATCAACTTCAATATATTTTAACCATGTAAGAAATGTAACCAACAACCATAGAAAGATATTCATACATAATAACACAATGACACAAGATATGTTAACTAGGGAACCTCTTGATCAAAGAGTAAACCCCGGTGGGAATGATGCCCACAAAGGATGCACTAATATGAAAGTTCCTTGTGAGAGGATGGACTTTTTTAGGAATCTTATGAAATACATTCAATACATATGAATCCCTATTAGGATATTTTGAATCCCTGTTAAAAGATTCTAACTTTGTTAGGAGTTATAGAAGATAGAAAGACCCACTACCCAAACCGCTTTAGGGTAAGATCACTGAACTCACTATCCAACTGATGTTTGTATTAATCAACAAAATAATACCAAAATATTACTGATCTCAACAATTCAATACTCCTTCTCTGACTATGTCAAACCGCACCAACTGCTTCTTCAAATCTCAATATCAGATCTCAATACTTTGGATATCCTCTTCCAACAATTTCGCTTTCACAATTCCTTCATATAATTTATCATTACACTACTCATTAAAAAATGGAAAACATTCCTTACTTTATACCACACTCAAGTAATTACAAATGAGTTGGCATACAAATTACAAAATAAAAGTTTCCACACATTACATCAAAATTACACAAAACTGTCAGCTTTCAATCAATATAATTCTTCACTTGTGCAACCTCAAATCTTGTGTTGTCATCCATGTCACTATCAAAATGTCTTCAAATTCTCTTTAACTATGCATAACTAGATTCCATCCTGATTAGGATATATCATCCAATTTCCACAAACTGCTACTTAGGAACACTGCTTCCACTGATTTCCTCATAACTTCAATGAATAAATGAATTACTTTCTGTGCTCTTAACCATGATCTTATAACACATCATAGAGTAAGTCCTCAACATTGCATATCTTCATCTTCAATATCCCAAGTGCGCTAACTCAAACACTATCTGCTTCTCTGCTAATCTTTAGTAGATTATTGTGTTGACATCAATGACAATCATAGTTATGAATGCAACAACAAATGCTACAGAATGGCTGCGAATACTCCCCGATAGGATATATTTAGAATTTATTCCTAACAAAACACTATAGCAACACTAATAACAATCATAACTTATCTAATTATAACAATAGTAAAGGAGCCAACAATCACAATGATAAACCAAGACTATGGTTGAAAAACAACAATAAAAATCTTGTGAATGATGGAGTTGTGGAAGCCCACAACTTAAAGGCTACTCCCTTTAACTTATAAAGTAGGTCAAATCCAACATATAATGTTAACCAAATGACCAAGGCTCCTTACAATAACAACAACACTAATCACACTGTTAACAACAATGCTAACAACAACAACAACAATCCTTTCAACAATGCTAACATCAACAAGCCTAAGCCACTCTTTTCCACATATCAAAAGAGAAAATTAACCTTTTTAGGTGAGCCTTTGGAAAATGCATTATGGACTTTGGTGGCTAATAAAATCATTACCTTACCTGAATCAAGGCTATATGAACCCCAAGTTAAGCCAAATTGGTGGAATGATTCTCATCATCGTGAATACCATCACAAAAAAGGACATAAAACAAATGAGTGTATGAAACTAAAACATCTTGTTCAAGACCTAATTGATGATGGAACAATAAAAGTGGAAGGACCTCAAAATAATGAAGACCATACGGCTTTTAAAAACTCTTTATTAAATCATGAAAAGGGGGAATCATCAAATACCAATCCTAACAACAAAAGAGGTAATGAGAAGATTAACTTTGCTCATACTTATGATAACACCATCAATACTCTAAGTAGTGATGAAAGCACCATAAATGTGATTGTGGTGAAAGAAAAGCCAAAAGAAGCAACATCTATTGTTGTAACTAGGGGGAAAGCATCAAAGATCACTTTACCAGGAGGCCCCAAGAATTGTCTTACCAAATCAAACCTCATCTTCATCTTCAAAGAAATATAATTTGGTAGACCAATTGCAAAGAACCCCTACTCAAATCTCGATTCTAGAATTACTCAAGCTTTCACCAACTCATAAGGAGATTCTAGAAAAAGCCTTAGTGGAGACCAATGTGCCTTTAAATTTAGATGTGGATAAATTCCAAAACATGGTAGTCCATCTTATTGCACCCCATTGTCTATCTTTTTCTAAACAAGATGATATGTCTTTAAACCACCCGCAAAATCTGCCTTTGCATATAGAGGTCCTAATCCACAAGCATAAACTGAAAAGTGTCCTCATTGATGGGGGAGCTGATCTGAATATTTGTACCTTAAACTTGGTTAGAGCATTAGGATTTTCTGAGGAGGCTATTGACCCAAAGAAAAAGATAACCATAAAAGCCTATGATGATGAAGAAAGAGCATCCAAAGGTGTCATATTACTTCCCATCTGAGTTGGTCCAATGCAAAAGGAGACCATTTTCCAAGTCCTTGACCTAGAATTTGACTTACAATATCCTGTTAGGAAGGCCATGTATCCATGAAATGTAGGCCATACCTTCAACCTACCATCAATGTCTCAAATTTCCCTACATGGGACAAGAAGTCATGGTAAGCGGGGATTCAAACCCCTTCCAATATTGTAATAACATGAATCCTATTAATGACTCTTTAGTCCCACATAATGTAGAAGGGTCTATTTCCCAAAGAATAGAACAAGAAAAAAGTTCAAAAGATCTTCCATCTTTGAAAGGAAAAGAAAAGGAAGAAAAAGAAAGTGTTGTTATTGAAAATTACCAAGTTCCCACTAATATAACTACATCGACTAAAGGAAAAGAAAAGGTTAGTGAGGAAAATGCTCATGAGGAACAAAAATAAGACCAAGCAAGATCTATCCAAATTTACACCAAGGAGGCCTATTATCAAAAGATGGATCACATGATGAATAATTTTGAAAAGTAATGCCAAATCAAACAAAAAAGTGTAGGTGAATATTCATTATCTATGATGGATCTACCCTTATCTCCCAAATCCCATGGAAGACCATATACTCTACCTCATAAATACAATGACCACTTTGTGAGGGAAATAACTTCTTCATCCATGGATGAGGAAGATAATGAAATATTAAATTATCTATATAAAGATGAGGAATCGAGTGCACATGAAAAGCACATTCAAAACATAAGCATTCCCACTCACCAATATGGCAAAGGATTTAAAATAACATAGAAAATGGGATACAAAGGACAAGGGCCTTTAGGTACAAGAAATGAAGGATTAATAGAACCTATTAAAATGTCATGGAGAGATAGTAAAAAAAAGACTAGATTAGGGTACTTAGAACAAGGGTACACTCAAAAGAAGTATCCCTTGGTTTATGACCAAATTTTACAATTAGGTTCCCAAAGTGACAAGGATTCAAACAATTGGGAATGGGACTCATTGTAAAGTGATTCATGTCAAGATAAAGAGGTTGATGTCATCCATACCTATACCCCTAGCAAGGGAAAAGAACAAGCCTCAGAATCAAATCAGAATCAAGCTTCAAGTTCTAGCCAAGAGGTCTTAGATAATGTACCAATTTAGGAAATTGAAGGAAATAAATGGGTAGGGGAACCTTACATACCATCATGGAGACCTACTATAGAGGAATCTAACCCTAGGTTTAATCCAAGAGATTTTTACCCAATGAAAATTCTAAAGGATTCTAGTGAGGAATATTTTGACCCTAGTTCTCTAGAGCATCTAGAAGAAGTACATATCATAGATTTGAGTGATACAATGTTTGAACCATCAAATGAGGTCATGTCCTTAAACCCTATTGACCCAAACCAAAGCATCGATCCCTTGATCTTTATCTATCCTGAACTAATTGAATGGGATTCCACTGAACTTACCATCCTCCCCACATTCTTGAATGATAACTTGGTGTCCCAATACCTTAATATGGTTGAACCTTCTTCTAGCATGGAATATCAAGAAAAAGTGACAAAGGAGAGTATTAAACCTTTCAGTTTGGAAAAAAGTGAAAAAAAAATGAAAAAAAAATGGAAAGAATCTAATGTTGAAAACCACATTGTGGCAACATTAAATAAAAAAGAAAAAGAAATAAAGAACATTTCCAAAGGTAAAAACCCAATAGAGGTGCCTAAAGAATAAATGTTGGATACTTTTCCCAAGCACTATGAGGAAAGATCACCTATCTTAATTGAACCAACATAGAAAGTGAACATTGGGTCAGAATCAGAGCCAAGAATCATACACCTAATGGTGTCCTTATCTAGTGAAGAAAGAAAGGATTTCATCAAATTCTTCAAAGAAAAACAAATCAATTTTGCATGGTCATATGATGATATTCTAGGACTAGATATGAATTTAATCATGCATCATTTGAATATTAAAGAAGGAGTGAGACCAGCAAAACAAAAAATGAGAAAGATTCATCCACACATAGCATTACTTGTGAAAGTGGAGTTGGAAAATTTCTTAAAGTAGGGTTTATAAGACCCATTTTATGCCTAGTGGATTTCAAACATTGTGTTGGTTTCCAAGGTAGATAAATCCATCACAATTTTCATAGACTTTAGAGATCTTAATCTTGCATGTCCTAAAGAAGATTTTCCTCTACCAAGCATAGACGCCATCAGAGATCTAACAACAAGACATTCAGTGTTCACTTATGGATGGGTTTAGTGGTTATAATTGTTGGAAATATTCAGGAATTAACCAAGTTACTGAGAGGGGAGGGGTGAATCAGTAACTTCAAATTTTCTTTCAATTACAGATGTATTAACATATAGTTTACTTTATCCTTTTTCATATAGAAAGCATGAAACTTAAAAGCATTCACAACAATGACACATAGATTTGGTTACCCAGAAACCTTCCAAAAAGAAACTAAAACTGGGGTGGGGATGAAACCCACAAAGCTTTAGTACTGCAGTATAAAGTTGGCCGATTAAGGCTTACAATTGATCACTTCTGATGATCTGCCCTGCTAGGAGCAATAAGGATTGCTAAATCCACCCTGTTAAAGGATTTACAAACATACAATGAAGTATGCACTCAGTTAAGAGATTTTACAAAGACTGTTAAGTCTACCTGGTTAAAGGATTTCAAGCTAATTCACCTATTAGGATGAAACAGGAGATCTCTTACTTTGCAACTGGATTGCTGAATGAGATTCGCTGATGTACTGATCACCTTTTGTGATGAATTTGTCTTTGCTGCTCCTTATACTACTGTAGCCCTTTGTAATTTCTCTTATCTCTACCTTTTATCTCTTTTTCATATTCATTCTTGCTCATACATCTTGGTATTTTTACAACATTATTTATATACAAGTCTAAACAATTAATTACAATTACAAAATCAGCTTGACAAATAAACATAAGTGCTACTAAGTCAGCCCAAGTATGGTTACACGGTCCCTGCAAACTAACTCGGTGACTTTCTGATACTCGGCATCCACTGGGTTACTTGGCATCATCATGCACTTGGTAGAAGTGAAGGCACGGTTCATACTAACCACTCGGTAGGTATTGAACTTGGTAAATACTGGTGACTCGGTAGACATAATGTTACTCGGTTTACACTGTCTTGCTCGGTTTGCACTGTCCTGCTCAGTTTGCACTGTTCTGCTCGGTTTGCACTATTCTGCTTGATTTGCACTATTTTGCTCGGTTTGCAGTGTTCTACTTAGTTTGCACTATTTTTCTTGGTTTGCACTATTCTACTCAGTTTGCACTATTCTACTTGATTTGCACTGTTCTACTCGGTTTGCACTCAGAATGCAAATAAGTGTTGTCACTAGTGGCAATTCTGCTTAATGCCAACAATCTCCCCCTTTGGCATTAGTGACAAAAACACTTATTGCCAAAAACTTATATACATGAACCATGCTGAGATTTATTTTGATTTTTCAAAATTTGTCTTTGTCATAGGGCTTTATAAATTGTCTCCCCCTTTCAATGTGCTAACTTTTTCTTCTATACATATCTCCTTCTATACATATCTCCCCCTTTTTGGTGATAATGCCAAAGGTGTATATACAAGTGATTTACAGAGAGAATCCAAAATTTGATAGAAAAATAGAATGTACCTTCATTATCAGTGCCAGGGTTCTGTCCTAATTTTCTTGCAGAATCTTGCATGTTTGGATTGCAATTTGGACTTTTGCAGAGAGTTCAATCATGTGATCTGCTATTGAGAACTGATTGTCATGAATTAATGTTTTGGAATGTTCAATGTGCTTATACATTGTATTCATGATGGGAAGGATCATGTTCTGAATGTCTAGCAGTGTGGACCGGATCCTTGTGTCTTCTTTCAGTAGTTCTGACTGCGTATTTGATAGGTATGAGATTTTCATGTGATGAGCAGAGTTTGAACTTGGTTCAAGTTGCAGCTTCTGTATGCTAATCTTCAAATCCTCATCAATTTTATTCATTTTATCCTTGACATCCTTAGTGAACTCAGCAACATTGCACAGTCTGGCCAAAAGAGAGGTAACATTCGAATAGGAAGATTCAATGTTTGACAAAACTGAAGACAATTCAACTTGATTAATAGCTATGTGCTGAGCAATGTGCTCAAGCACTTTATTATTGAATTTCTTCTCAGCTCTTTCAACTAACTTGTCTGTCCCAGATGAATCCTCACTGTACTTATTTACTGCTTCTGCTAATTGTAACAAAACATGTTGAGAGTAGTCTACTTTAATACCTAATGCTTCTGACAAAATGTCCTTAGCATCCTTAATGATTTGATATTCCTTGTCTCTCTCCTCTTTAAGCTTCTTTTTCTTCGCTTTCCTTTGGAGGATTTCACCTATATTTTGCATTTAATTTGCTGATAGATTTGCAAAATCCAATGTTGGAATCTCTATTTCTTCATCTAGGTCTATATCCTCTACTATATTCTTGCCCAAAAATCTTATACTCGGTTGAGCCTTAGGCTTATCTGTACTTAATGCCTTAGTAGTAGTGATAGTAGACATAGTAGGACTAGCTATAGAGACTGGTATACTATCTACTGGAGAACTTAAAGTATTTACACTTGTAGAATAAAAAACTGGAATACTTACTGCTGGAAAACTTGATGAAGTAGGAGACTGCAACTTGATAGAAGAAATGGTAGTTACTTCTGTTGTTGCAATAGGTGATTGGACAAATGTTGAAGTTGTCACAACCATGCTTGAAGGTGTCTCTGGGCTAGATGTAGTAACTTTTGCTGGAGAGGTAGGAAGTGATGCAATGACTTCTACCACTATCCTCACAGTATCATCTACCTCAGTGGCTTCTTCATGTTCATCACTATCATCTTCAATGTCTTTTATTATAACTGTTTCAGTACTCAGTTGGTGAAGATGGTATATGTTCTTCCATGTGGCATTTGCAGCCTTCACAACTGATTCAATATTGTTAATCAGAATTAAACAAGTATTGAACTTCAGTGTCATCTTATTTTCATTCTCCTTCAATGCCTTCTTTATTTCATCATTTTTCAAGCTCGGCATTAACTGTCTCAGAGTTTGATCAAATATGTCTTTTTCAGTTTGCTTTGCATTGGTCCATCTCATTTTTATTGGATCTAATAAAGCTGCTGGAACTTGTGGGGCTATTTCATCAGGAGAGTATTTCCACTATCCCATCTTTTCAATGACAGCATCTTCAATTTCCTTTTGTTCTGTTTCCGATCTGGTTTCATATTTTAAAGATTTTATATTACTTACTCCAGATCCTGATCCTTCTCTAAAAAGTTTGATCTTCTCTTGAAGGGTTAGAGGAGGTCTTTTGAATATTATATCTTTGTCTACCTTGTCTACCTTACCTCTTGCACTTCTCCTTGTAAATACAGTAGTGGGAGGCTTAGGTGCCTTAGTGATGAATACCTTTCCTTTCTTCTTTGCAGGTTCTAGTTCCTCTGTTTTCTCATCCTTTTCCTTTTCTTCTTCAGTGTCTTCTCCTTTGTCCTCGGTTAGCATTTGCATTTTGGCTACTTGAATGTATACTCTGTCATAGTCCACCATGAAACAAATATCATCCTTATAATCCTCCACCAACTTCTGTGGAATCTGGAATCTATCATTCATTTTCTCCTTGAAAGACTCAAAATAACTATCCATTATGCTCTCAAAATTTTCACCCATTTCTGAAATATATTCATTTATCTCATAAAGAACTGGCACATCTTTTCTCCATATTACTTTTCCTTTGAACATAGAAGAATAAACAGACCAGTAAAGATCCAAACTTACATGGATTGTTTTTGGAAGTTTGAATGCTTTCCATGTTCTTGTTAAATTGTTTTAACAATAAATCTACAAGGTCAAATGATAAGTTATTCTTGACCACTTTGTATGCTAGGTCTATGGCTTCATGGGATACACTATTCTGTTGACTTGAACTGTATATTTTATGGGCAATGATGTGTGTTCCAAACTTTAGTTCAGCATCAGTAATGTTGCTTACTTTCATGCCTCTACCGTCCCACTCAGCTAGGGTTTTCTTCTCCAGTTCTGGCCGACCTAGGGTTTTGGTAGTTTTAGCTTTGTTTAACATGGGAAGACCGGTGATTTGGTGAATCATCTTCTTAGTGATCTCTATGGGTTTCTCAAGCCAAATCTTGCCTTCATGTACACGGCTGAGAATGTATCTAACCCATTTCTCCTGAAAGTTTTGAGGTAAATGTGCAATGTGAACTAATCCCTTGTCTTCCAGATGTTTGTGCTCGGGTTTTAGAATACCATCCACACATAGTTCCTCACGCACAATATCTAGCTCTAGGTTTCCCATTTCTTGAATTTCACAATTGAAATGATTGCGAATATCGTTAACAAGTAGTACCTTAGGAGGAATCTGAGATTGAGCTCCGTTCGGGTCTAGGGCTGCTACAATTGTAGGCACGAGTTTGAAATCTGGTGCTTTCCATTCCCCTTGGACTATAATTTCTGATCCTTTCTTCACTGAAGTGCTGGATGATGCCATGGTAGCTCACACAGAATTCTTTTCACAAAAGTGTTTGAATTGCTGGATTGCTCTTGAAATTTTCTGCTCTCAAAGTGCTAAAGTTCGCGGTGAAGAATGAGTTTGATTTCTTGCCTTTTGTTTACAACTTTTTCATTAATGCTCAATACAAATTAGGGTATGAATTTTGACAAACTGTCACCCACTATGAATTAATTGCTCGGTAAAGACTTCACAACTCAGTGAACTCAAGAATTCATGTTGCTTCGACCTCGCTCGGTAAATTAGACCGCTCCCAACCTCGCTCGGTGAAAACTGATACCGACCTTCCTGTGATCTTATTGCATCTTGTATGCTGATTTAGATCTTTCTTTTAATTTAGTTCTGGAACTGCTTGAAATTTGTCTATGAGAATACAGTTCCAGTGCTTTCTTGGAAATTTAGTTTGAGTCGGTAGAGCCACCCATTCCATTACTTGGACTGGTTTGCTCGGTAGATTTAGGAACCCACTGTTGTCTCATCTATTTTCTGACCTTAGTTGCTTCATTCTTCTTTCCATCTTCAACTTCACTAGCATTCATGCAATTTCTGGCTATGTGACCGAGTTTAGTGCATTTGAAGCATCTTATGGTAGTATCTCTTTTCCTTAGATGATGTTTTATGCAGTTCATGCCAATGTGTCCATATTCTCCATAGTAATGACATCTACACTAGGTGTTGTAATCCCATCCAAACATTGCTTTCATAATTTGTTCTGCTGGATTGAATGTTTTGGATCTGCACTCGGATGCCTTGTGACCTTGTTTGTTGCATTTGTGACAATTACCTTTGAATCTTGGTTTTTCCCTGCATTCATTTGCTTTGTGACCATGTTGATTGCAGTTGTAGCATTTTCCATTGAATTATGCTTTTTCATTGCTCCAACATTTATTTGAAGTATGTCCTATTTTTCCACAATGATTACAAGTAGGTTTCTAATTTCTTTGAGTACCTTGCTTAGAAGATTCACCTTCTCCTTTGTATCCAAGTCCTGCTTTTCCTTTTTGCCTATGAAGATTTCACTCATACAGCTGATTTAAGTCTTCTTGGCTTTTTAGCATTCCTTCATTGATTTGTTTTTTGGTGTTTAGGTCATCCATCAATCTTAGATTGATTTGCTTTTTAGATCTTAGTTCTTCTCTTGTGCTTTCTATTTCTGATCTTAGAGTCAGAATTTCCTCATTTGTATGGGAGATCTGATCAATTAGGTTTTCTAGCTGAAGGGGTTTATTTTGGACTTCATTGTTCCTTCCATCTAATTTATCTTTCAACTTGTTTCTTTGTTCTAAGATCTCACAAAATCTTGTTGAGTGTAGCTCTTGTTCTCTTTTTAATTTTCTCACTTCTTCCTGCAGAGACCCATTCTTTTCTAGGAGTTCTTTGACAACATTTTTTGCTTCATCTGAGCTATTTGAGGGAAAAAGATCTTCAATCTTTTCTTCAATGTAATTTTGATCATTCATCTGATTTGCAAGTTCCTTCCTTCTTCTTAGGGATTGGGAAAGATGTTCTTTTGCTTCTTTAAGTTTAGCTATGGCCATTTCTAGATCTAGCTTTTCATTTTCAATCACCTTGTTCAGTTTGAATACCTCCATTGTCCTGGATCTTTGCTCAAGCTAGTTAAGCTTTATCTTGAGAACCAATATAGCTCTGATACCAATTGTTGGAAATATTCAGGAATTAACCAAGTTACTAAGAGGGGAGGGGTGAATCAGTAACTTCAAATTTTCTTTCAATTACAAATGTATTAACATATAGTTTACTTTATCCTTTTGCATATAGAAAGCATGAAACTTAAAAGCATTCACAACAATGACACATAGATTTGGTTACCCAGAAACCTTCCAAAAAGAAAGTAAAACTAGGGTGGGGATGAAACCCACAAAGCTTTAGTACTGCAGTATAAAGTTGGCCGATTAAGGCTTACAATTGATCACTTCTGATGATCTGCCCTGCTAGGAGCAATAAGGATTGCTAAATCCACCCTGTTAAAGGATTTACAAACATACAATGAAGTATGCACTCGGTTAAGAGATTTTACAAAGACTGTTAAGTCTACCTGGTTAAAGGATTTCAAGCTGATTCACCTGTTAGGATGAAACAGTAGATCCCTTACTTTGCAACTGGATTGCTGAATGAGATTCGCTGATGTACTAATCACCTTCTGTGATGAATTTGTCTTTGCTGCTCCTTATACTGCTGTAGCCCTTTGTAATTTTGCTTATCTCTTCCTTTTATCTCTTTTTCATATTCATTCTTGCTCATACATCTTGGTATTTTTACAACATTGTTTATATACAAGTCTAAACAATTAATTACAATTACAAAGTCAGATTGACAAATAAACATAAGTGCTACTAAGTCGGCCCAAGTATGGTTACACGGTTCCTGCAAACTAACTCGGTGACTTTCTGATACTCGGCGTCCACTACATTACTCAGCATCATCATGCACTCGGTAGAAGTGAAGGCACGGTTCATACTAACCACTCGGTAGGTATTGAACTCGGTAAATACTAGTGACTTGGTAGACATAATGTTACTCAGTTTACACTATCCTACTCGGTTTGCACTATCCTACTCGGTTTGCACTATTCTGCTCGGTTTGCACTATTTTGCTTGGTTTGCACTGTTCTACTCGGTTTGCACTATTCTACTCGGTTTGCACTGTTCTACTCAGTTTGCACTGTTCTGCTTAGTTTGCACTGTTCTACTCGGTTCGCACTGTTCTGCTTGGTTTGTACTATTCTACTCGGTTTGCACTATTCTGCTCGGTTTGCACTCAGAATGCAAATAAGTATTGTCACTAGTGGCAATTCTACTTAATGCCAACATATAATCAAATAAAGATAGCACTTGAGGATCAAGACAAAACAATATTTACATGTGTATGGGGAGCATTTTGCTGGAATGTTATGCCCATTGGTCTAAAGAATGCTGGAGTGACTTATCAAAGGGCCACGATGACTTTATTTAATGACATGATGCACAAGTTCATGGAGGACTATGTAGATGATATACTCGCTAAATCCCACTCAAGGGAGGAATGTCTACCCATCTTAGAAAGAATATTTGAAAGATTAGAACAATTCAAAGTCAGGCTAAATCCAAAGAAATGTTCATTCTGTGTACAATCAGGAAAACTATTGGGATACATAATCTCAACAAAAGGGATAGAGGTAGACCCCACCAAAGTAAAGGAAATCGTGGAAATGGGGGCACCTCAAAATATCAGTCAAATAAGATCCCTTCAAGGTAGGATTCAATCCATTATAAGGTTCATCTCTTAATTAGCAGAAAAGTGCCACAATTTCACTCAACTCCTTCACAAGGACACAGTGTTCAAATGGGATGAGAAATGTGAAGAAGAATTCACCTTATTGAATAATTACCTAATGAATCATCCAACATTAATTCTACCAATTAGAGACAAACCCTTAATTTTATATATCTCACCAACAAAACATGCATTAGGGGCACTCTTGGCTCAAGAGGATGAAGCTAGAAAGGAAAAGGCCATATACTACATAAGAAGAACATTGGTGAAGTATGATTTGAATTACACCTTCATTGAAGATCATGTTTGGCCATATTTTTTGCTTCCCAAAAATTATGCCATTATAAGTTATCCCACAAAATCTGACTCATTGCAAATATTAATCCTTTGAAATACCTTCTTAGAAAAACAACATTAAATGGAAGATTGGCCAAATGGGTCATGGTCTTAAGTGAGTTTGATATAGAGTATGTGGACCAAAAATCTATCAAAGGCCAAGTAATAATTGATCAATTGGTAGAGTCACCTTTACAAGATGAACATCCCATCCAAGTGGAATTTCCAGATTTTGAAATTATTAATATTGAAGCAAAAACATGGCAATTGTATTTTGATGGCTCCTATACACAACATGGGTCAGGAGAAGGGATACTATTGATTACTCCTTAGGGGTCCACAATTATGAAATCATACAAGTTTCTATTCCCATGCACAAATAACATAGCTGAGTATAAAGCATTGGTCATTGGCATAAAGTTGGCATTAGAATGGAAAGTGGCAGAGCTACAAATCTATGGAGATTCCCAACTAGTTATAAATCAAATTAATGATGAGTATCAAACTAAAGATGATAATTTGATACCATATAAGAACATGAATGATAATCTTAAGAAATAACTCACTCTAATCACATTTGAGCAAGTACTAAGGGATAAGAATAAAGCAACAGATGTAATGACTATTTTGGCATCACTTCTCCAAATACCAAATCAAAGTGCCAGATATGAATTCCTAGTAGAAGAAGTTGAGAAACCCACATTTGACCCTTCCCATCTACATACCATTTTACTAATGGAACATGACTCACCTTGGTATGGAGCCATTTACACCTACTTGAAAGACCAAATATTGTCCATAGACCAAACCATAAATCAAAAGAAAATATTTATCCAACAAGCCTCTTGCTACACCTTGGTATCTGACATGTTGTATCACAAAAGTCTAGATGTAATGCTTCTAAGGTGTCTAGAGAAAGAGGAATCAACCATAGCCTTACAATAAATTCATGAGGGGATTTTTGGGTCACATTCAAATGGTTTAACCGTAGCTGAAAAACTTCTTAGGATTAGATATTTTTGGCCTTCTATGGAGAAAGATGCATGTCATTTTGCAAAAACCTATTGTAAATATCAATATCATGGGAACTTGATCCACATACCAGCACAAGAGCTTCATCCTATGACAACACCTTGTCCCTTTTATCAATGGGGTTTGGATTTGATAGGTATGATTTATCCACCATCTTCAAATGGTCATAAATTTATCATTATTGCAACAAAGTATTTTACCAAATGGGTGGAAGTTATACCCTTATCCACTGCCATAGGAAAGAAGATATCCTTATTCATATTAAATGACATAATCTCTATATCTGGTGTTCCTCATTCCATCATAATGGATAATGAAAAAAATGTCAAAAATAAGTATTTGAAAGAACTATTTACAAAATTTCATATGATACATCACTCATCCTCGATATATTACCCACAAGGTAATGGACAAGTAGAAGCTACAAACAAGAACATCCTAAAAATATTAAAGAGAACTATGGATAATTTAGGAAGAGATTGGAAAATTCAAATAAACCCTACTCCATGGGCTTATAGAATGAGCATTAGAACACCAACAAGAGCTACACCATTTTCCCTAGTCTATGGAGAAAAAGTAGTTTTACCTTTGGAGGTAGAAATGCTATCTTTAAGAGTCTCATTGCATTGTTTATTAAGTGAAGAAGACTATAGAGTTTCTAGGTTACATGAACTAGAGCTATTAGATGAAAGACAACAACAAGCCTTTAACCAATTAAAAGTGTATCAGAATCGAATGACCAAAAATTATAACAAGCATATCAAACCAAGGGCATTTCAAATACGTGACCTAGTGTTGCGAGAAAATCCCAAGAATCAAGCAGAGAGAGAAAATAAAGGAAAATGGGAAGCAAACTGGTTAGGACCTTTTGTGATCACTTCATCTTTTGGGATAGACACCTATAAACTAGCTGATTGTGAAGGAGAAGAGTTGCAAGAGCCAATAAATAGTATACACCTGAAAAGGTTTCACACCTGAAGCAATTGGAAAGGGATAAAGAAAAAGAGTATCAAAAAAATTAGATGAGAGAGCATCATATTTATTGTATATAGTCAAAAGATATCTTGAAAATACCAAAAACATTGAAAATCAGAAAAGAGAAAACAAATCAGAAATGCAAAAAAGACCAAAAATAGTGGAAAATTGAACCTGAAGAAAGCTAAAAACATTCAGAAATGATTCTCAAAAACATGTTGTCTTGGTGAAAACCTAGCAAATAGGCACCTTGATGATATGGAAACCAAAAAATTGAAAAAAGAGAAAATACAAAAAAATTAAAAATAAAATTAAAAAAAGTACCTTGGTGAAAACCTAGCAAATAGGCACCTTGGTAGCAAAAAAAAGGAAAAAGCTTGAAAAATAGGAAAAAGAGAAAATTCATTCAATCAGTGAAAACCTAGTAAACATGCGTCATTGAAAGTCCAAGTCAGTCTCATGCCTAGTGGTCATCCTTATAAATATTGCATTCACCAGCATTTGTATATATTGCATAATAAAACCCCACAGTTGCATTTGCAAGTACCTAAAGGTTTCATCACCAATCTAATCTGCAAATTTTCCCAAGTCCTATAACACACTTACTTCAAACATGGGGGAAAAACCTACTATAAAGGAGGAAGGATTCATCAAAGAAAACATCAATCTGACACCAACTCATAAATCAAAATACTTACGCAATCAAATCCAAATCCTAATCCAAATTTCAATCAAATGCAAAATTTTGGTCCAAGATCCCACAAGGACACTTATCTTTATCGGGATTAAAAGTATGAAATGGATAGAACTATACTTGAACTATGGATTTGAAAAATGATGCAAAATTTTTCTAAGTGTTGACTTGATTGATGAAATCATGTCTTTCTAGCAAATCGATGAAAGTTTTTAAACTAGACAAGCTATGATGAAAGCATGATATTTTATTGGTTTCTGAATGATTGTCTTAAGATCAAAATTTAAAGTATGTATTATTTTTCTAAGGACATGATCATAAAGGAATCATCGAGGACATGTACATATGGAAAATCAAGATCTTTGTTTATTTACGCAAAAGGATACCTTGGCTATTTTGATGTTAAATATCATAATACCAAAATCCACTTGCAACATAGAATCTGACAAATCGGTATTCGTACTCTCATGATTAGTCTCAATCAGTGATAGCCGTACCAAGGATGGAAAAGCAATGAAAAAGGTGAAAAAGGTATTCATATAATCATGGTTGAACTAGTGATGGTTGTACTAATTTTGGGTTTCAAAACTGCTCAATGATGAATATAAGCTCCTAAATTTTGTGAATAGTGACAACTAGTTGCATCCATCCTAAATTACACGCATTTAAGTGATTTTCCTTTCTTATTTTGAAAGAGAGAAATAGGAAGGGGGTGGAGTTAATCAAAAGTTAAATAAAAAATCAAAGGGTCACCAAAAACTATATGTGATCGAGTGTGTTGGAAATAAAAACTCAACTCAAAGACAAAGGTGCCTAGCATTAGATTAATTGCATTTTTTAGATTCATCTCATTCATGGTAATCTTGCATTTAGGACATTAACTTAATTTCATTTAAATTGCATTGCATTAGCTTAATTTCATTTTAGTTCATTCCATTTAGTCACATTCATTGCATTCATTTTTAAAATCATTCCTAAATCATTCTCATCAAGTCATTAAATTCAATTGACATTGCATTTACATTGGTTTGCATACATATAGTTTCTTTCATCCATTATCTTTCATTATTCCATATAAGTTACATTGCATTAGGTTGCACTCTTTTTAAAACAATTCTTTCATCATATCATTTAAATTCATTGCATTAGTTTGCATCAATTATTAATTAATCCTCATCATTTAATTGCATTAATTACATCATTAGGGCATTATTCATTTCATTTCATTAAGTTCATTTAAAAACATTATGTTTCATATCATTAGTACATTGCATTGTTCATCTAGGTGCATTCATAAACAATCCATACATTTAAACATTGAATTATATTCAAACTTAAATGTGTTAGGTCATTACATTTACATATAAGATCATCATTATATCATTTACATCATTAATCATTAAATCATCTAAATTCATATATTACATAACTACATCTATTGCATTTCCATTACATAACTGCATCCATCACATTTTGCATCACATTTATATCCTTTGAATCCATTACATTTCTATTACATTACATACATCCATACTGTCAAATAAATGCATCCATAAGTACCATCACATAGCATTAATCATTAAAACCATTACATATACATCATCATACATCATAAACATTAAACCATATGTCATATGCATCCATTTATTCTATGTCATAAATAAGATAATAATTTGCATCAATAGAAGAATAAACATGTGCATTCATATCATAAATTCCATTTGGAAAAGCATAAAGATAAAGCATGTAGAGATAAAATCATGTAGATTAGTGTATCATATAAAGCACCTATGAAAATAAAATCCAACACATAATGACATCATATAAAGTAAATCTATCAAATGAGTATCAGAGTCCACAATATCATGAAAGTCCATCATTATATGGAAATCAAAGTCCATCAAAGTATCAACAAGTATCAAATCATAAGCAACATCAACTGATAAAATAATAATGCAAGTCCAGTATCTCAATATAAAAAATAAACATCATGTACACCAAAGAATAAATATATCATCTCAAATATATCAACTGCCAGAACCACCGGCACCATCAGGACCACGATCAACATCTTGAGCCCTACTCGAGCTAGCCTGTAATCCATGCTGACTCATAACAGTCATGAAGGTCTACATCATTAAACTGAGCTAGGTCACCTGTTGTCTCATCTTTGACATCTCAGATTGCAAATATTGAACATTTGAGGCCAATGCTGGTACATGAGGAGCCTGTACTGGTACTTGTGGGGGATCCTGAGTAGGTGGATCCTGTGGGGGAGCCATAGAGGAAGGTGGAATGGATGTCGATGGAATGGAAGAAGAAGAAGGAGCATGTACATGAGGATCCTATGGAGGAGCATGTGGATGTGGAGGTGCCGGAGGACCCTGTGCCTGATCTAACAAAATCTGTACAACTTAGGCATCCATGTCAGCCACAACCTATGCACCCACCTGCCTGAATACCCTAACTCTATGTTGGCCTCATATGGCTACCCTATCCACACCCACCTAATGTAGGGCTCTGTCAGCTCCACTTCTCACCCTCACCCACCCACCCCTCATCTAGACACCACCCCTAAGAGGAATAGGAGTAGAAGCTATAATAGGTATCAAAATCCTACCTCCTCTATCACCTTTTTGACCCCGTTGTCCCTGATGACCTTGTCTCCAACCCCCACCACCACCATCACCATCCCCACCATTATCATCAAACTCCTCCTCAATCCCTAATAGTCTCTCAATAGGATCAGTGAACCTAGGAAATGAGTTTCGATAAAACCACCTTGTGTAGTCATCAGTCATACCTGCATCTACTATATGGTCCCTCATATCCCACGCAAGGTGGGGAAGCTATAAAACCTCAATTTGGGTTATTCGATAATCAATCTATGGGCCCCATAGGGACCTCTCTACATGTACTTGGGTGTATAATGCTAATCCCTATGGCATACCTTGTATTTGGGCATACTGCTGTAGGACCCTCAGAAAGAAGAATCTCTTAATAATCAAGGGTGTGTGACCTATCATCCAACGAGGCATACACATAAAAAAAAACTTGGTTGTATCCTCTAACCATGCCTCAAAACCAATATATGGCTTCCAAATGACCTGATCAATGCCATTAATGATGCGCTACCAATAGTCTAACTTGCCCAAATCAGCCTACACCACCATACCCTTGTACATCCAAGAGAAGGGCCAGCCTGGATCATGGTGATGAACTAAGATAGGTTGAGTGAGATGGATGTGCTCCCATGTCCATAATTGTAAAAGGACCACCCCAGCAGAAAGAGCGGCCCCACATCAATACGCCACATTGTGCAGCTCATGATATAACTATGTAAGCACACAAGAGCTCCAATCAAATCTACATGGCTGAGCAATCATATCCTCTAGAATATGACCCCAACCGATGAAAAAACCATGACCTCACCGATCAGGTACAAGAAACCCATCAATGAGTGCACCAAAAACTATAGGAAGAATGGGAAAGGATGGAAAATGAGTCCACTGAATAGACTCATCTCCAATGGTAGGATCAACAAATACTCACCTACATGTTGTCCTGTCATACACCTGGTCATAATAAATTAGCTCCCCATGAGTAGGGATGCGCATTAGCTAATACACATCCTCGGGAGTGATGGTCATCTCCCCCATCTACAAATGGAAAGTGTTATGGTCAAAGTACCATCGCTCTACCATAGCTATTAATAGACCATGATTCACATGGAATTGAGGGAGAGAAAAAAGGAACAACAAACCGCATTTGCCAATGGCTCGACACTCAGGACCGCTCAAGTCATCGATCATGCTGAACGATAATGGGTATAGGCCATGGACCATGATATTTTTAAGCTCAGCCTGCAAAAGCAAGTTTAAACACATCATAAATCAAAATCATTACATATTGGATCATCTAAAGTTAATCAAACATCAAAACCTAATCAAACCACAATCAATTTCCTGATTATATTTAGAAAGGATGGAAAATTTATCATCATCCACCATCTAAATCAAGATTGACAATCAAACATTCAATATGACATGACTAGAATTGATATCATATGACTTTCTATCAACAAGACTTGATACCTAAAATAATCGACTAATTGACAACACCAGAAAGATCAAAAAACTGACTTAGAAGTTTGCAAATTTGACCAAAAAGGGTACATGCGCTATTTAAATACTTAAAAGCACTAAAATTCAAAACTGTAGTTTAAAATGGTGAAAGCACTATAGAAATTATTAAACGTGCTACAAAAATGTGTATGTGCTAGAGAACTTAGTATGTGCTACAGGAAACCCATGTATGTGTTGCTAAAATAATCAAAAGCATAATCAAAATTGTACGCGCTGCAAAAAAGGGTGATTATGAATCATGCCTAAGTTCAAACGATTGTATGTGCTACTAAAACTAGCATATGCACTATGAAAAATCATTGATGTGCTTTAGAAAGATTGTACGCAATGCTAAAACTATTGTATGCGCTATTTAATTTTCAAAAAGGAAAAAATATAGTTTTTCCTTAAAAAATTCAAAAATTTTCAAATTTAAATGCAAAAATTGAGAGAGCAAGTTGTCAGAGTACATACTGGAGGTTTGTAGCTAGGTGGACACATATACCGGTGGCCTCGTTCAAACCTATGCTCGTGAATCAGGATCACCATCGTCAAAAAGGCTCAGAGAGGGTCAGAGCAAAAAGTCAAAAGGGGAACTAAAAATGAATAGTAAAAAGACCTTTTACCCCTATATATAGCTCATTTTGACCTAAAAGGGTGTTGTTTAGCAGAAAATGACCATGGATCCAAAATTTTCACCCGTTCAGCCAAATCATGGGTATTTGTCATCATATCATTACGAAAAAATTGTCAGAAATGAAATCAAAATTAATTATTAATGGACCTAATTCAATGCAAATTGATCAAAAATGAAAAATCTTTTATTAGACTCAAATTTCATTTCATTTTCGAGGGGGCATACACTAGGATAATCAGGATCGACATCATAATTAGTGAATCAAAGGCACAACCATCAAATCAAAGCGCAATCTTCAATCAAATTTTTTTTTGCTTATTAATCGAAATGTGCATCAAACATCAAATCATACCAAATCAGACATCATAACAGGTGACTTATCATCAGAATGACCATCAAGGACCTAAAATCAATCAACACTACATCATTTTTATCATCAAAATCCATATCTTCTATCAAGCATCGAATCATACATCAAAGCTAATCAGGACTTGGCATCAGAACAATCAAGACATTCTTTGAAATGATACGCTTCATGCATCAATTCAAAGAGGGGCATTTGTAATCACCTGAAAATAGACAAGATTAATTCATGTGAGCAATCAAGGAAAAATCAAAGTGATGAAGGGTGCTCCCCTTAATACCACGAACACATAACAGAAATAGAGAAACAACAATAATATGCAAGAACAAAAAATTGGCTTCTTATTATCTCCACAAATGTGGAATTACAAACTTTTAGAATTACAATATGCAAAACCACATGGGCATTCCCTTACAATATTCTGTAGGACAAAGCCTCGAATTATTACCCAGAACTATTCTGAACTGCCTAAGACAATAATACAGCCTTCCTTATATAGGCAATTCCCCACCGCCTGGGAAGGTTCTAGAATTTTAGCCAATAAGGCCGACCAAACTTTGAATTATTTTATTTTACATTTCATTACATCATAGTCGGCTCAAGATAACCTTTGAAACCCGAACAGAAATTTTGAAGAAAATTATTTTCTGCCATTTCAGGTGGCCCAACTTCCGAAGACCATAAGTCATCACCAGTTGACTCGATCGGCTATTATAACCCCATTTCAGAAATGCCACGAAGCGCTCTACAGGCTTGACCAACGCAAGCGCCCGTCACCCAAATTTTTGACCTCATCCGAGGCCTCTAAAGCCTTCAAAACTAAGTTCAAAGTTTCTGTACCCTGTTGTCAATACCGAAAATCTTCAATATCTTCCAATATACACTTGATCTGGCAATGAAACTTTACTGGCAGACTTATATGACCAAAATGAACCTCCAAGAAAGAAATCAGATCATTCTGAGCACATACGAAAATTACCAAAAATAGTAACTTTCCAAAAATAGCAGCTCTGCACAAAATAGCCCTTATTGAATACAAAAATAGAAATATTTTTGGGTGATGCAAGATTGCTCTTACACCCAGGATGCTCCTGCATCAGACACCCGGGGTAATTTGAGAAGTGACCCTGTCACGACTCAGGTGTGCAGAGGAAAACCAAGACGGCTAACCTCCTCCTTTGCCAGCCATGATGAATCTTCAACAGGTCATCCTTTCCACTTGACCAGATATTCTTCATATGTCCTGTTCCTTGTGCTTCTGCCAACACGACTGTCCAGTATATCTTTGATCTCCTTAGTGTCTGAACTAGTTGCTAGAATACTCCACTGTGCTGCTGTGATCTCATCTTCAACACCTCCTTCATGATACTCTGTCAGATCTGAAATGTTAAAAAATGGTAAAATATTTAGCTCAGTAGGCAATTCTACCTCATATGCATTTCCTGAATCATGTTTCTTCAGTATCCTACATGGTCCAAACTTCTTCATTTTCAGCTTGTTATATGTACCAACTGGAAACCGCTCCTTCCGCAAATGAACCATGACTTCATCGCCAACCTGAAATTCCTTATACTTCCTTTTCTCATCTGCCTTAGCCTTATACTGTGCATTCATCTTGGTAATATGCTTCCTCACCTCTTCATGGATGTTCTTCAAGTGCTCTGCAAAATCCTCAGCTTCAGCACTACTTATTTCTCCTTTATCTATCTTCCTTAATTCAGATGCATTTCTTGGACTACTTCCATATACAATCTGGAATGGTGATTTACCAGTGCTCCTGTTGACAGAATTATTGTATGCAAATTCTGCCTGTGGTAAAATCAAATCCCATCCCGTTGGCTTATCTCCAACCAAACATCTCAGCAAATTTCCCAAACTCCTATTCACCACCTCTGTCTGTCCATCAGTCTGTGGATGATGTGATGAACTAAACTTCAAATCTGTCTTCAACTTCTTCCACAATGTATGCCACAAATATCTAACAAACTTAGTGTCCCGATCTGAAACTATGGTCTTTGGCAAACCATGAAGTCTCACTACTTCTCTGAAAAACAATTCTGCTACATGAACAGCATCATTAGTCTTCTTGCAGGGAATAAAATGTGTCATCTTTGAAAATCTGTCAACCACTACAAAAATTGAATCATGTCCCCGCTGAGTCCTCGGTAAACCAAGAACAAAGTCCATGCTGATATCCTCCCAAGGCTTCTCTGGTACAGGTAATGGCTGATACAACCCTATATTCTGCTTCACTCCTTTCGCCATCTGACATACTCTGCAACTCTGTACAAACTTCTTCACATCTTGCTGCAATTGTGGCCAATAATAATTTTCACTAACCAAAGAAAAGGTTTTGTCACGACCAAAATGTCTAGCCAATCCCCTGCTATGCTTCTCCTTGATGAGATTCTCCCTCATAGAACTTCGTGGAATGCACAACTGACTCCCTCTGAATAGCATATCATCCTGGATGATGAAATTCAACCATTTCATCCTGTCTAGAGTAACAGGTTCTGTACAAGCTTTCCAAGCTTCACCAAAATCAGGATCCTCTGGATACAAATTCTTGAGTTCTTTGAACCCAACCACTTCAATCTGCATTTTTGTCAGCAATAGTTGCCTTCTGCTAAGAGCATCTGCAACCCTATTAGACTTTCCACTCGTGTGTTTCAAAACAAATGTATAACTTTGCAAAAACTCAACCCATTTCAAATGCCTCTGATTCAACTTTCCTTGCCTATTCAAATATTGCAAAGCTTGATGATCAGTATACAAAACAAACTCCTTAGGAAGCAGATAATGTCTCCACTTCTTTAATGCCTAAACTATAGCATAAAATTCCTGATCATAAACAAAATATTTCCTCTTGGCATCATTTAACTTCTCACTGAAATAAGCAACAAGTTTACCTTCTTGGCTCATAACAGCTCCTATTGCAGTACCACTAGCATCACAATCTACTTGAAACACCTTATTAAAATCTAGAAGTGCTAAAATAGGTTGTTTTGTAACTTTTTGTTTCAACAATTGAAAACTCTTTTTTGCCCCATTAGTCCACTTAAACTCTTTTCTATCCCCTCTCATTGTTTCAGTCAAGGGACCACAAATGCTGCTAAAATTTTTGATAAACTTTTTGTAAAAGCTAGCCAAACCATGAAAAGATCTTACCTCAGTAACACTCCTTGGAGTAGGCCATTCAAGGATATCCTGTACCTTCTCTAGGTCCATTTTTAGACCTTCTGCTGAAACTACAAATCCCAAATACACTAACTCTTTCTTCACAAAACTGCACTTCTTCAAATTAATCAACAATTTCTCTTCTCTCAACTTCTCAAATACCATACGAATATGCATCATATGCTCATCCAATGTCTTACTAAAGATCAAAATATCATCTAGGTAAACAATGACAAACTTACCCAGAAATTCTTTCAGAACCTCATTCATGAGCCGCATGAAAGTGCTCGGTGCATTGGTTAGCCCAAAAGGCATGACTAACCATTCATACAGTCCTTCCTTTGTCTTGAAGGCAGTCTTCCATTCATCTCCTTCTCTGATCCGAATCTGATGATATCCACTTTTCAGATCTATCTTTGAAAAATACACAGCTCCACTCAAATAGTCCATAATATTATCCATTCGTGGCAATGGAAACCTGTACTTGATTATGATCTTATTTATTGCCCTAGAATCTGTACACATCCTCCACTCTCCATTCTTCTTTGGTGCTAATACCGCTGGTATAGCACAGGGACTCAGACTCTCTCGAATCAACCCCTTCTGTAACAGTTCATGTACTTGTCTGTTCAACTCCTCACTTTCTGCAGGTGTCATTCTGTGTGCTGCCTTATTCGGCAAACTCGCTCCTGGGATCAAGTCCATCTGATGACTGATCTTCCTGACTGGTGGTAATCCATCAGGCACATTATCGGATACAATATCCTGAAACTCATTCAACAAATCTACAACTTCTACAGGAACATCTTCTACTTCCTCTTTACCAGCTTTTGGAATTAAAGCAAAACATACATGCTCATGCCTCATACCATCTAGGAATTTCCTTCCATCAACAAATGTTATTCTTGCATTACCACATACCTTTTCTTCGGTCTCCTTCAATGGCTTTAGCTTATGTCGCACTCCATCCTTTGTCAGGGAATAGGTATTCGCACGACCATCGTGTACAGCACATCTGTCAAACTGCCACGGTCTACCCAATAACATATGACATGCATCCATAGAGATGATATCACATAGTACCTCATCTTGGTACCCGCCGATCTTGAACTTCACTAGGCATTGTTCATTGACCATGACCTTGTGGTCATCCTGCACCCAGGCAATCCGATATGGATGTGGGTGTTTCTGTCTCTTGAGCTTCAACTTTGTCACCATCTCTTCTGACACCAAATTGTCAGTGCTTCCACTATCAATGATCACATCACAACATTTACCTTCACACTTGCACCTGGTGCGAAATAGGCTCCTCCTTTGCTCAGGCTCATTCTCACCACTCAACAGGACTCTTCTGTTAATCAACGTTTCTCCTCTTTTAGCATCTTTAGAATTTGATGATCTGGCATCTTCATCTACATGCGCAACTCTGGCCTGGCCTTCATTTCTCCTGTCTGTTCTGCCTTGGCATTGAGGACATTCAAATGCCCTATGACCTTCTTCTCCACAGTGAAAACATGTTCCACGGAAGCCTCCTTTTCCAGATCCTTGTCCTCTTCCTCTTCCTCTTTGATCTCTATTATTTTGATCCTGGAAGCAATTGGAATTATTTCCGCACTGATTCTGACTGCTACTAGCCTCATCCTTCTTTTTCGGATCTTCATTTCGGCCACCATATGACCGTCCACCAGATCATCCACCGCGACCTCTTCCGTTTTGTCTGCTCTCGAACTTCTTGCTCAACTTTTCCTCTACTTTTAGGGCAAATTGGTATGCCTCCTCAATACTGTTCATTCGAACCAGATTCAACTCCTCTTGAATGCTTGGCCTTAACCCATTAAGGTATCGGGCAACTTTCTCCTTATCAGCTTCTGCATGGCCTGTTCTGATGAGGAGTCGATAGAACTCCTCTGTATACTCCTGAACAGATCTTCCTGCTTGCTTCAAACTTTGCATTTTCTTTAGTAGATCAAGCTCATAATCAACAGGAATGAACTGTCGCTTCAATTTATCCACCATCCGATCCCATCTTGTAATTTTATCTTTCCCTCTTCTATTTCACTCCAATTGAATTTCTTGCCACCAGATCTTCGCATGACCTTTCAGTCTGGCCTTCGCAAATTTGACCCTATCAGGATCCTTAACATCTTCATACTCAAAATATTCCTCACATTCATTGATCCAGTCGATCAATTCCTCTGGGTTAAGATTTCCAGAAAATGTAGGAACCTCAATCTTAGGTCTTTTCCCAATCTTGGAAATCGCCCGAAAAAGTCTTTCTTCCTCCTGGTTCACAATTTCAACTTCTCCTTCTTGATATTCTTCTTCGGCTTCATCCTCACTTTCGTCTCTGACATTAAGATTCATTCCTCTGCGAATCTCTTCTTGCAATGCTCGCACTTGTCTCTGCAGCTCTCTAACCTCAGGTGTCACAACACCAGCTCTTCCGCCACATTCCCTTCGTGGAGGCATTTTCGTGATGCGTGCTGAAGCCCTAGCCACGGTCCTAGTGCAAACTACCTCACAGTCGGCGATCTATTTACACACTCAAGAAAACCTAGCTCTGATACCACTTAATGAAGGGTTCTCCCCTTAATACCACGAACACATAACAGAAATAGAGAAACAACAATAATATGCAAGAACAGAAAATTGGCTTCTTATTATCTCCACAAATGTGGAATTACAAACTTTCAGAATTACAATATGCAAAGCCACATGGGCATTCCCTTACAATATTCTATAGGACAAAGCCTTGAATTATTACCCAAAACTATTCTGAACTGCCTAAGACAATAATACAGCCTTCCTTATATAGGCAATTCCCCACCGCCTGGGAAGGTTCCAGAATTTTAGCCAATAAGGCCGACCAAACTTTGAATTATTTTATTTTACATTTCATTACATCATAGTCGGCTCAAGATAACCTTTGAAACCCGAACAGAAATTTTGAAGAAAATTATTTTCTGCCATTTCAGGTGGCCCAACTTCCGAAGACCATAAGTCATCACCAGTTGACCCGATCGGCTATTATAACCCCATTTCAAAAATGCCACGAAGCGCTCTACAGGCTTGACCAACACAAGCGCCCATCACCCAAATTTTTGACCTCATTCGGGGCCTCTAAAGCCTTCAAAACTGAGTTCAAAGTTTCTGTACCCTGTTGCCAATACCGAAAATCTTCAATATCTTCCAATATACACTTGATCTGGCAATGAAACTTTACTGGCAGACTTATATGACCAAAATGAACCTCCAAGAAAGAAATTAGATCATTCTGAGCACATACGAAAATTACCAAAAATAGTAACTTTCCAAAAATAGCAGCTCTGCACAAAATAGCCCTTATTGAATACAAAAACAAAAATATTTTTGGGTGATGCAAGATTGCTCTTACACCCAGGATGCTCCTGTATCACAAAGTAATTAAATCAAATCAAGATAAAATCAAAGCTAGATTGCAATTAAGCCATAGTCCAAATTTAATTAAAAATCAAAGGCCATAAAATTAATTTAAATCAAATAAATCATGATAAATCCATAAATTGTGCAATTAATCTAATTAATTGTATAGTTCATTTAAATCAAATCAACCCATTCAAGGTGTACACATGGCTAAACATATTAATTAAATTCAATTAAATAAATCCTAATTTTCCCTCAACCACTAAATGGGAGGAAAATGCATCAACCAATAGGATTTGAGAACCAAGCTCACATGGATCAAGCTCACATCAAATCTCCATCACACATAAGGAGAAAGAATCTTGTTCACCTATTTTGTCCTTTTGTCCCAAGCGTTGAGGACATAATATTTAAATGGTCTCCAAAGGTGGAACCATGGACTAAACCTCAACTTAACCATAATCAAATCAACTCCACCCCCTACCCTTGCCAAAATCTATAAAATCAAGGCATAATTCAATCAATAATCATCCATAATTATTTTAATATCATCAAACCTCTTGCAATTTTAAGCTAGAAAGACAAATCTAGGAGCTAATTAGACTAATTTCTTTTGGAATTAATTGTTTTAGCTTTGTTTATCATATTTTCTCATATTAGGACGGTCACTAATGGAAGCTTGCTAAGAGCTCTTCATTAGCATCCCTAATTAGAGAGCCATAGAGTGCTCATTTGTCATTTATCTTCCTTATTTAGATTGCTAGTTGTGGTAATTTAATTGTTATTTCAAATTATTTGATGAAACTAACCCTATGAAGGTACTTATCCTAGTATACACCATGCACACAATAGAATTCAAGATGACATTATTCAAATGCGTGTGGATGGTTTTTCATTTATGGACATAGAGGAAAAGTGGCCACACTTTAAAGAAGAATCTCATAATCTCGAGCTTTCATTGGCAACAGACGGTGTGAATCAATTTGTAGAGTTGAGATCTATTTACTCAGTGTGGCCTATTTTTGTTATTAATAATAACATTCCTCCATGGATGTCCATAAAGAGGGAGAACATAATGTTGGCAATGATTGTTTTAGGTTTTTTTTCATCTACATTAAATTATAAATATTGTATTAAAATGGTCATCATAATTATGTAATGTTTTTGGTCATTCAACTAGGTAAGTACCAAGTTAAAGATATGAATGTATATATTGAGTCTCTTATCGATGGATTATTGGAGTTATGGAATGGTGTCACTATGTATGATGTCTCTAGACCAATAGGACAAAGACAATTTCAATTCCATGTAATGCTTCTATGGATAATTCATGATGCCTCAGAGCTAACACATTTTTGTGGTATGTTATAGTGTTGAAGTTGCACATGATAATTATAATTATAAAACTAACATATTTAATACAATTATACATGATCTTATAGGTATTCAAACAAAGGAAAAATTTGCATGTCCAGTTTGTGGTTCAAAGATGAAATCTCGTCATTCAAAAAGTTTAGGAAAGTAGGTGTTTGATGAGTATAGGCACTTCCTCCACAGGAATCATAAGTATCAAAATATTGAAAAGAATATTTTCAATGGGAAAGAAGAGACTACATCACAACCATGAAGAATGAAACCTCGCCTATGGAAGTTGGAATATAATAGAATTAATCATCAAGGTAATTTCATTCCATCTAATGGTTTATGTTTGAAATTTATATTTTTATATTATGTTTTGTTTACTGATGATGTAATTGATGATCGTGAAGGTCATCAAGGAATTAATTACCACCTTCCAAAGGGACTAAAAAGTTATCCCAGATAATTTAGTAGGTTTTCCTACTACAAGCAGTTATAAATTGTGCATTTTTTTGATACTATGCATATTGGAAAGAAAATTATAGAGACATTATAGAAAACATTGGATGGAAGACATTGCAAAGAAAAAAATATCAAAATTTGTAGTGACATTAAGGAATACAATCATGCAATGAAAAATGTCATTCAATCAAATAGAAATGGAGACAAGATTAATATAAGTGCCCTTCCTTGGTTATTAACGGAGCACAAAATCAATGCTATAAAAGTAGTCATACGAAAAATTTGATTTCACATAGGATTTGTTGCAAACATAAACAATCTTATATCAAAGAAAAGTGAATTTGGGCCAGGGATGAAAATGTGTGACTAGAATATCTTCATTAAGGTAATTCATGTTCTTGTTTATTTACTATATATTTATATATTGCATGTACTTTTCATTATATTATATTAGAAAATAATGAAAATACCATTTTATAATTATTGCAGTATGTTCTACCTCTATCTCTCTCAGACCACTTCGACAATAATGTCAAGAAATTTATATATGATCTTAAAAAATACATGAGGTAAGTAGTGATATTTATTTAATTTGTTGTATAGATATTATATTTGTGATTTTTTTAACTTGTTATATAATATATTGTATATCATTTTGTAAAGTCTTGCTAATATATTTACATCTTGAATCTCTTGTAGGTGGATGTCATCTAAAGAAATCCATAAAGAAGATATAAAATATCAGAAGAGAAAAATTCATCATCTAATGTGTGAAATGAAAAAGTGTCTACCTTCAAAAAATTTCAATGGACAAGAACACTACTGCATACACCAAGTTGATGAGATTGAATTGTATGGACCTATACACACAAGGTCAATGTGGATGGTTGATAGGCACTTGAAATTTTTTAAGGCTTTGGTTCAACAAAGAGAACATCCTAAGGGTTCCATGGTTGAGGGATATATGGTATACCAGACTATGGTGTACATTATTGAATATCTTCTAAAGATTGTGGTAAAGATTCATGTAGATCACATTTAGGATCCCAACTCCATTTATTTTTTATCAATTACAAATGTAATGCTTATGATGCTCAATTGTTGGTGCTGATCAAATGTATATATTTTATTGGTGAAAATAGGTATTTGAGTACAAACATCATCAACTCTTTTGTTGAGGGTCATGTACAATCTAGATAAAGGAAAGGTAAGGAATAAAAAAAAATACAATGATTATGATGATTTCATATTGTTTATATTGTCTACTATGTAATTTTTAACATATGTGTAATGTAATTTTTAGCTAACATAAGATAAATGAATTACATATGAAGGAACCTAAACCCTTTTGATGAGGATCCTAGACAGTCTCATGGATTGATAGGTATAAGTCAATACACCCTATAGAAACCTTTTATTTTTATTTTTTTTCTCTTTACACCCATCTTTTTCATAGGGCGACATTGATCTGACACATAGAACAAACAGGGAGCTACTGACCCTTCTACCAAACAGGTAAACCTCATTGTAATTGTACAAATTGGATAGAAAAAAACTGTTATATTATTATTTTCTTTTCTTTAGGGTTTTGGAGTGATTTTGATAATGTTTCTAATATTCTTGTCATAGATGGATGTTCGGGGAAAGGGAAAGGAACATACAATACCCAAGGATATCTATATAGAGCTAGACTAATTATTATGAAATGATGATATCACATATTCCACAAACCTTATCTAAATGATGAAAAAGATGCAAAAAAAATTAATAGAGAAATTTTTTATTTGGTATACATAAACCCTCAAACTAATGAGATAAAAGAGAGGGTGAAACAATTGATGCAGAGCACAAAGCAGTAATGAAATCTTTAATTATAACATAAATTCAATAATGGTTTATATTTTGTACTTTTTTATGTCATCAACTAAAATATGTACCTATTGTTTTTACAGGAATTATTACATCCTCATCAAGTTGGTGGCCATGATTAGGGTACTCCAGGTAGTTCAGGTAATGACCATGTTCTATACATTAAAACTACTCATTAATACCATTTCTACCATGATAGTAAGACTTTCTATGAAAATGTGTTTGTCTTCTTGAGGAAACCTTTGAAAACCTCTTGGAACAAGTCATTGTATCAATATGGATACCTATTGATCCTTGAGGTTCATTCATGCATATTTCTAAAACCATTATTTTTTTCATTGATTATACATGGTGTTACTGATGTAGAGAATCCAGGAGATTCCCATTAGGATCCTATATATCCATTCAACCCTTCAACATAGGCTGCATATAAGAGGCAACTTGAACCAAATATTAGGTTTCATAAATACTTCCAACAATATCACTCATCAAGAAAATTCTACTCAAGCTATGCATTCATTATTCAATTTGTAACTAAGGGTGTTCAATCCAAAATCATTTCTAAAATCTTACATACTTTACACCATCCATTAGTCTTTTAAAAAAGATAGTATCAAATAGGTCACAACATCAATGTCCCTATATTCTAATCAAACCATTATAAGTATTGATTCACATTCAAGTTGGTTATATCACTCAATTTATCATGCTCTACAAGCATTCAACATAACCTTTACATTTATCACTGATGTATTCACACCTTACCATCCTTTAGTCCTTCATGTAACTTCAACACATTTATCCCAAGTATACTTTAAGCACCCCACAACCAACTTTGAGTCCTCTCATTTTGTCCTTTTATACTTGCAACCACACACATTTATCCAAACAAGGATATGATTATCTGATTTTGACTTAGTCCCACTTCCTTACCAACATTAGGTTATGCCCACATAACTTGTTAGTGACAATAGCCTCTATCCATTTCATATCACAACAATAAGAAAAACTTAGATCACACACTGATTAAAGATCAGACTCTGAACTGATCCTAAAAATGATTGTTTCATAATCATAACTTCATTATTTTTTCACACAGGAATTAGTAACAATATCTAAAACCTTCAAGTCCTTCATTTTATTTTTATGCAGATAACAACATATATTATCCATGCATTGTTACAAACCTTTACAACTATCATTGTTGCATCAAACCAATTAGACTGTTCCTTGACTGTGCTTTCTTGTAACCAATCAAATTGTTTATAAAATTCTTATTAAAAACATCAAGACAAAGTCAATGTAAGATGTTTCAAACTATATAAACCACTTAATACCTTTAACAACCCATCAATCATAAATTAAAAGCCAACAATATTGTTCACTATCAAAATGACTAGAATTTCACAAAACCAGTATACTAGGGCTTTTCCTTTCTCTCCCATGCCAACATGTTTTTCTCTGGAAAAAAACCAACTTCAAGGTCTATGAGTCTACTATCAATTCCAAAAATCTCATTAATTTTGAATGGTTAAAATAAGAGTTATAATGAAACCCTTGACAACAAGTCTGGTTAAGAGGGTTTTACACAACTTTTACAAAATCTATTAAATCTATGCCAAATTTTCAAAGCTATACCTAGATTTGGGTTTATTAGAAACTTAACACACTTTCCTTCATTTCCAAATAAAAATTTAACATGAACTAAACCCTTTGTGAGCCACAAATACATAAAAATCTTAGAAAAACTGTGATTATGAGTCATACAGTCTAATACAAAATAACAAAAACTTGACTATTCTTTATTGAAAAATACATTGCATTTCATTTTGATGGATACTACTGTATACACCTAAAAATGGTCACCTAGACTATTAGCCCCCATTTGCTAAATCATAAATTGCTTGTGCTTGATCAAATCCTAGTCCTATCATTTATTTGATTATTTTCTATGGGCTAACCATCTTATCCTAAGTCTTTATTTATTAAAAGGAATATTTCCTCCCCTTTTATTAAATAAAAAGCCCCACTTTTCTTCTTATCCTAAGTTGCACAAATAAAGCATTTAATTCTTATTTATAAAGAAAAATAAAATAAAAAATAAAAGAAAAGCACTTTTTGTCTCACATGGACATAAAGTAAATGCTCAACATAAAGTAAATGCTTCTAATTTTCCTATTGGAGGATATTTGTGCACAAGGATCAAGCTTCTTTTTTTCTCCACCGTTGATTAAATCTTTTGCCTCTTAATCTCCATGGTCCATTGATTTTTCACCTCCTATAAAAGAAGATCTCTCTTCCTCATTTGCACACATAAATTTTTATGCTATTGTTATGCTACAGGTTTTCTAGGTCATCTTGGAGCTTTTGGAGATATTCTTGCATCTAGGGTTTGAAGATTTGGAGCATTGTTGGCATTCATCTTGGATCTTCATCAACACTCTATCTTCTTTTCTTCATTCTTTCATCATCATGGATTTCTTGCTTCATAGTTAGATTTCATTTTCATGCATAGTATTTGCATTTTCATAGCTTCATTCTTAGCTTAGATTTCCTTTTATGCAATAGATTAACTTGCATTGTCACATAGATTTTCTTTGCATTGCATACATGTGGCTTCATTAGAGATATTGACATTCTTTTCCTTATCTTCCTTGAATCTCCCATTGCATGGTTTACTAGCAAGGTTATAGGCTTAATAGCTTTAGCTGAGAGCATTCTTAAAAACCCTTCCACTCCATGCCTAGGGAGCTATGGATCGATTTGTGAGGGCTCATTCTTGAGTTTTCTTGCATGTAAAGATTCATAGAAGTGTGACAACATTTTAACACACATTTTTGGTGCCCACTATGGGGCAACCCACCTCTTGCATGCTAGTTTTGATTATTTTTGGAGCTAACCCTTGTGCAGATTTGTTTGGAGATGAAAAACCCTAGATTTGAAAGATTTGATCATATCTCCCAAATGGATTGGTATTTTGGTCTGAAAATGTTTTTTTAGGTTGGTAACATATCAGAGAGGCTCCAAAAAAAAATTTAGATTTTTCGGAGGTAATTTTTATTTTTTATGATTTTTTCTTTATTTTTCATAAAAAATTGATTTTTGGAGAAATCAGCATATTTTTCAGAAATTTTTACATTTCTGGAAAGGTCTTGAAATTCTATAGGGGATCCATTCACTGTATTTTTAATTTAGAGATCATATCTTAGCTCATTTGGTCAATTTATAAAAACTAGTCTATTTCGATAAAATGGCTCTCTAGGGCACAAATGAAGAGATTTTTCTAAAATTTTTACATTTTTGGAAAGCTCTCTATTTTTTGACAGAGGTCTTTTTTCTACATTTTGGGTTTACGGTCTGAATTCATGTGGTAAAAATCAGATCTTGTTGACTAGGTCAAATGCAAAAAAAATAAATTTGTGATGGGTATGCACTTATTTTTCATTGTTTAATGCATGATATGAGTTATCATTTGGATTATTTGCTGGTTATCATTGCTCTTAACAATTGATTTTCAGATCTAACCACCATAGGGTTTGCATAAGTTGGATATACATTGCATATCTTGTTTGCTTGTTTCTTGTCTTGTTCATTTGAAGGTGCTTTTGCTTTCATGGAAAATGCTTAAAATAAAGCATTGGACTTGAGGTACTTTGTTCCATCTCTACAAAATTTGGATTTTGGAATTAAAATTGAACCTCTCATGTGTTTGGCTTGAGTGTTTTATAAGCTTTCATAGGACACATTTCAATTGATGCTCTTAATGGGAAATGAAAGAACATAGATTTGCTTTCATACAAGTTTGTGTAAGTGAATGCTTGTGTTTAAACCTTAAGTAATTCTTGGTTTCAATATCAAATATCTCATTGAGTGATTGAGGGCATGGATTCATTCCTTGTTTACATAGGGAGTTAAATGCACCACTTTGTGGACTCACTCTATGTTTGCTTGGAAAGTTAAATATTCCATTGATTCAACCCTTTGTCATTTGTGAGTAGTATTGATAAGCAACTTTAGATTACTTGTGATTGATCTAGATTGCTATCTTGGGTTATTGGACTTGCTAATCCATTGGCCCCTCATTTCTTCCCTGTGGTTGCAAGATCAACACCACATTAAGGGGGAGGGGTCTACAGGAAAGAAGTGTTAATTGCTCCACTAGGCAACCCTTTTGTGCTTTTTGGAACTCACTTGTTTTCTAAGGTGTGGACTCACTTTGAGTTGATGTGAGGAGTTAAATGTTCCACTTTTGGACTCACTTTGAGTTGGTGTGAAGAGTTAAATGTTCCACTTTTGGACTCACTTTGAGTTTGTGTGAAGGGTTAAGTGTTCCACTTTTTTGGACTCACTTCACATTCTCTTGAAGGGTTAAATGTTCCACTTTTGGACTCACTTTGCATTCACTTGAAGGGTTAAGTGTCCCACTGTTGGACTCACTTTGCATTTTCTTGAAGATTTAAGTGTTCCACCTTTAGTGCTCTAAATACTTTTGATAGTGAATTACTTAGTTTTTATTTTTAGAAGGCCTGCTTGGGGACACACCACCTCAAGGGATGACCTTAACTGCTGTGTTCCGGCAGAGTATAAATAGCGGGTGGTGAATCGAAAGACACCTCTCTTGGGAATTGAGTTTGATATCACTCTTGGCTAAGCCTCAAAGAACTTTATACCTTTGAGAAGTGAAGGAGGAGATTTGGGTTACCGTCTCCCCCCGGCTGTGTGATTTTGGATTCTTCTCATCTATGGATTTGGGCTTCACGTACCTTACGTATATCGAGGACTCCCTTTAGCAAAGCTATGTATATTCTTGTAGATAGCTTGATAAGGTGTTGTTGTGTTCTAAGTTCCTACTAAAACATTTTCAAGAACATACACAAGTAGAATCTTTAAGGAGTAGATATACTAAGTCACTATTCTTGTTCATGTGCAAGGTTGCTTTGCCCCTTGCTCATTGTTTGAAGACAACTGCTTGCTTGAACTCCTTGATTGCTATCTTATGTGCTTGATCCATGATAAAAATCTATTGATATACTTACTTGATCTTTTAAAATGCTTCAAAACTAATATTTTTATGTTCATTGGTCATAGAGTCGTATGACTCTGCAACAGTGTCACCCAAAACCTTTTTGTTGTCTTGTTGCTGTTGCAATCTGGAGCTGCTAAACTTGCATTTTAACCGGTCGTAAAGTGTCTTTTTCTATTCTTACCTGAAGCTGGTTTGTTATCTACATGCTTAGACTTGTTCTAGACTGAAACAAATGAGCTAAAACTATTGGATTTGAGCTTAATGAATGCTACTCTTGATCACTTGTCACATCACAGTTACCTCTCTAGCTACTTGCTTATTGAGCTTCTTGCTCGCTGCTCGGCTTTAGTCAATTGATTGTTGTAAGTGCTTGAGCACTTTTGATGAGCCATCTCTCTATTGTTCTACTTTGACAAGTGATCTTTATTAGCTTTGCTTATCTCAAATCTGAGAAACTTTGTCTCATTCTATTAGTCAACCAACATCTCTTTTCATGCCGGTTACAACTCAATCTCAATTTGAGCAGGAGAGTCATCCTCCATTCAATTATATATAGTTACCTTCTCCAACTAGACACTCATGAGTGCCCATTAGCAATAATAGTTCTAATTCTAACCAATCTGAGGATTCTAAGGCTACCCTGTGGTACAAAGGAGGTTTCCTCTTTTCTACATTCAAGACCCCCAAAAACATAGATAGTGTCTCACTCACTTTGACGGAACAAGAAAAATTTCAACTCTTGCAAGAACACTTTGAGCATAAGGATAACCAAGCACGCTTAGAAAAAGAACACAATCAACAAAGGATGGATGCTACTAGGCGCATGGCTTATAGAGGGACATTTCATGAGCAACCTGAGACTAGTAATCATGAGCATAGATCTATTTTCAATGGCAACAATGGAAACACCACGCCACCAAGATCTCCTCCAAGAACCACTTTTGGTATGCCTTCTTCACCTCCTAGACCTCCTCCCTCTCAACATGAGGCAGAGGCTGATGATGAGATTTCTAGTGAGGATCTTATGAGATTTGAACAAGATGTGGTCTCTCAATGAATGATGCATAAGCTTTTAGAGCGTAACGGTGATCAGTACTTTCAATATATGACTTCTAGAGGATACAAGCTTCCTCCCAGCTATGATGTCAGAAAAATTGTCCAACAAAGAGTACCAACTGAATTGGAAGTCCTTCAAGAAGAATTACGTCAGAAAAATCAATGCCTTACCCAAATGGCATTAGAAAGAGAGCCTCCAAAGGTCTCTTTTGTAGAATCAATTTGTGCTCTTCCTTTTGATAAAGATCTATACATGGTCCCATTTCCTAAGGATATTGAGGTTCCTAAATATGATAAGTATGATGGAAATGGTGACCCTCATGACCATGTGCGTCATTTTTATGCTCTTAGTATGGACTTTCTTCATGAAGACACATATCTTCTATGCTTATTCCCTCAAAGCTTAAGAGGCCAAGCTTTAGAATGGTTTGCAAAATTGACACCACCTCTTAAGACTTTTGATGAGTTGGCTCAGCAATTTATCTAGCAGTACTCTTAAAACATCCAACAACCTGTCACTGTGATAGATCTCGGTAATCTAAGACAACATCAAGGTGAGCCATTTGCAACTTACAACATTGGAGGTCATTGTATTCTCAATATCCTTGTCAGCTACCTGAAAGAGAAAAGATTGACATTTACATCAACACACTTGTGCCTGAGCTATTTTATGATCTAAGGAAGCAACTGTTCTCCTCCTTCCATGACATGGTTGAAAGTGCATATTGGATTGAGGATGTAGCTATAAGAAAAAGAGATATTGTTATTAATAAAGATGCTAAAGGCAATGGTAAAGAAAAGAACAAACCTTGGAATAAGAACAAGTATGTTGTTAATGATGGGGTTGTTGACACTCCTAAAGTTAAAGAGCCTACTTTCAATCTTTCCAATGCTATCTATGCAGCAAAACAACAAGAAGCTGCCAACACTCATAGTGCTCCTAAACCTCAATATGCAGATAAGCCTAAGAAGTCATTTCAAAAGTGAGTCTATACCAAGTTGGTAGAACCTTACGATGTAATCCTCAAGACTTTGGTTGACAATGGATATCTTACATTTCCTGATAAACTTGGTAACTGAGATCCGATAAATAAGCCTGATTGGTGGAGAGAGGATCATTACTACCATTATCACAGAAATAAGGGACATCCAACAGACAATTGTTTTAGGCTTAAGGATGATATTCAAGATCTTATTGAGAATGGCACAATCTCCACTGATGGCTTAACTAAAAATTTTGATCACATAGCTTTCAAACATCCTCTACCTAAGCATGATAAGGGGGAAACCTCTCAAGCACATAAGAAGAATCATGATGCTAAGATCAATTACATGTATCCTTCTAATACACCTATGATCAACATGGTAGAGCCTATTGAGAGCATTCTAATGATGAGGTCTCAAGATGATAATAAATCCAATCATGGTAAGCCAAAGTTGATCTTGCAAACACATGATAGTTCATCTTCCCAAAGTGAGACACTGAATGCTGTTACTAGGGGGCAAGCCAAGATTGTCCTTAAAACTATGCAAAATCCTAAACAAGCTTTACCTTCCAAACAAGCGGCTCCTTCAGCCACCCCTAGCTATGATCTTGTCCAACATTTGCACAAGACACTGGCTCAGATATCAATCCTTGAGTTGCTTCGGTTATACCCTTCACATAGAGAGATTCTTGATAAGGCTCTACGTACAACATGTGTTCCTAATGACATTGATCCAGATCAATTTCAGGCTATGGTCAACCACATTTCATCTCCACTATCTCTCTCCTTTTCTACAGAAGATGACATATCTATTGCTCACTCGCATAATCTAGCTTTACACATTGACGTTCTAGTCTACAATACCCGAGTCTGCCGAGTCCTGATAGACAATGGTGTAGGGTTAAATATTGTTTCTTTCAATGTCATACAATAGTTGGGTTTGTCAGAATTTGTTGTGTATTCTAAGAAGAAGATTACTATAAAAGCTTATGATGAAGTGGAAAGATCTTCCAAAGGTCTTGTCATGTTGCCTGTCCGAGTGGGCCCTATCACAAAAGATATTAACTTCCAAGTATTGGACGTTCCACTCGCATATAACATTCTTTTGGGTCATCCTTGGATCCATGACATGCAGGCTGTTCCTTCCACTTATCATCAGTGCGTCAAATTTCCATACAATGGCACTGAAATTGTGATTCCTAGAGACCATACTATTGCTATTAATGCTCTTGCTGCTACTAAAAAATTTGTTCCTCACAATGAACCTACTGATGATCCTAGTACATCTCTAGTTGCTGCTGAGAAATTATTTAAGATGATGAGCCTTGGTATGGGTGAATATAAACTAGATTCCTTTACTTCTATACCTATTTCTCCTAGGTCATATGGGAAACCTTCCACTTCTACTATGGTGATCCTTGAAGCTAAAAGAGAAGAACAAGCTATTCATGAGTGGATCTATAGAGAAGATGCCCGAAATACTCCCATGCTCAGTAATTTAGACACAGATACAGATGAGTCACCAATACACACTATGGCTCACATGGGAGATGATATTCCCTCTACTTCACTTCTTTGGGGAGAAAAATGTATATCTACTGATGATATGGATGTTGATATGGTTCATTCTTGTAGTAACCATCCCGATGTGGTTGATGGGTCTTGTGTGGGGTCTGATGAGTTTGTTCCTCGTATTGCCTTAGTGGACCACGCTGGTTCTTCTATGACAAGTCTAGATCTAGCTACTTTTGGAGCTTACCCTATAGGCTCAACCTCTCTTGCTACCAGAGATGACACCCCTCGCATAAATGCTATTGAACCGGTCACTTCATTTCATCTTGCATCAACACCTGTTACTTCTTCCACCAGCGAACTAGCCACAAAAAAGATTGAATCAACAATCAAACATCACAGTCATCAAGTCAAAAGAAAAGAGAAATGGTCTGATGGAAAAAACCACATTGTGGCGGTATCGGAACCTAAGAAAAATAAAAATAAAAATCTGCTCAAAAATATTGATTATCAAATAAAAGATGACAAGTTGATTCTCTACAAAAAAATGATGCACTACTTCAAGCATGATCTCATATCTGTTAAACTTCAACCCATTCCTAGAGCTAAGAAAAAAGTTGGTAATGCCTTGGTTACTTCAACATCCATCTTACAAATGAAAAAGCATAAATTTCACTTCAAGTTCCTGGTGGATGAATTATGCTATCCTGCTCACAAATCTTACAATCCTACCATCTTTTCATATCTTCCACCTCATATTCCTCTTGCAAATCCACCACGCCATTCCTTCCACCATCCCTTACACTTTGCCTTTTTCTCTGGTGAATTGTATAGGAAGGGTCTAGACAGAACTCTCCTTAAGTGTCTAGAAATAGAGGAGTCAAAAAAGGTGCTAGCTGCAATCCACGATGGCATATATGGATCACATTCTAACGATCCTCCGCTAGCTCAGACATTGCTTAGGGCTGGTTATTATTGGTCAAACTAGTTGAGACCTCTTGTCATCATAGTTGCAGCATTTGGGCCTGGGGCCTATCAGTTCTCTACATCAGAGGAAGTAGATTCTTGATGCCCATTTCTATCTGGGGCATCCTTTGTACATATTTTATGATCCTGAAAAAAATACCAAAAAAATTCATATATGATGCTGAAAAAATCCTAAAAATCATAAAAAGTACTAAAAAAATGAGCATCCTAGTGAAAACCTAGCAATAGGCACTTTGATGTCTCACCAAAAAAATCAAAAAATTCAAAACATCAAAAAAAAAATTGAAAAAGTGCCTTGGTGAAAACCTGGAAACATGCTCCTTGGTAGCAAAAATACAAAAAAATTATAAAAAGTCCTAAAAAATTGCAAAAAAATCTATCAAGTGGTGAAAACTTGGGAACAGGCATTGCTTGAGACCCTCTGCACCTATGTCTATCAGTCTTGCGTGGCGCTCCTTCGCTCCACTTCTCTCTTTGCCTCTCTTAGCCTGGAATTGACTCTTGTCTTAGTCTAGGGGGCATCCATTGTTTTCAGCTTATCTTGGGTCTCTTTGTGCGTCTGGGTTTCTTAGGCACCTTGTAAATGGTGTTTTTCAACACCACCTCAACTATGTTTTTCAACACTACCCCAGCGTCAAGTTTTTCTTAACACTTATTAGATATCCTTCCCACCATCTTGGATGATGCAATATTTCTCACTGGCAGATGTGATTCTCAAAGTTTGACTCTATGACCTACACACATGCACTTGACTCACTGAGATTTGTTTGACTTTATTTCTTTGCGTGCTGTCTATGATGATTTCTTTGCTAAGTGGTCTCTCCCTGAGAAGTTTTTGATGATGCATAGCTAGAAGACTGAGGGTATGAGAACATGTTTTATTTCTTTATCTACTTGTGGGTATATTTTGTTGGTCCTCACTGTCATGAGCATTTATGCTGGTCTTACTTGACACTATGGACCTACAAGGTATTATCCTTGATTGTTTTGCAAGTGCATGCTTATAGTAATCTTGACTTTCTTGTGTCTTGATGTGAGCATAATCTTTCTATATCAAACTTAGGTAATCTCACTACACTAGTCATCTTGACGTGCATGTCTTTGATGCTTAGGTGGGATTCCCAAATTTCTATCTGATATAGATCATATTCAGATCCACATAGTTATGCTAGTGTGTATTGTATGATCTTGCAACGCTACCAATAATGCTCAATGATGAATATTAGATGTCTATTGGCTTTGTGACCTTGCAAGTAAACCACTTTTCATGTAGCTTGCATTCTTAAGTTCATGTTTGTTAGTTTTGCATCTTGCATATGGAGAGCGCTCTCCTTTATCTTTCGTGGACTTGTTAATCAACTGCGCTCACCTTTTTCTTCTTCCCGATCATGTCTTTCACTTCTTGTCTTTCATATCACATCATTTTCCTTTCATTTTAGGATCCAAACCAAAATCCAAGCTCACCTTGATCACCCAACTCATCTTTTTCCTTCTTCCATGCAGTTGGTTAACCTTTTGAGGCCTGATCCTTCAATCTTCATTAGGGCATTCTTCACCTCTTCATCCCCATCTTTCTCAACTTCCAGTCTTTCATTCACTTTCAAATCCCAAGTTCAAATCCTCTCTCTGTGGTGTTTACGGGTTGAGGGACCGATAGGTTCATGCCCTGTGTCCCATGTGTGGGGCATATCTTCACTGCTTAATGGTTATTCTGTCCTCTTTCTTTGATTATGATTTCTAGTGATTTGATCATGTTGTTCTTGCTTCTGCAATCCCTCTACCTAATTTTTCTTTTGATCCCGAGGGGGCAGACACATCATATCTTATTGGTTATCTCTTTCCTAAGTGTTCAGTACTGTCGCTACCAGGCTGACCATGCAGGATTTGCTATCTTTTCTACACTTCATGACTTTGGAGTCAGAACGTTATTGCTCACCTTCTTGGCTATTTTATTATTTGACTGCATGTGATCCCAAATCGATCTCACATTTGTCAAAATCGATATCTCTTGCCTACTTGGCTATCTCTTGCTGATCTATTCTTTGACTACATGTGGTCCCAAACTGATCTCACATTTGTCAAAGAGGGGCAAAATGTATACACCTAAAAATGGTCACCTAGACTATTAGCCCCCATTTGCTAAATCATACATTGCTTGTGCTTGATCAAATCCTAGTCCTATCATTTATTTGATTATTTTCTATGGGCTAACCATCTTATCCTAAGTCTTTATTTATTAAAAGGAATATTTCCTCCCCTTTTATTAAATAAAAAGCCCCACTTTTCTTCTTATCCTAAGTTGCACAAATAAAGCATTTAATTCTTATTTATAAAGAAAAATAAAAGAAAAGCACTTTTTGTCTCACATGGACATAAAGTAAATGCTCAACATAAAGTAAATGCTTCTAATTTTCCTATTGGAGGATATTTGTGCACAAGGATCAAGCTTCTTTTTTTCTCCATCGTTGATTAAATCTTTTGCCTCTTAATCTCCATGGTCCATTGATTTTTCACCTCCTATAAAAGAAGAGCTCTCTTCCTCATTTGCACACACAAATTTTTATACTATTGTTATGCTACAGGTTTTCTAGGTCATCTTGGAGCTTTTGGAGATATTCTTGCATCTAGGGTTTGAAGATTTGGAGTATTGTTGGCATTCATCTTGGATCTTCATCAACACTCTATCTTCTTGTCTTCATTCTTGCATCATCATGGCTTTCTTGCTTCATAGTTAGATTTCATTTTCATGCATAGTATTTGCATTTTCATAGCTTCATTCTTATCTTAGATTTCCTTTTATGCAATAGATTAACTTGCATTGTCATATAGATTTTCTTTGCATTGCATACATTTGGCTTCATTAGAGATATTGGCATTCTTTCCCTTTTCTTCCTTGAATCTCCCATTGCATGGTTTACTAGCAAGGTTATAGGCTTAATAGCTCTAGCTGAGAGCATTCTTAAAAACCCTTCCACTCCATGCCTAGGGAGCTATGGATAAATTTGTGAGGGCTCATTCTTGAGTTTTCTTGCATGTAGAGATTCATAGAAGTGTGACAACATTTTATCACACAACTACCCTTCATTTCCCCTTTCTCCCTCCTTATACATGGTCTTTCATTTACCATGTTCATTAAAACCCATTATTGTCCTTCTATAGGGTCTCCATGACAGTTAAAGATGTAATTCCTTAAACCCTTAAATGCAACCTCAAGGCTAGAGTCTCCTCACTATACTTAGCCAATTCATTATTTTTATAAGGTTTGTGGCATTTAAAAACCATTTGAATCTCCCCTCTAACTGATAATGACAACATTTGGTCCAAATATTGTAAAATTGTATTTTTTCAACTTTATACTTTGTGCAACTTTTGAGTGATATTGCATTTTTGCTCCTCTTATCCTCATATTTTGACATAGACATTCAAACCATGTGTCGATGGACTAGAAATGACTAATTACAATCTTTGTGCATTTCCATAGGCTCTATTACATGTTTTTATCCTCTTATCCGTTAATGTGTTATTACTCATATATTTAATAGTTTGTATATTTAATGTATTATTCTTCAAGTGATGTCTATGTTCTTGTGAAAACACTGCCTCATGTGAGATCATCATCCCCACCTATAGTTCCAACTACAATGTTGGACACATGCATCATGCATACATCCACTAGTGCACATCATATTGACTGCAGATTTGGTAGATCCCTTTTTTGCTCTCTTTTGTTATGTGTTTATTTCCCTTAAAGTGTTCTTTCTTGGGGCCATTTCATAGTGGATTCATTTTCTACATAAGGACATGTACATGAGGATGCATAGTCGACTAGTGGTGATACCATACCATCATTTCCCAGATCTTCCTGTATTGTTGGTATGGGAATGTTGAGCGCCACATTGGTGGTGAGCGCAGAAATGCTTCCCTTAAAGATAGAGAAGGTTTTAGGTGCTTTAAAATTATTATTAAATATATTCTTATTGTAATTTACTTATTGATCACTCATTTTGGACTAATGATCACATAATATTTTTGTAGGAAATGATATTTTTTATAAAAATATTAATGAAATTGCATTGGAGATCTTCAGGCCCACCATACATAATGGTGGAATGAGAAAGAAAAAAAGTTAAAAGATGAACTCATAAACCATATGGTTGGGTTGTTTGGAAATGACACATTCAACATAAACAAGGTCCTTGACAAAGCTAGCACATTTCTAAAGTATGTGAGGGTCAAATATAGGACACATTTAGAGAAGAACAAAAAGTATGAGTGTCCCCCCATGATTTCAGAGAGGGAGTGGAAGGACCTGATTTTGGATGCAAATGAGATAGTTGAAAGGAAAAAAGGAAATACACCACCAGGTAGAAGAAGGTATGTGATACTATAAATAATGTAATTATGTACTAATTACTCTTTATATTTATATAATCTAACATATTTGAAACTTTTCATAGACTACTCGACACATCAAAGGAAACTAAGGCAAGATAAGAAAAGCACAGGCAACAAAAACTTAGCTCTAGTGGTTATATGAAACTTGTCGCATGAATTGTAAGTGTCAGTAAATGAAACATTGCATCGAAATAATACACTTTAAACATTTTTTTTAATAAACCAATACAACAAAAATTCATGATATTAAGAAAAAATGCAAGGCTTTGAATTCAATATAGCGCCCATAGATGATGAAATGAGAATTGGCTTCTATCAAGGCTATGTAGTTGTGGTTGAAGGCCTAAGAGAATTGAGTGGGAAAACACAATATTTTTTTGCATCTATCACATAGGTAAATAAGATAAATGAAAAGTATTTAAAATTGAATACTTGAGAAATAATCTATTTGATGTTAATTTACAACAGAAAGTGACTATATTTGTTTTAAATAAGCAAGCAATCATAACAATGTGCATGTCATTGGAATGTAGCCTTCTAATCATGGAGCACAACCTACACATGATGAAGGTCCTAGTGGGAATTCTAGTATTGGAGGTATTCATTTTCTATATAAATTTTTTTATGTAATTATTAATACAATTAAACATCTTAAATTTAAATTGGTGTAGTAATTAATGTAAGCTTTTTTGTTTATATTTTAGAGGATGTAGACCCTGGTGACCAAGTTGAGCATGATCTAAGTAGACAACATTAGGAATGTGATGTGTTCCCACCAAGTAAAGAGGACCATTATTATTACTTTAAACTAATTTAATTGAAATTGGTGTATTTATTAATTTAACCTTTCATGTTTCAACTCCAGAAGATTTAGAGGGTGTTCAAGATGTTGAGGATGAGCCTAGACAAAATGATCAGGAAAATGATGTGGCCCCATCAAGTAAAGAGCACCCCTGTAATATTATTTTAATTAATGAAATACTTGTAACAATAATAATAAAACTTATGAATTTAACCAATTTCTTTGTTACTGCAACAGACCCCCCTTTGCATACATGTCCTCATTGTAAGTACATGACTAGACATACATTAACTAGATCATGGAAAGAGCACAAAAGAACTGAAGAGGGGACAAATGATGATGAAATTGATGCTCCACTTAGTATTTACATCCAATCTTCAAAAAGAAAAAGAAAAAATAATTTTTTTTCATCTTATTATTTGTTAACAAATGAATTTTATGTGTTAATGAGTGTTAATGAATGATATGTGTTAATGAATATTGATGAGTGTTACGAGTTAATGAATGTTAGTGAATGATATGTGTTAATGAATGTTTGGTGAATGTTACATGTTAATGAATGTTATATTTTATTAATGGATTAAATAATGTTAGACATTAACAAGGAATTTAGAGTGATATTAGGAGTGGGGGGGAGGGGCCAACTGATCTTCCACCTTCATGTGGCTGGCCCTATTAAGTAGAGAATATTAAACTATTCTTGAAACAAAGAGAAGCTCAATAAGGTAACACACTTTTCAATATTTCATTATGCTCCGATATTTATCTTATTGAAGTTAAGCATTGTGTTTGTAGGTTACAAATTCACTGTTACAGGTTGTAAACATGCTTCTATGAGGAAATTCACCATTACAAGTGAATGTATTCCTTAATGGTTTTTTGAGTTTACAATACCTCTGTTCATTCCTTAATATTTGTTCATTTTTTGGATTCATTACTTCTTGGAGGAGTCTATGAGATAATAAAATCTATAGAAAATATTATATGCCCTTTTTTTAATAGAAGTTAATGTTATTGATTTGATCATAAAGTATCTACAAATAATCTATCTGCTTATGGTCAATAATTTGAAAAATGATATGTATCTTATTTTTTCTCTCATCTAGAAGTTCCTTGACCTTGATATTTTTTCGCTTCCATTTATATATTTTCTTGTAGGTCATCTAATCCATGGAATTTAGATATTTGATTATCCTATTTGCAATATTGGGTAGAAAACATGTGTAAGTGTGCAAATTTTAGAATGTGATCAATATTAGACCAATGCCTTAATCTCTTACTAATTTAACCAACTCAATTGAATGATCATATGTATAACCCTATGTGACAGTTTTAATAACTTATTTATCAGACAAGACCATCACCTCAAAGGCATCTTTATGATATTATAATTTAGATTTGTTGTTACAGTTAGTCTTACTGAATTTAACTTTACTCTAAAAGACCAATAAGATAGGTTAATGTTTATCAACCAATCCTCCAAGCTGATATTCAAACTAAAACTTAATTCAAATTATAATAACATAAAATGACACATTAAAGAAATCTAAATGAAATAGATTTATCATAGAGAACTAATCAGACAATTGAAAAGATAGATACCATCAGAGATGAAATAACACTCTATCCTTGTATTGAAATAGATATATAGGAATCAACTAGTTACAATTATCTTTTTCTAGCCTTGCATTTCTAGTGAACAAAAACCAAAAAAAAATTTGCATATATCCTTTCTCTCTTAAAACAATAGAATGAACCCCTATATATAGGTGAGTTCTTAGTTACGAGTGGAGGGGCATACCCCTTCTCCAAAAGACACAAAAATACCTAACTGAAAACTAAATCAACTAACAAATTGACTTAACTTAACACCATCTAGACCAATTACAATAAGAAATCATAAGAAACACTTTGGAATGGGGTCAATCCCCAAGTATAATTCCAAATATTTTGATATGCTCCAACTATTCCTCAGAGGTATAGATATTTATCTCATGGATGATGTCTTTAGCGGTGATCTCCAGCATGAGAAGTTGTTCCATCTGCAAAGCAGACTCTTTTAACTCAATCCCATCTGTACAAGTAGCATCGAGGGAAACATTGAGGAGACTCTGGCATTCTTTAATCCATTTATCCTTATCTTTCAATTATCCTTTATGATCAACAAAAGTAGGTAGTCCCTATTTGATTTCATATTTGAATTCTTCATACTCTTCTTCTAATTGTTTATCAAACTATTCATGCTGTTGTCATGCCCAAAAATTAACCAATAAAAATGCAATAATTTTATTTTAAAAGTAAGTTGTTAGAGAGTAACATTCATAGGTTAAGGATAAGCCGACTACGGTTAAGCCAGCCATAACCAAGGATTAAGTTTTAAAGCGTTAAGCCCTAGGAGTATCAATGTAACAATGTGGGTCTAGCGAATTTAGATTCATAACCATTGTCGTGAAAATTTGAGTTCAGATAAGCTGGACCCTAGTGCATACAATTCCATTTTAAAACTTTCATTTGTGTTGAATCCATAGATACCTAGGTGCTTCTAATTCCCCTTTAATTCAATAGGGTAGGTTTTATAAAGTATGAAACCATTTAACAACTTTAAAAGAAAAATGGATCCTATCCTAAGATTTCCTTTGCCAATATAAACTTTGTCAAAATAAATTCAATTATTCTAAAACCTACTCAATAATGTTTAACCTCCCAAATTCCTCCTAAACCTAGGGCATTAAATATTCAATTTATTTCAGTTAACCTATAATCCAAAATATATATACCTAGGTTATAACTTTTAATTATGATTTGTCCAACTTAATAGGTAATTTATCCTACAATAATAGTTCATGAGATAACTCTATTAAACATTGAATTATAATCCGATAAAAAACTTAATAGTGTTAAATACAACAAAATGTTATCTAAATATTAAAAATATAATAGTTATACTACCCATTTTCTAAAACATACTAATAACCCCCTTATAAAATTTAAATTAAATTAATCAAAACAAAACAATTATTAGATCTATGCCCCATTAGCTAAATACAAATTAATAATTTAAATTAAACCAAAATAACTATTATCAATGGTTTTAATTTAAGTAAATAACAATCAAATAAAATAAAACTATTAAACTAACAAGTTGATTTATTAATAAATGAATTTAAACACATTAGCAATACTCTGTTAATTAATAACTAATTTTATTGATGAATGAATTTATTAACACAATAGAAATAATCAATAAGAAAACAAGTCAATTTCTTAAAAAGTAGTCCTAACCTACTACCTACTATCCTACTCCCCCCACCTATCTCCTAACCTTTCTCCCATTCCTTCCACATGGGCCCATGTGCCAAGTGGGTGATGTGACCAAGTAAAAGACAAGGCTGCCAAAGAATTTCAAAATTCTTGTGAGGAGATGTGTACAGGTTTATGAATACAAAGGTTTGGTGACCCACCATAAGTATTAACCCATTCCAAATGCAAAATGGAAACTTTCGAAAGGCAAGGTGGGTGAATAATTTGTTAAAGGCAAGATATTTAATTATGTCAGGGCATGGTAATTCACATAAATATGATCTTTATCCCCTTATTTCCTACGCGAGAGGATAATGAGGTAAGAGGAATATAAGGGTGTGGGGTCCATGAGCATTCAAGTGTATAGGGTAAGTCATAATATGTACTCCCTCTGTTAATTTAGGAGATTGTCATTAATATGGGTTATATTAGAAAATTAGTATACTAATCCCCTACTTAGGAATGGAATCTTGGGGGGTAATATTCTTTGTGGTAAAAGAGAATTAATTCCCTTCCCCATACATTTTCCAGAGAGCATTTTGCTCTCGAAATTCTGGGAAATGATATTTCTCTTATTGCTTTGTCCATTTTTTTTTTATTGTTGATTGTTCACTTACTTTTTTTTGTCAAATTTTAAGTGATGTATTTTTGAAATGTATACGCAACTATAATGAATTTACTACAGAAATTGGAGATTCATATTGTAACTATAACTTAGATTAAATCTCATGATTCAATAACTAAATTTCCTAAATTTTAAAACTTACTATCTCTTTTCAGCATGAGGTTTACTACTCATATAATATCTATTTGAAAACTTCTAATGGAAGAATACTACTAAGAATTAATATTCCATAGTATCTTACCTTAAAATACTAGAGAGGAATTTATTCCACAATTTGAGAAAACTATTATACAACATGAAACCATAATTTCAACATGTTTCCTATTCATTTCCTTATTTTTTTCTAACTTGCATTTTACAATAATGGAATACAAATTTGTAGCCATACATAAATAAGAGATACAAGGGGAATGAACAAGGTTCCCTCCATTACATTTTCAATATACATCTTCATAATAACCAAATGAAGAGAAAGAGTAACATTATACAATCCACAAGTATGCATTTCTACCAAGGAGGGCCTTTTCCCATTACAAAATTACAACAATGTCACAACATAATTTTTCCTCATAATTACACAAAAATAGAAGTTCTCCCAAGGCTTTAACCACAAGGATCTTGGCTTCAAAACCTACAAATAAAGAGGAGAACCATGGGAAGCTCACCTCCCAACCAAAGTCTCAAGGAGACCACCCCCAAGCTTGGAGAGTCAAGGCCAAATGGGTACACACAACCATAATGCTCACAAAATACATGATTCAACAAAACTACAAAGAACTCCCAACCAAGGCTTCACAAATGAGTTTTCCAAACTCATTGAAGTAGGGTGAAGGTGGGCTTTTCCAAGGAGGATAATGCCATTGCATTTAAAAATTTTCAACATGATTATTTCATTTCTTTTCAAGGCTACATTATCAAATTTCCATACACAAGCTTTCCTTATTAACATCCTCAAGATGCAAGAATAAAAATGGTTTCATGGAGCCCATACCCCATGAAATTATCCCTCTTCTCCAAGAGAAGAGGTTCTCACTACAATGGAGAGCCCAACTAACCCCTTCACCCAAGACCACTTCTTCCCTTCCCAAAGGGTGAGTAATTCCTTAACTCCCATGAACAAAACTCCCAAAACCAAAGAAATAAAGAATGATACAAATCCAAAATACAATTCCCAACCCAACACAACAATAACAAAATCTACATACAAGAACACTATGCAAGATTTACATATAATATCTCCATACAAGATTTACAAGATCATCAAACAATAGCATACAAAACTAAAATGCATAAGCATTTCTCCATGGCAAGAAATCCACCAACCTTAGTCCAAGAAAAATGGCAGGGGATAGTTGAGGAGACCTCCTTATCCTTTCTCCTTTTTTCCTTTCTCCAACCCTAATTGTCTCTAAATTTAGAGAGTGGGTGAACTCCCACTAAGTCTCTCCCATCCCTCTAAAAAGGCCTCTAAAATGTACTCAACAATTAGCATTAAATGAGACATGACACCAAGTCCTTGTTCTTCCCTCTTGTCTCCCTTCTTAATTGTGGGTTTGGCAAGGAGTGTGGGGCAAGTTAGAATGCATGTGGCCACCTCCATTTTCGCCACTTTTGAAAAGTAGGCTTTTTGGAGGCTCATAATGAGGTTCTAGGCTTTCTCATAGGTAAAAACTAACCCCCAACCCAAGGTAACTACTTAGGGTTAGCTAATTTAGGCAAAAACTACAACCTAGGGTCAGTTTTGACCCCTCTAAAGTACCCCTAAAGTACAATTCCGAGTTCCAACTTGATGTGATCCGTACAAGATATCTACATGCAATTGGGACTAATATAATACTTTATGAGGTTAGGTGGTTCTTCCCAAGCCCTAATTTAACATGTCATCCTCTACATGTACAACACAAGTGTCAAGTGACACCAATAAAATACACATCACATTCACAATGACATGTCCTAATTAACAACATGAATTTAAACTAATAACATATTCAAAACACGTCTAGAACAAGATCACATTACAATGAGGTTTAAATCTCTTAATCGGATTAAACCTCAGCTTACTCAATTCACATGTGTTTAGCCTTGATTCTCTGAATGATTCCATGATTCTCTTTGCTGCACACTAAACTCGAGCATGAGTAGTCCAAGATATAAAATCACATGAATATATGAATATATATATATATATATATATATATATATATATATATATATATATATATATATATATATATATATATATATATATATATATATATACAATTCATAATTAGAAACATAGATCCATATGAAGAATTCAATTCTTAAATCACAATTTCCATTCAGTGATGTTTAAACATAGTATTTTCATAAATCATCATAACATAATATCCATACTACTTCCTAATGTAGAGCATAATCCATGAAATAATCAAATCTAATCATGATCAAATCTTCTCATCAATTTACATATCTAAGCATGTATAATCAAAATCAACATTAGATCCTAGGTCCTAGTCCACATTGAAATGTAATCCATACAATATAATCATCATCATCAAACATAATATCTCGAGTCTTTGCCAGGATAATCAAAAAGTGTATCAATGTATCAAATCATGAAGTATCAAAATGAGAATGATAAAAAATGCTATGATGGGTTGGGGTGAGGCCTCACATCCTCCCCCTCTAGGCATGAACTTCCTCCTGGAGTTCATCAACAAGGTATCAGTACTATGATCTCATCTATGCTGCATCCTCCCATGAAGCCATGACCTCATCATAATAATCCCAATGGACCCTAACCTGGTCTAGCTCTCTGCCTTGAAGTTCCAGGGTCCATCAGGCTAAAATGCGTATGGGCTCCAAGGCTAATTATCTGTCTGACTCCACCTATAAGGCATCCCAATCTATAATGTGAGACTTGTCATAAACATATTTCTATAAAAAAGATACATTGAACACATCATGGATGCGTGATAGGCTGGGTGGCAAAGCTAGATGGTAGGAAATGGGTCCTATCCTCTCCAAAATCTCAAAAGTTCCAACAAAGCGAGGTGTTAACTTAGAGCCCTTTCCAAAATTGATTGGACTCTTGTGTGGGAGCACTCTCAAGAAGACCCTATCTCCAGCCATATACTCACAATCAACCCTCTTTGCATCTACATACTTCTTCTATCGATCTTGAGCCTCTCTAAGACACTGTCTAATCAAGACCACCTGCTACTCCATATCCTTGACCAACTGAGGTCCAAAAGATACTCTATCCTTGATCCTATCCCAACTCAGTGGTGTTTTGCATGGTCTACCATAAAAGGCCTGATATGGTGCCATACCTATAGAAGAATGATGCCCATTATTATAGGCAAACTCAACCAAATGTAGGTATTATGCCCACTTGACTTGATGCTCCATCACGTACATGTGCAACATATCCTCTAACACCTTGTTAACCCTCTATGTCTAACCATCTATCTGAGGGTGATACATTAAAATTGAGCCTAGTGCCCAACACTTTCTCTAACTCTCTCCAAAACACCGATGTGAACAATGAGTCTCTATCAGAGATGATCTTACAGGGAATACCATGAAGTCTAACAATATCCCACAAAAATGCTTGAGCTATGTCCCACACTGTGAATGTAGTACGCAGAGGTGAGAAGTGGTTAGCCTTGGTCAATGTCTCGACTGTCACCAAGATGGCATCACTGTAGTGAGAAGATAGGGGGATACCAATAATGAAGTCCATAGATATAGCATCCCACTTCTACTCAGCAATCTCATGTGGCTGTAGGAGCCCACCTGGATGACTGTGCTCTGCCTTCACCCTCTGACACTCTAGACATCTAGCAACTATACTGGCAATCTACAATCTCATACCTGGCCAATGATACAACTATCTCAGATTGGCATGCAACTTCTTAACTCTTGGATGAGCTGCTTAAGGTGCTCTATGAGCCTCTAGCACAATAAGCTCTCATAAGTCACCCATAGAAGGTACATAGATGTGTCCCCTATGATGTAGAATGCCATCAGACTCTAAAGAGTACTCTGCAAATCTCCCCTCAAGAGGTCTCTGTGAATGGATAAACTAACAAACCTCCACATACAACCCATCCTTTGGTAAGTGACACAAAATGTGCTCTCTCAAATCTATACTAGAAGTCATAGACAAGAGCTCATGTCACCTCCTACTCAAGGCATCTACAACAACATTCTCTTTCCCCTTGATTTAATGAACATCAAAATCATACTCACATAAGAACTCCATCCATCTCCTCTACCTAGCATTAAGATTAGGCTATGTAAAGATATACTTTAAGCTCTGGTGATCTGAATGGAGCTCAAATTGGTGACCTAGAAGAAAGTGTCACCATCTCACTAAAGCATGAACCACTACTGTGAGCTCTATGTCATTAGTAGGGTAATTAAGCTCATGAGTCTTTAGCTTCCTAGACTTGAAAGCTATAGGATGACCATCTTGCACAAGGAATGCTCCTAAACCATCCAATGAAGCATCGGTGCATACAACAAAGTCTACTAAAGGATCTGGTACTGCTAAAATTGGTTCTCTAGTGAGGGCTCTCTTGAGCTCCTGGAAAGCTCTCTCACACTTCTCTGTCCACTCATACTTCTTCCCCTTTCTCTAAAGGGAAGTGATGGGATGAGCTACTCTAGAAAATTCTACCACAAAGAGTCTGTAATAACTTGATAAGCCCATAAAACTCCTAACCTCAGTGACACTGGTGGGTGCTGGCCAATCCATAATGGCTCTAATCTTCGATGGGTCCATAGAGATGCCATTTTCAGAGATAACATGACCAAGATAATGCACCTTGGGTCTAAAGAAGGAACACTTTGACAAGCTACCATATAACTAATTCTCTCTCAAGCACTGCAAAACCTATCTCAAATTGTCCTCATGCTCCTCCTCATTATGAGAATATATCATAATGTCATCAAGGAATAGTACCACAAACTTATCCAATAATGTACAAAATGCTCCATTCATGAGGCTCATGAACACAACTGGAGCATTCGTGAGGCCAAATGACACTACTGTGAACTCATGGTGACCATACCTTGTATGAAAATCAATTTTGTGGATATCAATCTCCACTATTTGCAACTAATGGTACCCTGACTTCAGATCTATCTTTGAGAATACTCAGGCACCCTACAACTGATCAAATAAATCATCGATCCTAGGGAGTGGGTATTGGTTGTTCATTGTTACCTTATTCAACTACCAATAATCCATGCACAATCTAAGTGATCCATCCTTCCTCTTCACAAATATCACTGGTGCACCCCAAGGTGAAACACTAGGTCAAATATGCCCTTTCTCCAAGAGCTCTTCTAACTAAATTTTGAGCTCATTGAGCTCATGTGTGGTCATCTTGTAAGGTTCTCTAGATACGGGCTCGACTCTTAGCACAAGGTCTATATGAAAATCAATTGCCCTAGGTGGAGGCATACCAGGTAGCTTGGTAGGAAATACATCTGCAAACTCCTAAAGGATAGGATAATCCTCAAGAAAAGGCTCCCCCTCTGAATCCTCCTCTCTATCACTAATGGTGATGGCGAATAACTAACATCCCTTCCACACACACTGCCTAAGCTACATAGTGGAAATCATGCGAAGGGATACGGATCTATGTGCCCCAACTATCACCATAGAAGTACCATGATCATCAATGCACTCAACCCTCTTTCTGTCAACAATCCATCTTGGCATTGTGGGCATATAGCCAATCCATGCCAAGGACCACATCATAAGAACCTAGAGGGGTGATGCGGAGATTAGACATCATGGTCAAGTCTCTAATCTAAATCTATAAATTATGAACTAAGGAACTAATAGACACCCTATCTCCTAAGGCTAACTCAACCTCCCAACCGACATCCTGTCTAACTTCCACTAGCCAGAAATGCTCCACTACATAGGTAGATATAAAGGAATTTGTGGCTCCTAAATCAAACAAGATAGAAACACTGATACCCTAAATCATACCTGTGGCCTCTATGACTATGGCCTGGTGCTCGGCCTGGCAGTTATTAATTACTGCAAATACTCTATGGGACCTACCCATATCTCCAACTATAGGCTCTAAGGTAGCCCCTCTCTGACCACTAGCTGACTATCCTTGTGGGCACCCTCTCACTATATGACCCATACCACCACAAGTGTAACATGGCCCTCGGGTCTAAATCTGTACTCCCTATGTCCTAGGCTGCTATGACCCTTTGATCCTACTGGAACCATTGGATCTACCCCTAGAGGACTTCTAAGTCCTAGTTGACTGTGTCTGAGGGGTTTGTGTCCTCTGATCCTATTTAGGGCCTTAAGACTACCACTATTTGGGCTTAGAGCCTTGATAACCCTATGAATGTCTTTGTCTAGAATCTCATTGAGATCCTTGTTGCTAAGACTGTTGACCCTTAAAGGATCCTACTGAATGGTTCTATTTCCCCTTCCAAGAGGGTATTTGTTGTCCTGACTATTGGGATAAGGGGTTTCAGTGCTGACACCAATCCCAAGACTCCTGTCTAGTATGAATATCCTCAGCTACAAGTGTTGTCTCAACTATATCTCTAAATGTGTTAGGAAAGGCTAGGTGTACTGTGCCCTGAAGAGACATATTAAGTCCCTTAATGAAATGATGAATACGTAGTTTCTCACCCTTCATATAATCTACATATGGAAGGAGCTCAAGAAACTGACTCTCATACTAGGCCACTGTGAGACCTCTCTACTGGAGGTCATGGAACTCCTCTATCTATCTCTATCTAAAATGCTTGGAGAGGTATCTCTCCCAGAAATGAGCCACAAAAGTCTCCCAAGTGAGTGTGTCAATATCTACTCCTCCAATGGTTATGTAGTCAAGGATGGTGGATCCAATGAAGGATAGTCCAAACCTTGCAGCCAAAAGAATTACACAGTGAAATACTCAACACAAAAGAAAACACCATAAATGTTTCAAGCAATTTGCATTGACATGCCCAACTGTAAGGCCTTCCAGGTTAGGGCCAATTACAAAATGAAACAATTATGCAAGATCCACAACTAGATCCAATATAATATCAGCTAGTCCAGCTTTGAAGGCAATCAAAAGCTGATGGAAACCCTAAGGTAGATCTAAACTTGAGCTTGCAAGCCTCCAATCAATCTCCTTGTCTCCAAGTAAGAAAAACCCTAGATCTACTACAAAGGACTATCAAATTATAATCTAATCTGCAAGAACATCAAGAAATTTTCCATAACTTCTCTCTCAAGCTTCACATCTGAATTCTAGATCTGCTAAGTCTCCAAGTTTTGATCTCTCTAATCTTGTAAAATCCCCCCAAAAAATCTACCCAAGCCCTCCTTAAATACTAATCATCAGCCACAAGTCGGCTGATGAAACCCTTAACTCCCCAAACTAAATAATTAAATGCCATAGAAGTCAGCTTACAAATGTATACAAACATTTAATTATGCATGTCGGCCCAAGACAATGGCTACCAATAATTAATTCACCAATTTGGCTCAATAAATCACATAGAACTCTAGTTGGTAAGTTAGGACTACCGAGAAATAGTAAAATTACTGAGCACGCCAGGCATCACCGAGCACCACAGTCATGACTGAGCAACAATTTCATCAAGCTTCCTTCAATGACCGAGACTATCAGTCAAGGCTCCAACCGAGTAAAAATTAGCCAAAACACAAACACTCCATGCAGCTTACCGAGGACACAGAATGCCCCTACCTTAACCTTGGATGCCCCTGCATCAGACACCCTAGGTAACAAAAGATGTTCATATGTGAGAAGAATATCTTTTAGGATTCAACACATAAATCCCAAACTAGTTCTTCACATACAAGTCCTCAACCTTTTCTACTTGCAAAGTCTTCCACTTCAGCTTCTTCTATCTCTTCAAGTCTTGTCTTGACAATTTATAGGTTGGTTCTTCATACTAATCATTCATTTTCTTTGGATCTACAATCTCCTCTCAACTACCAATACTTAGGCTTCTCATACCAAGTGTTTCATCCATCAAATGCATTAGTGAAAACTTCATGTCATTCTTCTCAACAGTAAACACATTTTGGACATAGTCATAAATAGCTCTGCAATCATATTGCCAAGGTCTACTGAGCAATATATCACAACTATTCATCTTCACAATGTCACAAAGCACAAGATCCCTGTACTAGCCAATTTGAACATCAATGAAGCATTGTTCTCTAACTTCCAAAGCATGAACATCTTGCAACCAGCCAAGCCTATAAGGACAAGGATGTTTCATTCTACTCAAACCAATTTTTTAAACTAGGTCCTTAGCAAAAAGGTTATTAGTGCTACCACTATCAACAATAACATCATAGATTTTACCTTTAGTCTTGCATCAAGTCCTAAAAAAGTTACTCCTCTGTCAAGGTTCATCCTTTGTACCAAGCAATGTTTGCTGAAGTAGCAAGTTCTCTGATTCAGGTTCATTCTAAATGTTCTCATTCATCATAATTGTTTGTCAGTCAACCTTCTTCTATGTACACTCAAAAGAATGGTGTCCTTCCTCTCCATAGTTATAGCAAGTATCCTTAAAGATAACCTACCTATCTTCTTCTTTGGTTCTACAAGTTTTGTTCATCTTCTACATCAGTCAGCTTATCCTTCACTGAGTGATCAACCTTTTCTTTCCTTGGGAGTTACTAGGTTGTTTCCTCTTCAACTTATCTTTTGCCTTCAGAGCATACTGATAACCATCTTCAACAGAATCAATCTTCATCATACCAAGCTCATCCTGAATATTGAATCTCAAACCATTCACATACTGAGCTACCTTTTCCTTACCAAGCTCTCAGTGTCCAGACTGAATAGTAAGTTTGTAGAACTCCTCGATATAATCTTCAACAAACAAATCCTTCTACTTCAAATTCTTCAACTTCTTAAACAAGTCAAGCTCATAGTCAACCGATATGAACTTAGATTTTGACTTAGTTACCATCAATCTCCACCGATTGATCTTTGTTTCACCTTCATCTTCTCGGTCTCTTTGTAGTTCCTTCCACCAAAGAGAAGCATGTCCTTTCAACTTTGTGTGTGCTAATCTCACCCGAAGAGGATCTTCAATTTCTTCCAACTCAAAGAAATCTTCAAGTTCGCCAATCCAATCAATCAGATTGTTGGGCTTCAAAGTACCAAAGAAAGTAGAAACTTTCATTCAGTAATTACTAAACCGAGCAGCAAGTCTAGGCAACCAAGCAGTTCTGTCTTCACTAGATCTATTCCTTCGGTCATCACCACTAGATCCAATAGTTTCAAATTCTTCAGCAGCTTCTTCATAGCCATCCTCAATACCAATATTCTAAGGTATACCAGCAATAGTTCTCATGATCTCAGTGACCATATCATTCTTCATCAATTTCATCTCAAATATGAAATTTGATTTCACCTTCTCTGTGATCCAGGATTCAACAGTATCACAAAGATCAAAAATAACTCTAGGCTCCAATCTTCTTAGAGGCATCCTTAAAGATAAGAGAAACCCTCTGTAACAAACCCTCACTGACCACCTTGTGACAATTTCGAAGTTGCAACAAGTATGATCTCAACCTGCAATCTTGTAAACAACTAAGGCACAATTTCACAAATTTAGTGCTTCGAATCTGCAATCCACATTGCGCGCAACATCTACTCCAACAATATCAGCCTTGCTAGGTCAAGCTTCAACAAGATCAAACCTTCACTCCAACAAGAACAAAAACCTTCGCTCTAATACAACCTTATGCAGTCAAGGATGGTGGATCCAATGAAGGATAGTCCAAACCTTGCAACCAAAAGAATTACACAACAAAATACTCAACACAAAAGACAAAACCATAAATGTTTCAAGCAATTTACATTAACATGCCTGACTGTAAGGCCTTCCGGGTTAGGGCCAATTACAAAATGAAATAATTCTGCAATATCCACAACTAGATCCAATACAATCTCAGCTAGTCCAGGTTTGAAGGCAATCAGAAGCTGATGGAAACCCTAAGGTACATTGAAACTTGAGCTCACAAGCCTCCAAGAAATCTCCTTATCTCCAAGTAAGAAAACCCCTAGCTCTGCTACAAAGGACTATCAGATTATAATCTAATCTACAAGAGCATCAAGAACTTTTCCACAACTTCACTCTCAAGCTTCGCATCTAAATTCTAGATCTACTAAGTCTCCAAGTTCTGATCTCTCTAATCTTGTAAAAAAACCCCCCTAAATATCTACCCAAGACCTCCTTAAATACTAATCATCAGCCACAAGTCAGCTAGATGAAACCCTTAACTCCCCAAAACAAATAATTAAATATCATACAAGTCAGCTTACAAGTGTATACAAACATTTAATTCTGCATGTCAGCCCAAGACAATGGCTACCAACAATTAATTCACCAAGTCGGCTCAACAAATCACATAGAACTCCAGTCGGTAAGTCAGGACTACCGAGCAACAGTAAAATTACCGAGCACACAAGGCATTGTCGAGCACCAGTATCAACTGAGCATCGCAGGCATGACTAAGAAACAATTTCACTAAGCGCCAGAGACTACCGAGTTCCTTTAGTGACCAAGCTTCCTTCAATGACCAAGACCATTGGTCAAGCCTACAACCAGGTGAAAACCCACCAAAACACAAACACTTCATGTAGTTTACCAAGGACAAAGAATGCCCCTGCCTTAACCTTGGATGCCCCTACATCAAATGGACTCCTACTACTACCACCAAGTGGAGGCTTTCACGTGTAGGAGATCAACAGCAAGTGGTGCCTTTAGATTACTCCTATAAGGGCATAATACAAAGCATCACTGTAAACTTTGTAACCAAGTCTCTATTATTGACCCGTTAGAGGATCCTAAAAACAAGGGTGGTTGGAGTCATATTAACTCTCAGATCTCATCTCCAACATCTCTAGGGGGTCTCTCTCTGACTCGTATCTCATGCTCAGGTGGTACCTCTAGCTGATGAACTAACTCACCCTCATGATCACCATGGCCCTCAACAAACTTGGGTGGAGGACTTCTACTCCTCTCTCTACCAACTGCTCTACCACCTCCTAGAATTTGTGTATCCCTTATGGAAATCTGATGCTCTGGCTAAGGGACTATGGGTGGTAGTCTCTACTAAATTACCCCAATCAAATTCTGAAGGATGTCCATAATATCCTGGTTAGGGTTCTGAGGTGGTAGAGGTGGAGGTGGTGGTCCACCCCTTGTCCTACAATAACATGTGCAGCTCTACGACCCCTACCTTGTTAGCCAGCTCGTGTGATGACTAACATCCTACACAATAGTTAAGTTTAAGTGAGTTGAAATGTAATGGGTTTAGGTTCCAATGTTGAAACCTAGGCTCTGATAACAAATGTCATGCCCAAAAATTAACCACTAAAAACACAACAATTTTTCTTTAAAAGTAAGATGTTAGAGAGTAACGTTCATAGGTTAAGGATAAGTCGACTATGGTTAAGCTGGCCACAACCTAGGAATAAGTTTCAGAGTGTTAATCCGTAGGAGTATCAATGTAACCATGTGGATCTAACGATTTAAATTCATAACCATTGTCATGAAAATTTGAGTTCAGATAAGCTGGACCCTAGAGCATACAATTCCATTTTAAAACTTTCATTTGTGATGAATCCATAGATACCTAGGTGCTTCTAATTCATCTTTAATTCGATAGGGTAGGTTTTATAAAATATTAAACCATTTAACAATTTTAAAATAAAAATGGATCCTATCCTAAGATTTCCTTTTCCAATATAAACTTTCTCAAAATCAATTCAATTATTCTAAAACCTACTCAATAATGTTTAACCTCCCAAATTCCTCATAAACCTAGGGCATTAAATATTCAATTTATTTCAATTAACCTATAACCCCAAATATATATACCTAGGTTATAACTTTCAAATATGATTTGTCCAACTTAATAGGTAATTTATCGTACAATAATAGTTCATGAGATAACTCTATTAGCCATCGAATTATAATTCGATAAAAAACTTAATAGTGTTAACTAGAACAAAATGTTATCTAAACATTAAAAATATAATAGTTATACTACCCATTTTCTAAAACATACTAATAAACCCCTTATAAAATTTAAATTAAATTAACCAAAACAAAACAATTATTAGATCTATGCCCCATTAGCTAAATACAAATTAATAATTTAAATTAAACCAAAATAAATGTTACCAATGGTTTTAATTTAACTAAATAACAATCAAATAAAATAAACTATTAAACTAACAAGTTGATTTATTAATAAATGAATTTAAACACATTAGAAATAATCTGTCAATTAATAACTAATTTTATTGATGAATGAATTTATTAACACAATAGAAATAATCAATCAGAAAACAAGTCAATTTCTTAAAAAATAGTCCTAACCTACTACCTACTATCCTACTCCCCCCACCTATCTCCTAACCTTTCTCCCATTCCTTCCGCATGGGCCCACATGCCAAGTGGGTGATGTGACCAAGTAAAAGACAAGGCTGCCCAAGAATTTTGAAATTCTTGGGAGGAGATGTGTACAGGTTTATGAATATAAATTTTTGGGGACCCACCATAAGTATTAACCCATTCCAAATGCAAAATGGAAACTTTCGAAAGGCAAGGTGGGTGAGTAACTTGTCAAAGGCAAGATATTTAATTATGTCAGGGCATGGTAATTTGCATAAATATGATCTTTGTCCCCTTATTTCCTACACCAGAGGGTAATGAGGTAAGAGGAATATAAGGGTATGGGTTCCACGAGCATTCAAGTGTATAGGGTAAGTCATATTATGTACTCCCTTTGTTAATTTAGGAGATTGTCATTAATATGGGTTATATTAGAAATTTAGTATACTAATCCCCTACTTAGGAATGGAATCTTGGGGGGGAATATTCTCTATGGTAAAAGAGAATTAATTCCCTTCCCCAGACATTTTCCAGAGAGTATTTTTCTCTCTAAATTCTGGGAAATGATATTTCTCTTATTGCTTTGTCCATTTTTTTTTAATTGTTGATTGTTCACTTAGTCACTTCTTTTCGTCAAATTTTAAGTGATGTATTTTTCAAATGTATACACAACTATAATGAATTTACTATAGAAATTGGAGAGTCATATTGTAACTATAACTTAGATTAAATCTCATGATTCAATAACTAAAACTCCTAAATTTTAAAACTTACTATCTCTTTTCAGTATGAGGTTTACTACTCACATAATATCTATTTGAAAAATTCCAATGGAAGAGTACTGCTAAGAATTTCTATTCCATACCATCTTACATTAAAATAATAGAGAGGAATTTATTCCACAATTTGAGAAAACTATTATACAACATGAAACCATAATTTTAACATGTTTCCTATTCATTTCTTTATTTTTTTCTAACTTACATTTTACAACAATGGAATACAAATTTGTAGCCATACATAAATAAGAGATACAAGGGGAATGAACAAGGTTCCCTCCATTACATTTTCAATAGACATCTTCATAATAACCAAATGAAGAGAAAGAGTAACATTATACAATCCACAAGTATGCATTTCTACCAAGGACGGCCTTTTCCCATTACAAGATTACAACAATGTCCCAACATAATTTGCCCTCACAATTACACCAAAATAGTAGTTCTCCCAAGGCTTCTACCGAAAGGATCTTGGCTTCAATTCCTACAAATAAAAGAGGAGAACCATGGGAAGCTCACCTCCCAACCAAGGTCTCAAGGATACCACCACCGAGCTTGGAGAATCAAGGCCAAACAGGTACACACAACCACAATGCTCAAAAAAATTAATGATTGAACAAAATTACAAAGAACTCCCAACCAAGGCTTCAAAAATGAGTTTTCCAAACTCATTGAAGTAGGGTGAAGGTGGTATTTTCCAAGGAGGAGAATTTCATTGAATTTACAATTTCTAAACATGAGTATTTCATTGCCTTTCAAGGCTACATTATCAAATTTCCATACACAAGCTTTCCTTATTAACATCCTCAAGATGAAAGAATACAAATGGCTTCATGGAACCCATACCCCATGAAATTATCTCTCTTCTCCAAGAGAAGAGACTCTCACTACAATGGAGAGCCCAACTAACCCCTTCACCCAAGGCCACTTCTTCCCTTCCCAAAGGGTGAGTAATTCCTTAACTCCCATGAACAAAACTCTCAAAACCAAAGAAATAAAGAATGATACAAATCCAAAATGTAATTCCCAACCCAATACAACAATAACAAAATCTACATACAAGAACACTATGCAAGATTTACATATAAGATCTCCATACAAGATTTACAAGATCATCAAACAATAGCATACAAAACTAAAATGCATAAGCATTTCTCCATGGCAAGAAATCCACCAACCTTGGTACAAGAAAAATAGCAATGGATAGTTGAGAAGAGCTCCTTATCCTTTCTCCTTTTTTCCTTTCTCCAACCCTAATTGTCTCTAAAGTTAGAGAGTGGGTGAACACCCACTAAGTCTCCCCCATCCCTCTAAAAAGGCCTCTAAAATGTACTCAACAACTAGATAAATGAGACATGACACCAAGTCCTTGTTCTTTCCTCTTGTCTCCCTTCTTAATTGTGGGTTTGGCAAGGAGTGTGGGGCAAGTTAGAATGCATGTGGCCACCTCCATTTTCGCCACTTTTGAAAAGTAAACTTTTTGGAGGCTCATAATGAGGTTCTAGGCTTTCCCATAGGTAAAAACTAACCCCCAACCCAAGGTAACTACTTAGGGTTAGCTAATTTAGGCCAAAACTACACCCTAGGGTCACTTTTGACCCCTATAAAGTACCCCCAAAGTCCAATTTCGAGTTCCAACATGATGTGATCCCTACAAAACATCTACATGCAAGTGGGAATAATATAATATTTTATGAGGTTAGGTGATTCTTCCCAAGCCCTAATTTGACATGTCATCCTCCACATGTACAACATAAGTGTCAAGTGACACCAACAAAATACACATCACATTCACAATGACATGTCCTAATTAACAACATGAATTTAAACTAATAACACACATTCAAAACAAATCTACAACAGTAACACATTACAATGAGGTTTAAATCTCTTAATCGGATTAAACCTTGGCTTACTCAATTCACATGCATTTAGCCTTGATTCTCTGAATGATTCCATGGTTCTCTTTCCTGCACACTAAACTCGAGCATGAGTAGTCCAAGATAATAAAATTACATGAATATATATAAATATATATACATATACAATTCATAATTAGCAACATAGATCCATATGCAGAATTTAATTTTTAAATCACAATTTCTATTCAGTAATGTTTAAACATAGTATTTTCATAAATCATCATAACATAATATCCATGCTACTTCCTAATGTAGAGCATAATCCATGAAATAATCAAATCTAATCATGATCAAATATTTTCATCAATTCACAAATCTAAGCATGTATAATCAAAATCAACATTATATCCTAGGTCCTAGTCCACATCAAAATATAATCCATACAATATAATCATCATCATCAAACATAATATCTCTAGTCTTTGTCAGGATAATCAAAACGTGTATCAATGTATCAAATCATGAAGTATCAAAATGCGAATGATAAAAAATGCTATGATGGGTTGGGGTGAGCCTCACATCCTCCCCGTCTAAGCATGAACTTCCTCCTGGAGTTCATCAACAAGGTATGGGTACTATGATCTCATCTATGTCACATCCTCCCATGAAGTCGTTATCTCATCATAAAAATCCCACTGGACCCTAACCTGGTCCAACTCTCTACCTCAAAGTTCCAGTGTCCATCGGGCTAAAATGCATATGGGCTCCAAGGCTAACTTTTCATCTGACTCCACCTGCAAGGCATCCCAATCTATAATTTGAGACTTGTCATAAACATATGTCTATAACACAAATACATGGAACACATCATGGATGCATGACTGGCTAGGTGGCAAAGCTAGATGGTAGACAATGGGTCCTATCCTCTCCAAAATATCGAAAGGTCCAACAAAGCGAGGTGTTAACTTAGAGCCCTTTCCAAAACATATTGGACTCTTGTGCAGGCACACTCTCAAGAAGAACCTATCTCCAACCATATACTCACGATCAAACCTCTTCACATCTGCATACTTATGTCAATCTTGAGCCTCTCTAAGACACTATTTAATCAAGACCACCTGCTGCTCCATATCATTGACCAATTGAGGTCTAATAGATACTCTATCTTTTCTCCTGTCCCAACTCAGTGGTGTTTTGCATGGTCTACCATACAAGGTTTAATATGGTGGCATACCTATAGAAGAATGATGCCCATTATTATAGGCAAACTCAGCTAGATGTAGGTGTTATACCCACTTGACCTGATGGTCCATCACGTACATGTGCAACATATCCTCTAACACTTGGTTAACCCTCTCTGTCTGACCATCTGTCTAAGGGTGATACGCTATACTAAAATTGAGCCTAGTGCCCAATGCTATCTGTAACTCTCTCCAAAAGAATGATGTGAACAATGAGTCTCTATCAAAGATGATCTTACAGGGAATACCATGAAGTAGAACAATATCCCACAAAAACATTTGATCTACGTCTCTCACTGTGAATGTAGTATGCACGGGTGAGAATTGGGAAGCCTTAGTCAACATGTTGATTGTCACCAAGATGGCATCATGGCGGTGAGAAGACATGGGGAGACCAACAAGGAAGTCCATAGATATACAATCCCACTTCCACTCAGTAATCTCATGTGGCTGCAGGAGCCCACTTGGATGACTGTGCTTTTCCTTCACCCTCTAACACTCTAGACATCTAGCAACTATACTGGCAATCTAAAATCTCATACCTAGCCAATGATACAACTATCTCAGATCGTCATGCAACTTCTTAACTCCTGGATGAGTTGCATAAGGTGCTCTATGAGCCTCTAGCATAATAAGCTCTCGTAAGTCACCCGTAGAAGGTACATAGATGCATCCCCTATGACATAGAAGGCCATCAGACTCTAAAGAGTACCTTGTAAATCTCCCCTCAAGAGATCTCTGCGAATGGATAAATTGACAAACCTCCACATACAACCCATCCTCTGGTAAGTGACACAAAATGCACTCTCTCAAATCTGTACTAGAAGTCATAGAGAAGAGCTCATGTCACCTCCTACTCAAGGCATTTGCAACAACATTCTCTTTCCCCTTGATGTAATAAACATCAAAATCATACTCACATAAGAAATCCATCCATCTCCTCTGCCTAGCATTAAGATTAGGCTGCGTAAAGATATACAATAAGCTCTGGTGATCTAAATGGAGCTCAAATTGGTGACCTAGAATAAAGTGTCACCATCTCACTAAAGCATGAACCATCATTGTGAGCTCTAGGTCATTAGTAAGGTAATTAAGCTCGTGAGTCTTTAGCTTCCTAGACTCAAAAGCTATAGGATGACCATCCTACATTAGGACTACTGCTAAACCATCCAATGAAGCACCAGTGCATACAACAAAGTTTGCTAAAGGATCTAGCACTGCTAAAAGTGGTGCACTAGTGAGGGCTCTCTTGAGCTCCTAGAAAGCTCTCTCACACTTCTATGTCCACTCATACTTCTTCCCCTTTCTCTGAAGGGAAGTGATGGGATGAGCTACTCTAGAAAATTCAGCCACAAAGTGTCTATAATAACCTGACAAGCCCATAAAAATCCTAACCTCAGTGACACTAGTGGGTGCTGGCCAATCCATAATAGCTCTAATCTTTGATGGGTCCATAGAGATCCCATCACTGGATATAACATGACCAAGATAATGCATCTCAAGTCTAAAGAAGGCACACTTTGACAAGCTACCATATAACTGATTCTTTCTCAAGCACTGCAAAACCTATCTCAAATTCTCCTCATGCTCCTCCTCATTACGTGAATATATCATAATGTCATCAAGGAACACTACCACAAAATTATCCAAGAATGTACAAAATACTCCATTCATGAGGCTCATGAACACAATTGGAGCATTCGTGAGACCAAATGGCACTACTGTGAACTTATAGTGACCATATCTTGTATGAAAAGAAGTCTTGTGGATATCACTCTCCACTATCCATAACTGATGGTACCTCGACTTCAGATCTATCTTTGAGAATACTTGGGCATCCTACAACTGATCAAATAAATCATTGATCCTAGAGAGTGGGTATCGGTTCTTAATTGTTACCTTATTCAACTATCAATAATCAATGCACAATCTAAGTGGTCCATCCTTCCTCTTCACAAATATCACTGGTGCACCCCAAGGTGAAACAATAGGTCAAATATGCCCTTTCTCCAAGAGCTCTTCTAACTAAATTTTGAGCTCATTAAGCTCATGTGTGGTCATCCTGTAAGGTGCTCTAGATATGGGCTCGACTCCTAGCACAAGGTCTATATGAAAATCAACTACCCTAGGTGGAGGCATTCTAGGTAGCTCGGTAGGAAATACATCTGCAAACTCTTGAAGGATAGGATAATCCTCAAGCAAAGACTCCCCCTCTGAATCCTCCTCTCTATCACTAATGGTGATGGAAAATAATTGACATCCCGTCTACATGCACCGCCTAAGATGCATAGAAAAAATCATGCAAAGGGATACGGGTCTCTGTACCCAAACTATCACCATAGAAGTACCATGATCATCAACACACTCAACCCTCTTTCTATTGACAATCCATCTTGGCACTGTGGGCATATAGCCAATCCATGCCAAGGACCACATCATTAGAACCTAGAGGGGTGATGCGGAGATTAGACATCATGGTCAAGTCTCCAATCTGAATCTAGCAACTACAAACTAAGGAACTAACAGACACCCTTGCTCCTGAGGCTAACTCGACCTCCCAACTGACATCCTATCTAACTTCCACTAGTCCACAATGATCCACTACATAGGGAGATATAAAGGAGTTTTTAGCTCTTGAATCAAACAAGATAGAAACACTGATACCCTGAATCATACCTATGGCCCCTATGACCGTGGCCTAGTGCTCGGCCTGGCAATTATCAACTGTTGCAAATACTCTATGGGACCTACCCATATCTCCAACTGTAGGCTCCAAGGTAGCCCCTCTCTAACCACTAGTTGACTATCCCTATGGGAACTCTTTCGCTATATGAACCATACCACCACATGTTAGGAATGAATGCAAAGTGTTTTGGCAGTCATTTTGTAGCAGTTGTTGTTGCATTCATGACTTGGATTGTCATTGATGTCAACACAGTGATATTCTGGATATTAGCAGGAAAGTAGGTACAATTTTGTTTTGCACACATGTTGTATTGTAGATTGGCATTTGCATAGTTTATGGTATGTTCTTTGGTGTGTTATTAACCTATGGTTAACAGTGCAAAAATAAATTCATTCATTTGTAAGAGTTATGAGCATTTTGGTGAAAGCAGTGTTTAGACAGTGTTTCTATGTAGCGATGTTCAGAAATCGAAGGATATCTCTTAGCTAGGATGGAATCTGATTTTGTGCAATTAAAGGGATGTTGGAGACTCATTAATGATGATGTGGTTCATAGTGCAAACTTCGAGGACATGTTTGGAGAAAGTTACAGTAACTGGAAGCCAACAGTTTTATGTGAATTTTGTGTGTAGCGTGTAGAATTTATTATTTTTTAATTGAGGACCGACTCATTTGTAATTATTTGAGTTTGGTATATAAGAAGGAATTTTTTCCTTATTGTAATGTGTACTATGAAGATTGTGATGTGAATATATGCATGAAGTGAAGAAAAGAGCTAATTCAGTGATGAAGGAAGACTTGTGAGTACAGAGATCTGGAATTGTGATCTTGTGTAGCAAAGAGTGTAGTTTTGGCACAGTGTGAAGGAGGTAATATATTTCATATTATTCTATTGAATAATTCTAAGATCTTTTGGACAGTGGGTTCAGAGATCTTTCCTTGAAGCTGTTTGGGCAGTGGGTCCTTCTGTCTTCCATAAACTCTTAACTGGGTTAGAATCTTTTAACAGGGATTCAAAATCTCTTAACATGGATTTATATGTACTGAATGTATTTCATAAGACTCCTAACAGGGTCCATCCTTGAATAAGGAACTTTCATATTAGTGCATCATTTTGTGGGCATCATTCCCACTGGGGTTTACTCTTTTCAAGAGGTTCCCTAGTTAACATATCTTGTGTTATTGTGCAATTGTGTATGATTATCTTTCTATGGTTGATCAGTACATTGATTATATTGTTTAAAGCTATTGAATGGATAAATTATCTGATAACTAATTCACCCCCCCCCTCTCAGTTATCTTGGGGATCTTTACTTTCTAACAATTGGTATCAGAGTAGCAGGTCCTTGAAAGAAAAGTTTAACAACTTAAGGAGATCCATGGTGAATTTCAAAAAAGAAAGCCCTAAGTTTGATGGAGTAAATTTTGACAGATGGAAAGAAAAGATGAAGACACATCTATTGTGTTTAGGACCAAGTTATTGGTTGATTACAAAGAATGAGAAGACTATCATTGAGGAAGACAATCTAGAGGCAAGAACTAAAGATGAACTAGATCTATTCATGTGTAACATACTTGCAAGAGAAGCACTTTTGTCAGCACTACCAAAGAATGAATATAGTTAGGTAAGATGTTTGAAAACATCTCATCCAATTTGGAAAGCTTTACATTCTACTTTTGAAGGTGATGAACATGCAAAGAAGGCTAGATTAAATAATTGGATTTGTGCATTTGAAGATATTAGAATGATGGAAGATGAATCTATTAGAAGCTATATTGGTAGGATGTCTAAGATTGTGATAGGAATAAAGTCTTATGGAGGTGATAAGATAGAGAATGAAGTGATATGGAAAATTCTGAGAACTTTGACACCAGTATTCAAGCAGACAACACAGATGATTGAACAAGTGATACCTTGTACATCAAAATTTTCAAGAGAGACTCTTCTTGGAAGATTAGAAACATCATAGATGAACTTGAGATTATCAGGAGAGCTACCTAGAATGGAAACAACATTCAGTGCTCTTAGCATGAGACCTACAAGAAGTACTAGTGTGAATGGAGATTATGCTAGCAGTAGCAGATCTGAGGAAGATAAGAAGATTGAATAAGGTATTGCATTACTTGTAAAAAGAGAACCAGATGGTAAGAAAATCTTTAAATGTTGGACTTGTCAAGAATATGGTCATTTTGCATCTAAATATCCCAAAAGAGTTAAGAAGTATAGAAGCAACTTTAAACCTAGGAGATCTAAAGAATGTTATTATGAAAATGATGAAGATTTTGAAGCAGGAATTGAAAAACATTTAAGTGACAGTGATAATGATAACTTTGAGGAAATAGGATTTGTAGCAATTAAAGATGAAAGTTTTGAATCTGATAAAAGGGAAGAAAAAGCATTAGTTTCACAAGTTGAAAAGAAATCTGATTGGATTATAGATAGTGGTTGTTCACATCATATGACTGGAGATAAAAGAAAGTTTGTTAAGTTAGATAATTATGATGGAGGAATTGTTAGGGTTGGTAACAATGCACCTTGTTTGATTAAGGGTATAGGATCTATTACTCTTGATGGAAGGACTAACACTGATGATGTTTACTTTGTTGATGGATTAAGACATAATCTACTAAGCGTTGGACAATTGGCTGATAAGGGTTATCAAGTTTGGTTTTCTGAGAAAACTTGTGTGATAAAAGATAAAGATGAAAATCTAATTGGAAAAGGATCCAGAACTAGAGGTAATATATTTCAGTTGAATCCTACTAAGATGACATATTTGATAACTAGGATTGATGACAGTTGGTTATGGCATAAAAGATTTTGTCATATAAACTTTGATAATATTGTCAAGGTGAGCACTACACTTGTGGTAAGAGATTTACCTAGAATTATGAAACCTACTAACATGATTTGCAAAGAATGTATGATGGAAAAGCAGAAAAGGAGTTCATTTCCCAATAAGAAGTTCACATCGGCAGAGAAGTTGGAGATTGTTCATACAGACTTGAGTGGTCCTACTAGGACTAGAGGATTCTATGGTGAAAGGTATTTTATAATTCTTGTTGATGATTTTACAAGAAATGATGTGGATTGCATTTTTGAAAGAAAAATCTGAAGCATTTGATAAATTTAAGATCATGAAAAGCAAAATTGAGAATGAATCTAGAATGAAGATTAAGTGTCTAAGATTTGATAGAGGTGGTGAATTTACATCTAGAGAGTTTAACACCTTTTGTGAAATGAATGGTATTAAGAGCCAACTTTTAGCCCCTAGAACACCAGAACAAAATGGTATTACAGAAAGAAGAAACAGGTCAATAACTAAAGTAGCAAGAGCTATGTTGTTTGAAAATGATTTGGCTAAAACTTTTTGGAGAGAAGCAGTGAACACAGTAGTATACACTATGAATAGAGTACAAATCAGAGCAGATATAAACAAGACACCTTATGAATTATGGTTTGGACATACACCCTCAGTTAAGTATTTTAGAATTTTTGGAAGTAAATGTTATATTAAAAGAGATGATGATATAGGAAAGTTTGATCCTAGAAGTGATGAAGGAATATTTCTTGGATATTCTTTAAAAAGAAAAGCATATAGATGTTATAACAAAAGAACTAAGACTATTGTTGAAAGTGCAAATGTAAAAGTTGATGAGAAGTTTAAAATTCAGGAAAGAATGCTTGATTATGAATCTGATGGAGAAGCACAACCTCAGCCTAACATTAAAAATGCAGAATTATTTTTTGAAACTAACAGTGATTTTCTGAATGAAAGTCATACTGAAGAAGATAGAGAAGAAAACAAAGAAGAAAACAAAGAAGAAAGTAGAGAAGAATCTACAATTGGAACAAGATCAGTAACTATGACACCTAACAGGTATACTTCAAGACATCACCCTATTGAGCAAGTTATTGGAAGTTTAGATAGAGGAGTTTTGACTCAGAATAAGGTACATTTATGTTTGATTTCTCAAATTGAACCTAAGACTACTAATGAAGCCTGTGAAGATGAACATTGAATCAATGCTCTGAAAGAAGAACTAGAGCAAATTGAAAAAAACAAGACATGGGAATTGGTCCCTAGACCTGAATACAAGAATGTGATTGGAACAAAGTGGGTATTCAGAAACAAGATGAATGAACAAGGAGAAGTGATAAGAAACAAAGCAAGATTGGTATGTAAAGGATATTCACAACAAGAAGGAATTGACTATGAAGAAACTTTTGCACCTGTGGCCAGACTTGAAGCAGTGAGAATATTTCTAGCATATGCAACTTACAAGAAATTTAGAGTGTATCATATAGATGTGAAGTCAGCATTTTTGAATGGTGAATTGGAAGAAGTCTACATTGAGCAGCCTGAAGGTTTTCCTTTGACACAAGAAGGAGATATGGTATGTAAGTTAAAGAAAGCTTTATATGGATTAAAACAAGCACCTAGAACCTGGTATGCAAGATTGGATAAGTATTTATTGAAATTAAGATTTATAAAAGGAACAATAGATAGTAACTTATACACAAAAGAAATTGAGAATGGTTTGTTGTTTATAGTTATATTTGTTGATGATATTATCTTTGGAGGAGAAGATGAAGCTAGTGACAAATTTGCAGATGAAATGAAGACTGAACTTGTGATGAGCATGATTGGAGAAATGAAATATTTTTTGGGATTACAGATAACACAAAGCAAGGAAGGTATATTTGTAAGTCAGAATAATTATTTAAATGAATTATTGAAAAGATTTGGAATGGAAGATTCTAAACTTGTTGGAACACCTATGGTAACCGGACATAAGTTATCTAGCAAAGATGAGACACCAGCAGTTGAGCAGAAAAAGTACAGATCTATGATTGGAGGATTGCAGTACTTGACACATACAAGACCTGATATAGCACATTCAGTGGGGATTGTAGCAAGATTTCAAGAAGAACTTAGAGAATCACATTATGAAGTAAAGAGGATACTGAGATATTTGAAAGGAACAATGGATTATGGATTATGGTATGAGAATTATGATGATTTTACCTTATGTGCCTATACTGATATAGATTGGGGAGGTAGCGTTGATGACAAGAAAAGCACCAGTGGTGGAGCCTTTTTCCTTGGAGGTAAATTGGTTTCTTGGCTAAGTAAGAAGTATAATTGTACTTCACAAAGCACAACAGAAGCAGAATATGTTGCAGCAGCAAATAATTGTAATCAGATTATTTGGATGAAGTAAATGTTGAAAGATATTGGAATAAAGTTTGATGAGCCTTTTGTTATACATTGTGACAACACCAGTATAGTGAGTATGTCAAAAAATCATTTTTTACATTCTAAGACTAAACATATTGAGATCAAGTATCATGTTGTAAGAGAGAAAGTTGCAGAAAAAGAAGTAAGGTTGGAGTACATAAGTACAAGGGAGTAGATAGCAGATATATTTACAAAGCCTTTACCTAAGGATACATTTGTGTATCTGAGAGGTATGCTTGGGGTTATGTCCCAACCTATTTTTGAGAATTGATGCAGATGGTTGCATCCGTCCAGTGGTATATGAGCCCTATCTTTCTTCTGGATTGGATGTTGGAACTTCCTCTATGGGGGAGTTTATAAGCTGAGTCATGAGGACTCTTGTTATTGTATTTTTCTAAAAAGTGTCTTTTGACATTAAGTTGTTGTTGACTTAGTGATAGAATTTATGTCATTGATGTCAATGGGGGAGAGATATACATGAAAAACATTGTGGATTGTATGAGAGAGCTGAATAGGAAAACGAAGCAAGATTTGATTTGATATTTTGTAGTGATGTTGCAGTATTGGATTTTTGGAACATTGGATGTTTTTCATCTATATTTCCATCAATTACAATGGGGGAGATTGTTAGGAATGAATGAAAAGTGTTTTTGTAGTCATTCTGTAGCAGTTGTTGTTGCATTCATGACTTGGATTGTCATTGATGTCAACATAGTGATATTCTAGATATTAGCAGGAAAGTAGGTACAGTTTTGTTTTGCACACATGTTGTATTGTAGATTGGATTTTTCACAGTTGATGGTATGTTCTTTGGTGTTTTATTAACCTATGGTTAACAGCACAAAAATAAATTCATTCATTTGTAAGAGTTATGAGCATTTTGGTGAAAGCAGTGTTTAGATAGTGTTTTTGTGTAGCGATGTTCAAAAATTAGAGGATATCTCTTAGCTGGGATGGAATATGATTTTGTGTAGTTAAAGGGATGTTGGAGACTCATTAATGATGACATGGTTCATAGCACAAACTTCGAGGACATGTTTGGAGAAAGTTACAGTAACTGGAAGCTGATAGTTTTATGTGAATTTTGTGTGTAGCGTGTAGAATTTATTATTTTGTAATTGAGGACTGACTCATTTGTAATTATTTGAGTTTGTTATATAAGAAGGAATTTTTTCCTTATTTTAATGTGTACTATGAAGATTTTGATGTGAATATATGCATGAAGTGAAGAAAAGAGCTAATTTAGTGATGAAGGAAGACTTGTGAGTACAGAGATCTAGAATTGTGATCTTGTGTAGCAGAGAGTGCAGTTTTGGCACAGTGTGAAGGAGGTAATATATTTCATATTATTATATTGAATAATTCTAAGATCTTTTGGACAGTGGGTTCAGAGATCTTGCCTTGAAGCTGTTTGGGCAGTGGGTCCTTCTGTCTTCCATAAACTCTTAACCGGGTTAGAATCTTTTAACAGGGATTCAAAATCTCTTAATAGGGATTTATATGTACTGAATGTATTTCATAAGACTCCTAATAGGGTCCATCCTCTAACAAGGAACTTTCATATTAGTGCATCATTTTGTGGGCATCATTCCCACCGGGGTTTACTCTTTTCAAGAGGTTCCCTAGTTAACATATCTTGTGTTATTGTGCAATTGTGTATGATTATCTTTCTATGGTTGATTAGTACATTGATTATATTGTTTAAAGCTATTGAATGGATAAATTATCTGATAACTGATTCACCCCCCCTCTTAGTTATCTTGGGGATCTTTACTTTCTAACACCACAAGTGTAATATGGCCCTCAGGTCTGAATATATACTCCCTAAGTCCTAGGCTATTGTGACCCTCCAGTCCTACTAGAACCACTGAATCCACCCCTAGAGGACTTCTGAGTCCTAGTTGACTATGTCTGAGGGGTCTGTGTCCTCTGATCCTATTTAGGGCCTTGAGACTGCCACTGTTTGGGCTTAGAGCCTTGATAACCTTGTAAATGCCTTTGTCTAGAATTCTACTGAGATCCTTGTTGTTGAGACTATTGACCCTTAAAGGATCCTACTGAATGGTTATGTTTCCCCTTTCAAGAGGGTCTCTATTGTCTTGACTACTGGGATGAGGGGTTTCAGTGCTGAGACCGATCTTGGGACTCCTATCTAGTATAAATATCCTTAGCTACAAGTGTCATCTCAACTGTATCTTTGAATGTTGTAGGAAAGGATAGGTGTAGTGTGCCCTAAAGAGACATATTAAGTCCCTTAATGAAACAATGAATGTGTAGTTTCTCATCCTTCATATAATCTATGTATGGAAGGAGCTCAAGAAACTAACCTCTCTATTGAGACCTCTCTATTGGACATCATGGAACTCCTCTATCTTTCTCTATTTGAAATGATCGGAGAGGTATCTCTCCCAAAAATAGGCCACAAAATACTCCCAAGTGAGTGTGTCAATATCTACTCCTCCAATGGACTCCTCCTACTGCCACCAAATGGATGCTTTCTCTCATAGGAGATGAACGGCAAGTCATGCCTTTAGATTACTCTTGTAAGGGCGTAATCCAAAGCATCATTGTAAACTCTATAACCAAGCCTCTGCTACTGACCCATCAGTGGATCCTAAAAACAAGGGTCACTGGAGTCGTATTAACTCTCAGATCTCATCTCCAACATCTCTAGGGGGTCTCTCTCTAACTCATATCTCATGCTTGGGTGGTACCTCTAGCTGATGAACTAAGTCACCCTCATGATCACCATGACCCTCAACAAGCCTAGGTGGAGGACTCCTACTCCTGTCTCTGCCAACTGCTCTACCACCTCCTAGAATTTGTGCTTCCCTTTCAAAAATATACTACTCTTGCTAAGGGACTATAGGTGGTAGTCTCTGCTGAATTACCCCAATCATATTCTAAAGGATGTCCATACTATCCTGGTTAGGGTTCCGAGGTGGTGGAGGTGGTGATGGTGGTACACCCCCTTTCCTGCACTAACATGTGCAGCTCTACAATCTCTACCTCATCGGTCAGGTCGTGATGACCGACATCCTACACAATAGTTAAGTTTAGGTGAGTTGAAATGTAATGGGTTTAGGTTCTAATGTCAAAACCTAGGCTTTGATACCAAATGTCATGCCCAAATATTAACCAATAAAAATGCAACAATTTTTTTTTAAAAGTAAGATGTTAGAGAGTAACATTCATAGGTTAAGGATAAGTCAACTACGGTTAAGCCAGCCACAACCTAGGATTAAGTTTTAGAGTGTTAAGCCCTAGGAGTATCAATATAACAATGTGGGTTTAGTGGATTTAAATTCATAACCATTTTCGTGAAAATTTGAGTTTGGAAAAGCTGGACCCTAGTGCATACAATTCCATTTTAAAACTTTCATTTGTGATGAATCCATAGATACCTAGGTGCTTCTAATTCCCCTTTAATTTGATAGGGTAGGTTTTATAAAGTATTAAATCATTTAACAACTTTAAAATAAAAATGGATCCTATCCTAAGATTTCCTTTTCCAATATAAACTTTGACAAAATAAATTTAATTATTCTAAAACCTACTCAATAATGTTTAACCTCCCAAATTCCTCGTAAACCTAGGGCATTAAATATTCAATTTATTTCAATTAACCTATAACCCAAAATATATATACCTAGGTTATAAATTTCAATATGATTTGTCCAACTTAATAGGTAATTTATCCTACAATAATAGTTCATGAGATAACTCTATTAACCATCAAATTATAATCCCATAAAAAACTTAATAGTGTTAACTAGAACAAAATGTTATCTAAACATTAAAAATATAATAGTTATACTACCCATTTTCTAAAACATACTAATAACCCCCTTATAAAATTTAAATTAAATTAATCAAAACAAAACAATTATTAGATCTATGCCCCATTAGCTAAATATAAATTAATAATTTACATTAAACCAAAATAAATGTTACCAATGGTTTTAATTTAACTAAATAAAAATAAAATAAAATAAACTATTAAACTAACAAGTTGATTTATTAATAAATGAATTTAAACACATTAGCAATAATCTGTTAATTAATAACTAATTTTATTGATGAATGAATTTATTAACACAATAGAAATAATCAATAAGAAAACAAGTCAATTTCTTAAACAGTAGTCATAACCTACTACCTACTATCCTACTCCCCCCACCTATCTCCTAACCTTTCTCTCATTCCTTCCACAAGGGCCCATGTGCCAAGTGGGTGATGTGACCAAGTAAAAGACAAGGCTGCCCAAGAATTTTGAAAGTATTGGGAGGAGATGTGTACAGGTTTATGAATATAAAGTTTTGGGGACCCACCATAAGTATTAACCCATTCCAAATGCAAAATGGAAACTTTCGAAAGGCAAGGTGGGTGAGTAACTTGTCAAAGGCAAGATATTTAATTATGTCAGGGCATGGTAATTCCCATAAATGTCATCTTTGTCCCCTTATTTCCTCCGCCAAAGGTTAATGAGGTAAGAGGAATATAAGGGTGTGGGGTCCACGAGCATTCAAGTGTATAGGGATCATATTATGTACTCCCTCTGTTAATTTAGGAGATTATCATTAATATGGGTTATATTAGAAATTTAGTATACTAATCCCCTACTTAGGAATGGAATCTTAGGGGGGAATATTCTCTATGGTAAAAGAGAATTAATTTGCTTCCCCATACATTTTCCAAAGAGCATTTTGCTCTCTAAATTCTAGGAAATGATATTTCTCTTATTGCTTTGTCCATTTTTTTTTTATTGTTGATTATTCATTTAGTTACATTTTTTTGTCAAATTTTAAGTGATGTATTTTTCAAATGTATACACAACTATAATGAATTTACTATAGAAATTGGAGAGTCATATTGTAACTATAACTTAGATTAAAACTCATAATTCAATAACTAAAACTCCTAAATTTTAAAACTTACTATCTCTTTTCAGCATGAGGTTTACTACTCACATAATATCTATTTGAAAAATTCCAATGGAAGAATACTGCTAAGAATTTCTATTCCATACCATCTTACATTAAAATACTAGAGAGGAATTTATTCCACAATTTGAGAAACTATTATACAACATGAAACCATAATTTCAACATGTTTCCTATTCATTTCCTTATTTTTTTCTAACTTACATTTTACAACAATGGAATACAAATTTCTCTAGCCATACACAAATAAGAGATACAATGGGAATGAACAAGGTTCCCTCCATTACATTTTCAATATACATCTTCATAATAACCAGATGAAGAGAAAGAGTAACATTATACAATCCACAAGTATGCATTTCTACCAAGGAGGGCCTTTTCCCATTACAAGATTACAACAATGTCACAACATAATTTTCCCTCATAATTACACCAAAATAGAAGTTCTCCCAAGTCTTTAACCATAAGGATCTTGGCTTCAATTTCTGCAAATAAAAGAGGAGAACCGTGGGAAGCTCACCTCCCAACCAAGGTCTCAAGGAGACAACCCCTAAGCTTGGAGAATCAAGGCCAGACGGGTACACACAACCACAATGCTCACAAAACACATGATTGAACAAAACTACAAATAACTTCCAACCAAGGCTTCACAAATGAGTTTTCCAAACTCATTGAAGTAGGGTGAAGGTGGTCTTTTCCAAGGAGGATAATGCCATTGCATTTACAATTTCTCAACATGAGTATTTCATTGCCTTTCAAGGCTACATTATCAAATTTCCATACACAAGCTTTCCTTATTAACATCCTCAAGATGCAAGAATACAAATGGCTTCATGGAGCCCATACCCCATGAGATTATCCCTCTTTTCCAAGAGAAGAGACTCTCACTACAATGGAGAGCCCAATTAACCCCTTCACCCAAGGTCACTTCTTCCCTTCCCAAAGGGTGGGTAATGCCTTAACTCCCATGGAAAAAACTTCCAAAACCAAAGAAATAAAGAATGATAGAAATCCAAAATTCAATTCCCAACCCAACACAAAAATAACAAAATCTACATACAAGAACACTATGCAAGATTTACATATATGATCTCCATACAAGATTTACAAGATAATCAAACAATAGCATACAAAACTAAAATTCATAAGCATTTCTCCATGGCAAGAAATCCACCAACCTTGGTCCAAGAAAAATGGCAAGGGATAGTTGAGAAGAGCTCTGTATCCTTTCTCCTTTTTTCCTTTCTCCAACCCTAATTGTCTCTAAAGTTAGAGAGTGGGTGAACACCCACTAAGTCTCTCTCATCCCTCTAAAAAGGCTTCTAAAATGTACTCAACAACTAGAATTAAATGATACATGACACCAAGTCCTTGTTCTTCCCTCTTGTCTCCCTTCTTAATTGTGGGTTTGGCACCAAGGAGTGTGGGGAAAGTTAGAATGCATGTGGCCACCTCCATTTTCTCCACTTTTGAAAAGTAGGCTTTTTGGAGGCTCATAATAAGGTTCTAGGCTTTCCCATAGGTAAAAACTAACCCCCAACCTAAGGTACCTACTTAGGGTTAGCTAATATAGGCCAAAACTACACCCTAGGGTCACTTTTGACCCCTCTAAAGTACCCCTAAAGTCCAATTCCGAGTTCCAACTTGATGTGATCCCTACAAGACATCTACATGCAAGTGGGACTAATATAATACTTTATAAGGTCAGGTGGTTCTTCCCAAGCCCTAATTTGACATGTCATCCTCCACATGTACAACACAAGTGTCAAGTGACACCAACAAAATACACATCACATTCACAATGACATGTCCTAATTAACAACATGAATTTAAACTAATAACACACATTCAAAACATGTCTACAACAAGATCACATTACAATGAGGTTTAAATCTCTTAATCGGATTAAACCTTAGCTTACTCAATTCACATGCGTTTAGCCTTGATTCTCTAAATGATTCCATGGTTCTCTTTCTTGGACACTAAAATCAAGCATGAGTAGTCCAAGATAATAAAATCACATGTCTATATATATATATATATATATATATATATATATATATATATATATATATATATACAATTCATAATTAGCAACATAGATCCATATGCAGAATTCAATTCTTAAATCACAATTTCCATTCAGTAATGTTTAAACATTGTATTTTCATAAATCATCATAACATAATATCCATGCTACTTCCTAACATAGAGCATAATCCATGACATAATCAAATCTAATCATGATCAAATCTTCTCATCAATTCACATATCTAAGCATGTATAATAAAAATCAACATTATATTCTAGGTCCTAGTCCACATCAAAATGTAATCCATACAATATAATCATCATCATCAAACATAATATCTCGAGTCTCTATCAGGATAATCAAAAAGTGTATCTATGTATCAAATCATGAAGTATCAAAATGCGAATGATAAAAAATGCTATGATGGGTTGGGGTGAGGCCTCACAGCTTTGCAATCGCTTTGTTTATCTCCTCAATTTCTTTTTTATCTGCTCCTTCCAAATTATTCTCATGAAACTTTACCCCCAACCTATCCATAATTCTATTATGGGATAGAGAATTGTCCTTATTATCTCTATATTCTTCCCACATATTTTCCAAAGTAATTTTTAGTTTCTCAAATATTTTGTGCAATTAAAAAGCAATAGTATCAATCCTTATAGTTTGTATTTTCTTATTTAACTTTTGGTTCTCACTTTGTATCTCATCATGCTTATTTTTCCATCTTTAATTATCTGGAGAAGTCAACATGGGCATGGGTAATCCACTTCCTTTTATGATTTATTCATACATTTTCTTGTATCGATCCCTTTCCCTCACCATTCTGACCATATGCGCTTTGTTCAACTTGGAAATATGTCATGCCCAGATTTCCTTAGGCAAAAACAAAACAATTCCTTAGCAAATCACATAGTTCACCACTTAGGACTACACAACCACATCTTACTCCCATTAAGGGCTTATCACATTGAATCACTCATGGATTCATAAGGAGAGTGAGGGACACCCTTTTTACAACCCTTCAAACTCAAGAAGAAAACAAGAAAGAATCAACATCAAAACTACAAATAGATTTCTCACAACACTGCAACCAGCATTTATCACCTCATGGAGAAAGGAAAACTTGTAGTCCATGAGCACACACAACAACATACACAAAAAAGAAAATGGAAATGGTTGAAGCACCAACCTCTCCTCCAAGCCTACACAAAATGAAGCTCCTCTCCTTTCTCTCTCTATCCATTCCCCTTCCTTAGTCTCCAACCTTTTGTCTCTAAAGATAGAGAGTAGGTGAACCACCCAAATGTTCACCATACTCTCCTCTAAATTGGACTCCAACACAACCCCCCAAAATTCCTAGGAGAATAGGCCTATCCTATTGGCTAATCTTCCCAAGATTTTTTTTTTTTTTTGAGAAGAGAAAAAGTTACTTTCTCTTTCCCCAAAATTCGTCACACTCTTCCCAAGCATTTTTGAAGGATGAAAATTGAGTTTAAAACACTCAAAGTGGCCTAGAAATACCCCCAACCCCATAGTATACCCTTGGGGCAAGTCAAAACTAGCCTAAACTACTCCCTAGGGTCAAATTTAACTCTCCAAAAGCCCACTCCAAGATGACTCACGAAAATGAGTGATGAGACTACCATAAAGGCTCCCTAACCAAGAAAACACACCTAGGGATACTCATAGGTCACTCAAGGTTGCACTAACTCAACCCACCCAACATTGACATGCCATGTCACATCACTAGTGTCAAGTGACACCACATAAGGAGTACATCACAACACAACACTAGGCATGCCAACAAGGAAATAACAAATAACATCTCACATAATTTACAGAACATAATTTACAATTAAAACACTTTTACATTAGAGGTCATTCCCTTTTTAGGGTTGACCTTGGTTCCATAGGGGTTCTCACAACAATTCCTTAGCAATGGTTCCCCGCAGTGTCCATGGTTATCCACCTACACACTTGTAAAAGTATCAGTAGTCCAAGATAGGTTATGCATATAATCCAATTAAAACATCATATAAATCAATCTCTATATTTAGAGAAAATAGATCAACATATTATAGCATCTCATAATAACCTTCACATGTTTAAATCTACATTTTCCATTTATGCAATAGAGAAATCAACATGTATCTAGAAAATTGAACACCTCTACTATCTTGTTAAATGACTCAGATCCACATAACCTATACTCATATATATTCTCTAACCATAATGCAAAGCATAATTCAATAATTCAATTAGTCACTTATATCAATATATGATTTAGGATTTCAGTTCCCTATATCATTTCATTTAAAACCTAACCATAAGTAGGTAAAACATAACCCAATATAATTTGATATCAACACACTTAAGACTTCCATACCAACATGCAAGAGTGTATCTTATTAAGAAAAAACCCATTATCTCAATTCATCACAAGGAACTCAACTAATATGTTTGATCCTAGTATGCACTAATCCAACCTAAATCAAGACGGCCTTGGACTATGTTAAACATTGACCCTAGCATCATAAATTCTACTATACCACTATGCAATTCCCACATAATGAAATCTGTTATACATTCTCTCTCTATTGAGTCATCCTATCATGTAAGCACATATATGCATCTTCATGTTCTAACACCATGATAATTTGCCAAAAGTAATATTACTTTAAAACAATATATCTTAAATTAACGTATTCCATGAATTTGTTTGAAAATGAAATCTATTTTAAATAAGCTAACGAACTATAGTCAAGATATCTAAGAATCCCATATGCAATCTAAGGAGAATTTTGCAAGAAGTAAAATTATTGCTTACCAGAGTTCTTTTTACAATGATGAGAAACAAAGGGATACTACATCCTCCCCCCCTAGGTCTCAACTTACTCCTGGAAGTCGCAAGGTTGCGCTAACACCCTCAAGTAGTATTTCTACCAATTTCCAGGTCATCAACTTGATCCATGGTACTAACTTCCTGCATGTTAGCATCTAGAACAACTATGCATTTTCTTTATAAACAATAATATAACCTTCTTTTTTTTTCTTTTTTTTTGCAAAAAATTATTTGCAATCATCTTGGAGGCAACTGTTTGTAAAAATAAATAAATTATTTTCTAGTCCTCTTTCAATTTTCACAAGAAAGGTACATAATAACACAATTTAAACATGTTTTAATGCCTGAGTCAATGGTGTACCTAAACCTTATAGTAACACTTAATAACAATTTTATTATATTTTATTAACATCTCTCATGTTTTCAGAAATTCCTACAAACTCATTCAAAAATTTCCACAAAAACCTCTACCATACAATGATGTATAACAAGAATAGCAAGATTAATCACATAGACATTCTTGCAGACACTAGCATTCTCACAATTGTGCCCTTTTCCCAAGGAAAAGTTTAATATTACAAAAATTCTCCTTTCCAACATTCATTAGCACAAATATCATCATAATCACCACACATGGTATTGTAAATGCAAATATTCATGCCACTTTCTTTAATTTTATATGACATCTCTCTAAACATGAGAAGATACAAATCCACACAATCACACAATAGTCCACATCACTGGGAGTACACATTACAATAGAGGGCTTAGGAGCAGACATAGTCCAATCCTCCAGGTATACACAATGATCTCGTTTGACTCAAAATCTGAAATCCGTAATCCAATGATATATATAACAAAACCTCCAAGGAATAGTCACCACTCTAAGGCGGTAGTGGATACTAGCTGCATAACAGCCTCACATACCTCCATACTCAAGGGTCCCCTGCATCTGCTTCCTCACATACACTCACCAAGTCTACCTCCTGCATCCTTGGTGAGGAAATCACATTACTACATAGGACCAACATTCAAATAACACCAAGGAAAGTAGTTTAGCCACCAAAGTCATAAACGAGAGTAAAATAAGTTACCAAATTCAATAATAAATAATATAAATAAAGTTTTAGCAACAATAAATCATTGAATCATGAATGTCCAAAAATTGTGGCTAAACCTTCACAAGCAAAAATGAACAATTGTTGGTCCACACAAGCAACAAAAATCATCATGAAAAGGCACAATACATCACTGTGTGACCATAAATAGTCACCAATGAGGAAGGAGGAAACATCGCCTGGCTGATGTGGATGAATGACAGGCCATGGGACTGGTTATTTTTAAGGACGGGTTTCAAATATACAGATGTGATTGGATCAATTTCTCCAACTTTTAATTTCATCATGTTCCCAGAAGCCTTTTCAACATCAATAATATTAGGCCTCTTGTTAGGTGGATATAATACCCATAACATCAATGCTTCTTCATTCTCATCAAATCTTGAACCAATGAAAACATCACTGAATCCATCTAGATCTAACTTAAAATATTTATTTTCAAAATGCAACATTCTATCAAAGATAAAGGAGGCACTCATGTCCCATCCTAGAAACAAGATAATACCAGACTCTATCAACAATTGTCTACCTTTATGTGGGGTCATGTTAACTATCTCAGCATCAATATCATCCTTGATTTTCTTCAACAACTTGGCCTCATTCTTTGGTGTTATATTTGGAATAGATTCCCTTAATTTATTACCTTTGATATTATACAAGAAAGACTTAAATTATTTTGACTTGACAAAATCATAATCAGACACAAAAGAAGAATTCTCATCTAATATGGTATCTTTATATATCATTATCTTTATTTCAATCTTCTCATCTTTATCTGGCTCCTCCTCCACCTCTTTTGCATGCATCCTAGAAATGGCTTCATGTTCATCTGATCCACTTTCTCCTCTCCCTTTTTGAGACTCAAGTTCTCTCAGTTGTTGCACCTTTTCATCCAATTTTATGTTGTATTTTTCAATCACTCTTTGTGCTTCCTCGTCTTCAAGGTTCCTAAAAATATCTTCAACCTCTAGTGCCTCATGGGGATAATCCCCCAAATTTTTATTCATCTTACAAGAATGTATGTATCCTTTTGGATCATAATTTTTCTTGGAAAATGTTTAAATAAATTGAATTCATCCATTAAATTCTTCTTAATTACCTCATAAGCCTTGGTTGAAACAATTGTGAAATCACAAAAACTGAGCGTTCCTAGAAGAAAATTTTGTTTATGCAAATTCCCAAAGTGTTGTGCGTTTGAAAAAATCAATTGTCTTTCAATTTCTAAATAAGCTATTCTATCTGGAACAATCTTTGGCAACATATATGGTATTCCTTCAAACCCATAGATTCTAAAGCATGTAAAATTGGTATAGACATACCAATCTCCCCAATTATGATCAAATATTTTCCATTGATCAAAATCCTTTGGTCTCAATAATTCCCTAACTCCATTAAAAATCAACCTATTACAAGGGAAACCATACATCTGATAGATAGGCTTCACGATCCACTCTTTGAAATTGATGTAGTGTGACCTCATGTATTTTGAATCCCATACAGATGTTTATAGTTGTACTAGTTTCTCTTCTCCCTCTCTATTTTTTATATTCAATTTTAAATATTTTGGCCACATGCCCCTTTTGTGTCCATAAAACAACACCAAATACATTAAAAGAAAATAATGTCTAAATCTTAAGCATTTATGAGTTTTCAGATTCAGAAAACCCTCAAGTAATCTCTCCACCAAATATGATGCATAATCAAAGGGCCTAGGTTCATACATTTGAATGTCTGAGACTAACACCATTGGCCCAATATTCATGAGTTCAATTACTTCTAAACCTCCTAAATGTCGACAAAACATGTAGGTATACTAAAAATATGGTCGGAACATATTCACATTAAAAGGTGGCCCATCCTAAGGTGTGAGTTTCTCATACTCTTTTTTATGGACGGATAGCTTCCAACCAGTATATGTAGTTTCCATTCTTTGGTACTCATCTTCCAATTCCATGAAAGAAAAGGGAAATTTGTAACAAGGGTCTAAATTAAACACCTCATTCAAAGTATCTACGAAGAATCAAATGAAAATACCTCCATTTGGGTCTTTAATAAATCTTTCTGTTGGAATATAATTTTGCATCAAAATCTCTAGTACTTTCAAATTCACAAAGACATTTGGGATAATTAACTTACCCAAATTGGTCATCCATGGATTACATAGTGGCATATCCTTGTTTCTTCTCAAATAGTGAAAGAGAAAAATCTCATAACCTTCAACCCATGTCCATACATCTCCAATATCTTTATACTTATCTTCTAGCCGATCTCTTTCTGGAAAATGTTGCTTCGATCTCCTTGACTTCAGGCTAGAAACCTACATTTGATGAATCATATCCTATTTTATTCTTCTAATAGGGACATTCTCTTCTATTTTAGTTTTCTTTTCTTTGGATTATGTACTCTTCACTGGATTCCTTTTTCTTGAAGAACTAGATTCCTCCATTTCTGTGAGTGTAATCCCTACGAATTACCCTTTTGTTCTGCAAATTTCTTTTCCTTTGCAAAATTTTGTGTTGGATACCCTAAATTATATGTTGAGTGTATAGATTAGTTTGCCTACAATGATTAATTCTTTATAAATCTGCCTCATGTGAATCCCTAGATTTACCCATCCTGATGCAAGAATTTAATAAAATTTAGTTGGTTTAGTTTTTCTTTTTGAACTTATATGACAACAGCTCTTCATCAGCATAGGTTTCTCTTGTACACATAATCTTTGTCACCATTTTCAAAACTATTTTCTTTACTTCTTCGAAGTCCTTCGATCACTTCCTGATCGACATAGATGTTGTCAACAATTCTATCGGGTATCAAGATAGCTCTTTTTTTGTTCTGGCGATAGACATAGCTACACCAATAGGACCTTTGGTATAACCTTTCCTAATGTATACATTTTCTATCAGCCTTAGTCTTCCCAATCAATATGCTCTCATGTAGCCTCAATCATTTCTATCACCATATGTGTTCCCGATGAGTTCATCGGGTGTTAAAAAAATGCAAAATCGCTCATTTCAATTTTCTTAGCTATATCAATAACCACCATCGGCACAACCTTTACCGATAATCTACCCTTTTTTTTGTCTTCATAGGGGAAGTTCTTTCTAATAGCCTCATCAGATATCATCAAGACAAGATTTCTCCTCTACCGCTAGTGTATGTTTCATTGATGGGCCTTATTGATATATGTTATACCGACCTATCACACTTCTTAGACCTTTTTATATGATTGTTTTAACTTTTTTAGATATTTCCAGTGATGGATCAACAAGAGTTATCCCGATAAACTGACATTGGTATAAATATCATCATTGGTATAATGCTTTAACAATTTGACCACCCCTCAATGAAATTATCAGAATTACCTATGTTGATTGAAAAGCAACATGAAGTTTTTGGAGAAGGAAGAAGGTGGTTATGCCGATGGTGCTAAGAGAACCTCTATTAAAAAATTTTAAACTTTATTTCCCTTTGATTTGAAATTATTCACTATATTTTCCCACTTGAAAGGCCAAATTCCCGACAACATTTACTCTAGTTTCTTTAGGCCTCTAGGGAAGGTGGAAGGAATGGTTCGAAGTCTGGATTAAGTAGTAGTAGAGTGCCTAGTTGTTTCACTTGATCTAGTTGTTTGAAACCAGTGATTTCTTCTTTTGTTCAAGCATATGCAGTGCCTGATCCATATCCAAGTGTTTGTTTGAGAGCTATAAGGAGAATTTGCAGCCAAAGTACCAACAATCATAAAAGTTTGTAAGATCTTCTAATAATTCAACCAAAATGGAATACAATAGGACCACCAGTGATGCTTTGAACCAGCTGAGCGAGATTATTTTCATCAAAGAAATGGTCATAGATAATTTCAAGTCATACACTAGAGAACAGAGGGTTGGCCCCTTTCACAAGTAATGTAATCTTCGATTTATTTATTTTTTGAATGAATGAATTTCATCAAATTTCACTAATTGATTGCCTCGTTATTTTTCTTCTGATGGTTCCACTGAGAAAAAAAGCCCACATCACCAGGAGATCACTCCATTACCCTTTCAATTCATAAGATACCGATAAATCATTTGAAAACCCATGAATTTAATCTATGAAGGTTGTCATAGGATGATGGAAGAATATGAAACTTAAATCTATTGGTTCATCCCTATGTGTTAATCTAAAAACATTACTTAACTTTGCACTTTTTTTTTATCGACTATGTTGCTCCCTTTATGTGTACGTTTCCAATGAGCTACCTCATCTTTGAGGGTAGTGTCTATCCAAAAAACTAAAATGTAAAAAATATAAAGCAAGTTTGAAAAAAATTCTAAGTGTCCCCCTTGGTAAGATATATGTTTTAGTTTGTTCTTTAGACATTGTCATCCAAATATGGCAACGTCTAAATAATAAACTAAAATGTATATCTTACCAAGGGGGATACATTTTAGTTCTTTATTTAGATGTTGTTGTCTAAAGACAACAATGTCTAAACAACAAACTAAAATGTATATCTTACCAAGGGGTACACTTAAAAAAAATTTCAAAATTGCTCTATATATTTTACATTTTAATTTTCTCGATAGACACTACCATCTTTGATCACTAGGGAAATATAAATTTTTTGTTTAGTACTTGTTAATACCCTGTATAAAAAATTTAAAACTTTATTTTGCTTTGATTTGAAAGTCTTGAATGCATTTTCCTGCTTTAAAGGCCAAATTCCTAACAACATTTACTCTATTTTCTTAAGGCCTCTAGCAAAGGTGGAAGAAATTGTTCAAAGTCTGTATTAAGGAGTAGTAGAGTGAATATTAGTTTTGCTTGATCTAGTTGTTTAAGAAGAATGATTTCCTCTTGTATTCAAGCATATGCAGTCCTAGATCCATATCCAAGAGTTTGTTCGAGAGATATAAGGAGCATTTGCAACCAAAGTACCAGCAATCATATAAGGTTGTAAGATCTTCTAATAATTCAACCGAAATAGACTACAATGGGACCACCAACAATGCTTTGAACCACCAAAGAGAGAGGCTTTTCATCAAATAATGGTCATGGATAATTTCAAGTCATCTATCAGAGAACAGAGGGTTGGCCCCTTTCACAAGGTATGTAATCTTCGATTTAATTTTTTTTTTGAATGAATCAATTTCATCAAATTTCACTAATTGATTGCCTCATTGTTTTTCTTCTAATGATTCCACTAAGGAAAAAAACCTACATCATCAGGAGATCACTCCATTAACCTTTCAATTCATACACCGATATAAATTTATACAAAGCTTAAGTAATCCCTCAAGATGGAAAGTAAATTCTTGAGATAGACCAAATCGTGAACATAAAAATAATTGAATATTTGAACATTGAAAGAATGCTACAAAAAAATTATTTTGAAAAAATTGTTTTAAAATAATGTATTACTTGTAAAAGAATGAATATTTATATGAATGCTTTATAAATGCAAATGCAAACCAAATTCTAGAGATTAGAAACAGACCAGTGCCTTCTCCTTCTTAGGTGATGAGGTTGTATCTTTATGATTATACGTATAACCTTATGAGATAGTTTCAAAATATCAACCAAATGGCTTCTATATGTTCAAGTAGTTTGAATTTATATTGTAGTCAGTCTTATTGATTTTAAATTTTCTCAAAAAGGCCAAGAAGACAAAATAAATTTGATAACCAATCTTTATCCTGATGATTCAACTGTAACATATTCAAAATACTATTCCATAAAACTACACATTTGTCATATATTTTTATGAAATGGATATCATAAGGAACTAACCATTAAAGATAAAAAAAATCACACCTTTGAAAAAATAACTCTTGGTTTTTATTAAGCCTCATAATTGTTAGGAATGGGAACACTGAGAGGGGGGGGTGAATCAGTGTTCTATACTTAATTACTTTTTCTTCAATCTTGAAACTCAACTCAATTGCTTAGATATTGAAATGAACATTAATTCAAGTAAGATAAAAATTCATGACACATGACACAAGATATGATTACGAGGAAACCCAAATAGGTAAAAACCCTAGTGGGAATTGACACCTACTACGAACTGCACTAGTGTTTTATGATCCTTGTTAGAAGATCTTGCAACCCTGTTAGGAGTTGTACTTTACAATGCTTTTAGTAAAGTGACTTGGTCAAAGGTCAGACCCTATTAGGAGTCTTTTAAAATAACCCTATTAGGAGTGGGTATACACTCTCCTAGAGCTCACTGCTCAAATGGTGAAGGCTACAACCTTTTGGATATCATATACAGATTATATCTGCAAGGTGAACTATTGCGATGACACTGCTTGTCAAATCAGTTCCTTTGATGCGCTGATGCTCCAACCTCTTGTGAAGCTCTACAACATACTAACTACTCTTTTCACTCTTGTTCTCTTCTCTTCTTAATTCTATTTCATGTCACATACTCAATTACCAAGGCGCATGCCATATTTATATGCGCTTACAAATGAATTAACTAGGTTGGCCCTTTAACCTAATACATACAATGCTACCAAATGAATTGGATCAAGCATGTTTACATACAATCATAATAGCATGTCTATGACCTAAATACAATAGGCTCATATCCTTTACAAATTATTATTACAAGCGCTATCCAAAATACAAATAGTTAGCTTTATGCTATGTTATGTTCTATTGCTCACTGTCTATGTCACTTCATCTAACTGTCACTTCCTCATACTGACTCATATCATCATGCACTCTTAGACTTAGCATGAATACATACTTAGAAGCTTATCTTCTAGGGTGCATGTCATAACTTTGTCATACACATGTGTGTTGATGCTCTGATCATTGGGTGCTTTGCTATCTATCCAGTCTTCCATACTTAGCCATATTTCTGATCTTCTTCAATATGCGCTAACTCCAAAACTTGATATGACTTTGTTTCCATAATGATAATACTAAATAAAGTCATATACATTAGTATAGTCAACTTTCCAACAATCTCCCCCTTTTTCATTAATGGAAACAAAGGAATATGGAAAAGTTACTAACTCTATCCTTATCCAAAATCTTACTGATATGTGGTCTAACTTATATCTCCCTTTCTACTATATACTATACTCCTTTACATCATATACAAGACTCCATATTCTATATTCTATACTCCCCCCTTTGACATTAATGACAAAGGTGCTCAAAAATATGTATTCACAAGTACTTACAAAGTGAAGACATCTAGATATGCTAACTTTAGTTTAGCAATCTCATTCTACCAAAATTTCTTCAGTGTGTCTATTGTCTGGAGATGGGTGCACAAAGCATATGTTAACTTTTCCATCTTCTCCAATTTTTTACATGGACCTTGATCATATGTCACCATATTGGCATCGATCTCCTTGATGTTCTGAATCAAGATATCTAATGAGGGTGCAAGAGCATTTCTTAGTTGTGTTTTCCTTGCCCTTATTTTGGACATTTCTTTTTCTATCTTTTCTATCTTATCCACTTGACCCTGGTAGAAATTGTTACACATGTTGATAGATGTAGTGGGATCTTCTACTGATTTCTTGACTTGATCTATCATAGCCTCTGCCTCCTAAATTTTATTATAAAGATCTACAGTCAGCTTTCCTTGGTTCATGCAGTCTGTTATGAGTTCTTTTCCTTTGGCTGCAAATTCTTTCAGTGAATCTTGACCAATATTTAAGGAGTTGAGGTCAAGTGCAAAGTTTGCAGTTAGCTCATTCAATCTCTTCTTAAGATACTTCTCTTCTGCTACCTTAGCTGCTTATTTTTCTAGGCATGAGAAGTTTTCCTTAAAGCTTGTTAGGATGTTGCTTACATCCTCCAATGAATGCACTTTTTGTACCTTTCTCTCTACTGGCAGTAGATTGTTTAAAATGTCTATTGACTCAAAAAACAAAGGATTTCTCATTACTTGTTTTTATTTGGCCTTTTCCATTGCTAAGACACTTATCTTAATTAGGTCTTCTTCTCCCCATGAATCCAAGCTTGTAGTATCAGGAGTCAATCTTGACAACAATGATGTTGATGGCATAGGAGTGATAGGTGTGTTGTTCATCATTTTTTTCTTTGTCCTCATCTCAACAATGGGTTCTTTTTCTTTCTTCTCTTCATATTCTTTTTCCTCTTCTTATTCTTTCTCCTCTTCTCTTCTTGTTATATCCTCAATTAGCACTTCTTCTTCCTACTTATGTGAGTTATCATAGCATAGTATTTCAAGCTCATGTGTACTCACAAAGGCTTCCTCAAATCTATCCAAGTCTTTTTCAATGGCCACCATTGATATCTCTACATTGTCAATCATTATTGTGTCATCCTTTTGAGTTGTGGTTATGGGTGCAGACTTTATTTCAACTATGGGTACTACTACTAAGGGAACTGATTCCTAGAGACCTATCATATGTACATTTGTGACCTCAGTTGCTTTCTCTTTCTCAATAGGTGATTGGCTTATGGGCACAGATAGTGGTTGCATGCATTGTTCTAGAAATACCTTCTCAAAGGTTTGTCATGTCTCCTTTGTTATGAGCTCATAGTCCTTGTTCATTATGTGTAGAGTTCTCATTTTTGTCCTCAGATGTAGCTTCACCAAATTCAACAACAAGGTGTTTTCATCAACTGAGCATACTAGAAGATTGTCATCCAATGTCTTTTCCCTGATTTTGAAGTCTTCTTCACTGGCTTGTCTTTTTAAAGTATCCAATATCTCCCAAACTTTATCTGGGATGACTGTCTTCTTGAACTTGATCATATGTTTGATCAACATCTCATGGATCTCAGACTTGTCAATTTCATGATATTTGTCATAGAACTTAGCTATCTAATCTAGCCTTCCTTCCTCTACCACTCTAGTCCTTAGCACTTGAAGACTTCATAGGAATCCTACCTTAGGAGGTGGTTGTTTATTTATGCCTCTGCTTCTTGTGGCTCTAGTGGAAGGGTGACTTGTGGTAGTTTTATTCTTCATCTTAGGCACCTTAGGAGATGCTTTAGTGGACTCCACATCAACTGTAACTATGGGCACAGGATTGATATCATCAATTTTCTCAACTTTTATCTTCTTTGTCTTAGGGTCATCTATTTTCTCTATCTTGGATTCTACAGAGGATGTGCTCTCAATTTGCATAGCTATTTTTGCCTCTCTGGCTTTATCCAAGTCTTCTTGAGTTACACCATGGATCTTCAAAATTTGATAGGTTATTTTGGTGGCTTTCCTCTTGGTTGCAACACTATTTATGATTGTGTCCACTTCCCTGGTTTTTCCTTCATAAGTTCTCCATCTAGGCTCATTTGGATCCTTGGGTACTGATAGTAAAACTTGTGCATAGGATTCCAAGACTTGCTCCTTCACTTCATAGCCAAGTGGATGAATCCACTTAGTTCTAGGCTCAACAGCCTCCATACAAGTATTGTCAGTCTCCACCATAAAGAAAATGTTGTCCTTATATTTCTCAACAAAACTTTCAGGTATCCTATACCTCATTTGCATCTTTATCCTAAAGGTTTTCAATTCTAACTCCATGTAGTCTCTTAGAATGCTCTCAAATGATGCCTTAAGGGATATCTGAGGCATTGTAGGTAAAATTTTGTCTAGGTATAAGTCTGATACTTTCCCAACTATATGAAAGAACATGTATATTATCAAAAACTCAAACCTAAATACTTTGGTCTTATCATGCTTGATTTCCCTTATGTTGTCCATCAACTATGCGTGCAAGATTTCACACAAGTTGAATTCACCATTTTCTCTTACTATCCTTATGGCTGCAAGAATAGTGGCTACGGACACACTATTGACCGTATTGGCATGCTGGAATCCATAACCAAGAATCATAGACATCAATTTGATGTCCTTATCCTCAATTGGCTCAATAGTCATCCCGCACTTGTCACTCTGGGATTTGTAGGATTGTTTAACCAATTTCCTGACATCCTTCCCAATTGGGAGAATTGTGCTTGTCCTAGATAAACCTATCATCTCATGAATGAGATCTTTTGTGATTCTAACTGGTACTTCACCTATCCAAAATAGGTCATAATGGATCCTTCTCAACAATATCTTGATCTAGTCAGATTCATAAAATTCATGTACAGTAGCATATTCAATAATGGGGTGATTCTCTAGGTGTGCAAACTATTCAATGAATGATTTGTTCAGATTCATCATGGAATATAGGTGTGATCTAATTCTATCTAAGCCAACTAGTTCCTTTTTACAATATACATAGGCACGTATATCTTCTACATGCATGACACCCATAGGGGTTCTTGAAAATGCACCTTCTAGGTCATCTAAGGTTGACTTAAATGGATGTCTATTAAACATGTATCCCTTTCTTTTAGCAACATCAAATACAACTAGAGTAGCCATGACTTTCTTTTTTAGATGCTTCTAAAAGGTTTCAAAGGGTTTCTAAGACGTCGCATTGATCTAGGGCTTCCAACAATCAAACTTCTTTCTTTGTTGATAGATTCACTACAACGCTTCACAACTTCAATTGTTGGATCTTCAGTGCTCTCTAAACACTCAACTTAGAATAAAATGTGTGAATAATGAAGCTCTGATGAATATAAAGTAAACTTTTCCACCATTATGCTTGTCGCGTAAACACAGAGTTCAACTATGAATTTTCTTCTTCTGCTCCGCTGACAATCAAGCAGTACACTCTTGCATACTACATTATATAGTCTCCAACTAGTTGTAATCCAAGGTGCATACTCTAAGGGTGAGTATACCAGCCACATAGGGGTCTAGAGCTAATCTAGCTCCCCCTATGACCCCGAATGTTATTTAACCATAAATAGGAGGTGTGTCCATTGCGGATGCATCCTCTACTGTTTCATCAATATTATCCTTATTTTCTTCCTTCCAAATCAAGCTCACATCATCTGAAGCTTGTACAAACTTGACTTCTCCTTCTTCTAATATTGAGGTTTCTAACTTTTTAGGGATTTCATGTCTTTGTGCTTTAGTTCTGCAGAACCTAGAGATGTGTCCAGCATTGTTACATGAGTGAAAAATGACTGTCCAGGCCTGATATTCTTTAGCGCATTCATGTGGGTTACCATATTACACTATCTGGCTGTGTGACCAACATAATTGCATATTTGACATGTAATGTTAAGAGAGTTTCTTACATTCTACTGAGGATGACTTCTCTGACTTTGTTGATTCTGATTTCTTTGATTTGATCTACATTTCATAGCTCTATGACCAAACTTATTGCATGAATAACAGTAACCATTAAAAGGTCTTACCTCTTTACAATTTCTTGCTATGTGACCATGCCTGTTATAGGCATAAAAATTCTTGTTTACTAGCTTGTGGTCATCCTTGGGTGGTTTAGTTTCAGCTTCTATATGATTTCCAATCTTCTTAGCTTCTATAGATTCTTTGGATGCTTTCTTTCTTGCTCGCATGTCATTGATCTGATTTTGTGCTTCATTGAACCCAATACTGCTAGTGTCTCCTTTCATCTTATGTGCATACAATTGTGACTCTATAAGATCTTTGCCTTAGTTAATTCAAATTCCATCTATTTCTTGATTTTCTCTAACTCCAAGATTTTCATGTTTTCTTGTCTTAGTTCTTCATCTAACTACTTGTTTTCTTTGACTTGTTCTTCATAGGCTTCTGAATTGTTGAGTAATTTTTCATCCAACTCTTCAATCCGATCTTTCATAGATGTGTTTTCCTCATTTAACTTTTTGACCATTTTTCCCAAATCACTTATGGAATAGTCTTTCAAATCTTTTCTTTGTTTTTTAATGACTGCATGAGAATCACTAACCTTTTCTTTTAGTTCTTTAATTTCTTTTTCAAATCTTTCAAGGTCTTCAAGAGCTGCTTCAAGATTATTTTTCAAATGTTTCATTTCTCCCTTATCCATGATCTCCTCAAGTGGTTAAACTTATCTTTGGAGGACCAAAGATCTGATACCAATTGTTAAGAATGGGAACACTAAGAGGGGGGGGTGAATCAATGTTCTATACTTAATTACTTTTTCTTCAATCTTGAAACTCAACTCAATTAATTAGATACTGAAATGAACATTAATGAAAATAAGATAAACATTCATGACACATGTCACAAGATATGATTATGGGGAAACCCAAATAGGTAAAAACCCCGATGGGAATTGACACCCACTAAGAACTACACTAGTGTTTTATGATCCCTATTAGAAGATCTTGCAACCCTATTAGGAGTTGTACTTTACAATGCTTTTAGTACAGTGACCTAGTCAAAGGTCAGACCCTATTAGGAGTCTTTTACAATAACCCTATTAGGGGTGGGGACACACTATCCTAGAGCTCACTGCTCAAATGGTGAAGGCTACAACCTTCTAGATATCAAATACACACTATATATGCAAGGTGAATTGTTGTGGTGACAATGCTTGTCAGATCAGTTCCTTTGATGCGCTGATGCTCCAACCTCTTGTGAAGCTCTACAACATATTGACTACTCTTTTCACTCTTCTACTCTACTCTTCTTAATTCTATTTCATGTCACATACTTAATTACCAAGGTGCATGTCATATTTATATGCGCTTACAAAATAATTAACTAGGTCAGCCCTTTAACCTGTTACATACAACGCTACCAAATGAATTGTCTCAAGCATGTTTACATACAATCATAATAGTATGTCTATGACCTAAATATAATATGCACATAGCATTTACAAATTATTATTACAAGCACTATCCAAAATACAAATAGTCAGAATTATGCTATGTTCTATTCTTTCACTCACTTTCTGTGTCACTTCATCTGACTATAACTTCCTCATACTGACTCATATCATCGTGCACTCCTAGAATTAGAATGAATACATACTTAGAAGCTTATCTTCCAGGGTGCATGTCATAACTCTATCATATGTACATGCACTGATGCTCTGATCACTTGGTACTTTGGTATCTGTCCAGTCTTCCATACTTAGCCATATTTCTAATCTTCTTCAATATGCACTGACTCCAAAACTTCATATGACTTTGTTTCCATAATGAAAATACTAAATATAGTAATTTGAATTTATATTGTAATCACTTATTGATTTTAACTTTTCTCAAAAAGGCCAACAAGACAAAATAAATTTGATAACCAATCTTTATCCTGATGATTCAATTGGAACATATTCAAAATACTATTCCATAAGACTACACATTTGTCATCTATTTTTATGAAATGGATATCATAGGGAACTAATCATTAAAGACAACAAAATCACACCTTTGAAAAAAGAACTCTTAGTTTTTATTAAGCCTAAGAATATGATTGCATACATTTGGACATATTGTTTGAAGAAAACATCAACTATGCATTATAAAAAATATTATGACAGATGTCCCTTTTCTTTTTCTTTTTTGTTTTGGTCTTGGTAACCCTTCTTATAAACAATGAAAGGGTGCAACATTAGCTTCAAACCATTACAAAATGGTTTTCCAAAATGATAATCTTGGATACCTAATTACAAACTAAACAATAAAATAAAACGGCCTCATGGGACAAAAGGGACATCCTTAATCGGAATCAGACCAACTTACTCCAATAGCTCATCTTGGAAGTCAACTAAAACCTACCCTCTTTTGTTCTCATGTACATCTCAAAAAATCTCATGCACTTTAGCTTTGTCCTGCTCCACTTCTAATTCTAGCACATCACTCTGGTATGCAGCATAACTTGTCCTCAGATCCCAAGCAGTAGTGAGGAGGCTAGTAACAATATCCAATTGATCTTCTTCTACCTCATTCAAATATGGTTGTTGGACAGGTCTTGGTTGTTCATTTTTAGGGCCAACAATTACTGGAAGTCCCATCTTAGCAGCTAAATGGCACCGTTAGTCTTCTTAGACTTCTTCTAAAACCACTAAACTTTTAGTTGCTTATAAAATAGGTAGAATGTAATAAATCTTCACAATCTGCAAGGGCATTTCCAATGAATTTTCCTCGTGCCACATATTGATTCATCTAATTTGAACATTAATAACATTATTTCCTTTAGCTTTTTGAAAATTGAGCTAATGTGACAATGGCTTTCATCGGTGTAGGTTCCACTGACACATGAACTCTCTTAGCTCCATTGGCATAACCGCCTTCTTCCTTCTCCAAAAACTTCATGTTTCTTTTCAATCATCATAGGTCATACCAATAATTTCATTGACAAAACATACACTAGCGATAGAGGAGAAATCTTATCTTTTCGATAGCCAATGAGGCTATCAAAAAGACCTACCCTGACAAAGAAAAATATAAGGGTAGCTTATTGATAAAGGTTGTGCCAATGGTGGTCATCGATATAGCTAAGAAAACTAGAATGAGCAATTTTGCATTTTTTCGACAGATAATGAACTCATCAGGGACACATATGGTGATAGAAGTGATCGAAGCTACAAAGAGAATATTGATTAGGGAGGCTAATGCTAATAGAAAATATATGCATTGGGAAAGGTTATATCGAAGAGCCTCTCAATGTATCTATGCCCTGTTAAGGCCTTGAAATATCACCCTAACTTAGGAATTAGGGTACAGTAACATTTCATGGTAACAATGGAAACCTTCTCGAGTTGTGGGTGGACTTTGATTAAGAAGGTATCTCCAGATTCTAGGTTGGTTCCTATTGGATTTGGAATATCACCTTTGACTAAAAATTTTATTGGAAAAGGGAAAAGAGATAACTTTAAAACTAAATGAAAAGGAGGGTGATACACCAAACTTGATTTAGACTTATCAAAAACTTCAAACCAGCATCCACAATACATAAACTATTGACATTTGCTTTAAACATTCACTATTCAACATATAGGTTGACTTGAACTCACTATTAGGGTATGCACCACTAACAATGAAAATCTGACAACAAACATACAGATTCTGCAAAAGGTTTGATTTTGATAACTTAGAAAAGGAATTGAATTAACTCACTTATCTTTATTACACAAAACATACAACACTAAAATGCATAAAAGAAGAATAGGATTGATGACAAAATTTGGAAAATATATGAAATATGGAGAAACTTGCTTTATTTCCTTCAAAATCTAAAAATGGTCACAAAACATATGCAAAAAGAGACAATGGAACCAATATGTTCACAAATTCATCTTCTCCTCAATTTTGAACCGCTCAATCTGATTATGAAACTCAGATTTATTTCCTCCTAAGGCCAAATTAAAAAATCAAAGCCCCCCAAATCAGCTCCAAAAGCCTTCCAAAACAGCTTGGAAACCCTAAATTACAAGCATAATTGTGCCTTGAATCATGCCCCTAATGTTGGTAATTTAAAATAAACATCTTTTAAACAAAATACCAATATATATCAAAAACCTATAATTGAGCGTTAACTCAATACATATAAACCCAAGCTTTCAACCTCTTATCAACAACATAACCTATATATAACTCAGACTTAAATTTTAAAAACTTAAGTCTTAAACTATTGTTGATTACATGACATAAGGTCAAGATGACCAACTCCATGCAATCAACAATCTTCAAAGAAATATCCACATGATGTAAAAGGTTGGATTAACTATCATGGCACTTAGGAAATTAAGGCTTGGCTAGAAACATTGTAGACATTAATGGTATTAACTCCTCCTTTGTCAACATACTTTAAAATTTATCAAAACCCTGGCATTTTTTGGTCTTCGAATTGCATTTGTATTTGGGGAAAAAGAAATCCCTAATCTATGGTGATTTTTCTGTAATGATCTCGAGCCTACCTTCATTTTTTGACAACATTATTATTTGATCATTTCTTATAGCTTTCCCTCTTGTGAACACATCATGGTTGCCTCTCTTTCTGTATAGGCATATCATTTATCAAAGCATATTCATTTGGTAATATTGTCGCAGATCCATGATTTATAAATGCATAAAACTTGTCATTGTTTGAAAGAAAACCTCTTTACATGGCACATTAGTAATGAAAACTTCCTTTTCTTCTTATGCACAAATTGTAACATCTTTTCAGTGAACACCATACTGCATCTTTTCTTTTATACAACTATCAGTGAATAAACATGCATATCATAGTTCATTACTTTCATATTTGAGTGCACTTCTATTCACTTCAATGCTACCCTGTTGTTCTAAAAAAGGTTTCTTAGCCACATGAACTAATTCCCTTTAATTTAGATATCTGGCTTATAAAAACATGCATAATGATGACCATAAATAGTAAAAGGTTTCATGGAGTCATGCCCCTTTAATACTATTTTTCAGTTTATGCATATGCATATTCTTCTATTGCATTGATATTATAGATACATGTGTAGATTTGAAAGTTTTGGTTGTGGTATGATTCTTTTAGGTTTTCATGCATTGCTTGGATACAAATGGATCTAACATTTTTCCTCTATGATGTAGGACAAGACCCTAAGACCTAAGACATAAGACATGAAGACTTAGACAAAGACCTGAAGACTTGGACAAACAACCAGCTCCTAAATGCAGATGACTCTACAAGGCAATGTATGGGCCCCTACTCATACTTCTATCATGCTTTATTTTCTTCTATTTGATCTCTGTTCCAACATGAAAGATGAAATATGAAAGAACATTTCTCTATTACATTCAGTTTGAATGCACAATGTAATGATCAACAATGAATTTGAAAATTTGGATATGATCAATACTTAGAGTACAATATAACTAATGATATGAATGTAATAGAAAAATATTTATCTTCATCACCTGAAAAGTAATTTTGAATGGATGTACCTTCATGCAATCTTTTAGTATTTATGTTTATCATCTTGCATGTAGAAAATTAGGATAACAATTCTGGTGACTTCTGCTACATGTCTTCCTGCTAGACAAGAACTATAGACCTTATTCATTAGGCAATGGAGTTAGAAAATTAGAACATACATATGCAACTTTTATTAAAATGAAAATGCACCTAAACTTCAACAACCTAAAGACACCTAGTGCTAGACAACACTTATTAAAAGGGAAACTACACTATCCTACTTGAATGAGTTCAAAACTTGGTCAAATAAAACCATTTACAGACTGAGAAAAGTAGTTTCCCATCCTCTTTAATTCACAATAATCAACATTATTATGGAAAGCCAACATGAGATAAAAGTACAAGATACACTTGACCATTTGTTGAGACAATTTTTGTTTGACAAAGATCTCACTTACTTGGCCCAGTTGTTTGAAAACACCATAATTTTGAGGAAGATCGGCAAGAAGAAACATTTTTTGAAGGACAAAAAGCACTTCACTTACTTGATCAAGCTAATTGAAAGGTTTTTCATTTTCAAACATGTCAGCAAGATACATTAGTCATTTTTCAGCTATACCTTTTGATAAAAAATCATGCTGAGGTACTAACACAACTGGCCCTTCTTTGCTGGTCTCCATTCTTGTCAAATACCTGATAGGGCATCCATGTCAGATAACAAACTTGGAGCTCACTTTGAAAGACTCTAGCTCCTGAAATGTTACTTTAGGCTAATGGGTTACTTTTACATGCTGGGTAGAAATGACTACCTCTTGTAGCTTGCGGGTAATTTATGGAAATGTTGGCTTTTCATCAAGATGTAAGAAAAAAATTTCTAACTCATCCCAAAAAAGGTCTTCTTCTTCATCTACCTTACCTTATTATAGGAGAGGCATATTTTTAACAACATAATTATCCTCTTGAAGGTTTTTGTAAGAATCCTAATTTACTGATAACTTTTCTATCTCATCTTGATCAATAAGAAAGGGAGGCTCTTCACACCAAGTCATGACATCTTCTTCAACAACATGAAAACCATGAGAAGGATCATCCTTTTCATTATCAAGCTTATCAGCTGCAACTTTCTACTCATTGTCCTCCTTTTCTTTCTCTTGTTGAAGATACTTTTCAAGCTATATTTGATAGGCTTCTTTATACTTTAAAGTCGTAGAAATCAGGAGCCCTATTTTCTATTTGTTCTCCTAAAGCTCTTTCTCATGGAATTCCTCATGAGCTCTTGATCTTCTTTGGGAATCTTCTTCATATTAAACTCCTCTATCAAAAATGACCTTTATTAGCTCTTTATAGTCTTCAACCTACTTTTCATGAACCTTCTTCTATGCTTCCAACTCTCTTGCAAGGTTGGCTTCATGCTGCTTACATTGCTCCACCAAATATTTCTTCTGATGTTGCTCCTACTAAGCCAACACAGCCTACTATTGAATGTGGGCTTGATAAGAAAGCTCATCTTTATGCATCTTTAGTCCTTGTTGGAATTCAGATTCCTACTACTTCTTAATGCCATCAATCTACATGACCAAGTCCTGCAACATACTTGTAGTGTCCATAATTTGTAAATTATTATCATTTACAGGATAATGAAAAGGGCGACCAGGTGTGGGTTCAGTGAAGGCATATTGCAATTGCTGACCTTGAAATGACCAATTTTTTTTTCTTGAATAGAATTCTCATGAAATGATGGAGAACATGCAAATTGTCCATCTGGGTATACATATCTTCCTTGAAAATTTGACATTTCTACTCATCTAAAAGGCTGGAAATTAGAAAGTAAAACTATTTTTTAACATACCAACACTTGATCTTGTGAAACCAGTTGGTTTTCCTCCACAGAGCCACCAAATATGTGAAAAATAACCTCTTTAAGGTATGAACTTGTTGATAGTACACAAAAACCAACAAGAAATGCAATGTAATTTGACCAATTCATTTAAGAACGGTCCCTTTGGGCATGCCAAAAAATGTTAAGGCCTTGAAATATCACCCTAACTCAGGCATTAGGGTACACTAATATTTCATGGTAACAATGGAAACCTTCTCGAGTTGTGGGTGGACTCTGATTAAGAAGGAATCTCTGGATTCTAGGCTGGTTCCTATTGGATTTGGAATATCACCTTTGACTGAAACTTTGATTGGAAAAGGGAAAAGAGAACTTTAAAATTAAATGAAAAGGAGGGTGATACACCAAAATTGATTTAGACTTATCAAAAACTTCAAACCAGCATCCACAATACATAAACTATTGAGATTTGCTTTAAACATTCACTATTAAACATATAGGTTGACTTGAACTCACTATTAGGGTATGCACCACTAACAATGAAAATCTGACAACAAACATATAGATTCTACAAAAGGTTTGATTTTGATAACTTAAAAAAGGAATCAAATTAACTCACTTATCTTTGTTACACAAAACATACAACACTAAAATGCAGAAAAGATGAATAGGATTGATGACAAAACTTAGAAAATATATGAAATATGGAGAAACTTACTTTATTTCCTTCAAAATCTGAAAATGGTTATAAAACATATGCAAAAAGAGACAATGGAACCAATATGTTCACAAAGTCATCTTCTCCTCAATTATGAACCCCTTAATCTGATTATGAAACTTAGATTTATACCCTCCTAAGGCCAAATTCAAAAATCAAAGGCCCCCAAGTTTGCTTCAAAAGCCTTCCAAAATAGCTTGGAAACCTTAAATTACAAGAATAATTGTACCTTGAATCATGCCCCTAATATTGGTAATTTAAAATAAACATCTTTTAAACAAAATACCAACATATATCAAAAACCTATAATTGAGCCTTAACTCAATACATATAAACCTGAGCTTTTAGCCTACTATCGACAACATAACCTATACATAACTCAGACTTAAATTTTAAAAACTTAAGTCTTAAACTATTGTTTATTACATAACATAAGGTCAAGATGACCAACTCCATGCAGTCAACAATCTTCAATGAAATATCCACATGATGTAAAAGGCTGGATTAACTTCGTGGCACTTAGGAAATTGAGGCTTGGTAGGAAACACTTCAGACATTAATGGTATTAACTCCTCCTTTGTTAGTGAACTTTAAAATTTATCAAAACCCTAGCATTTTTTGGTCTTTGAATTACATTTGTATTTGAGGAAAAAGAAATTCCTAATCCATGGTGATTTTTCAATAATGATCTTGAGCCTGCCTTCATTGTCTCTATGTTCAATCCTTGATCTGGAGCTCATCACTTCTCCTACAATTGTTATTTGAGCATGAAGCTCAGGCTTTGATTTCATTTAGCATCATGATAAAGAACTAAGGGTCTTTATAGCTGGAGCTTGACACATAGCTTAGGTTCTACAAATGGAGCTCGGGCTCCTTAGTTGGAGGTTGTAACTATGACAAAGAACTCGGGTTTAATAGTTGGAACTTATGCTTTGATGGTATAATTTAGCATCTAGAACTCTATGCAAAGATCTCAACCTATCTTTGAGATAAGTAACACTATTCCTATTTTTACTTTGCTAAACCTGTGCATGTCGCTGAAGGATGAGTTTCATCTTCTTCACATTGCAAAGACTTTGGAGTTTTTCCTTTACTGTCTAAAATGGAAAAACTGATAGTTATCATTACTTCATAATGAATCAATACTTGTAAACTCCACTTTAGTTTTTCATTTTTTGTGGCTTGGAAAGCTCGGGCTATTGTTTGATACTTCATTGTTTTTACCAGTCATCTACAACTTAGGTTTTTTTGTCTCCAGCTGTCGACTTGGGGTTTTATTATCTATTGTTCACTGCGATCATAGTTGTGCCTTGTCACTATTATCCTATCAGGACTGATAACAGTCACCATGCTTTGATTTTTCTATTAGAGCTGTGACTTTAAAATGCTTGACTTTCATTACAAAATAATGTTTGGTTTTTAATTCTAGAATGACAGTGACCAATGCAATCATACTGATTTTCTTGATAGATGTGAAATGCTACAATATTTTGTTTACTTGTTCATGGGGTTTGAGCATGGGCTCTTGACACCCAAAACCACAATAATGTTGACTCATAAAGTTCAAGCATTGGCTCATGACATCCATAAATACAAATTTTATGAACACTATTTGATACTTAGAAATAATGCATTTTTCCTTTAGTATTTTAGCACTGTGATTGAGCATGCATTTTTTGACAACACCGTTATTTGATCATTTCCTGTAGCTTTCCCTCTTGTGAACACAACATGTTTGTCTCTCTTTCTATACAGGCATATCATTTTTCAAAGCATATTCATTTGGTAATATTGTTGTAGATCCATGATTTATAAATGCATAAAACTTGTCACTGTTTGAAAGAAAACCTCTTTACATGGCACATTAGTAATGAAAACTTCCCTGTTTGCTTATGCACAAATTGTAACATCTTTTTAGTGAACACCATACTACATATTTTCTTTTATAAAACTATTAGTGAATAAACATGCATATCATAGCTCATTACTTTCATATTTGAGTGCACTTCTGTTTACTTCATTGCTACCCTATTGTTCTGAAAAATGTTTCTCAGCCATAGGAACTAAGTCCCTTTAATTCAGATATCTAGTTTATAAAAACATGCATAATGATGACCATAAATAGTAAAAGGTTTCATGGAGTCATGTCCCTTTAATACTATTTTTCAGTTTATGCAGATGCATATTTTTCTATTGCATTGATATTATAGATAGATGTGTAGCTCTGAAATTTTTGGTTGTGCTATGATGCTTTTAGGTTTTCATGCATTTCTTAGATCCAAATGGATCTAAAATTTGTCCTCTATGATGTAGGACAAGACCCTAAGACCTAAGACACAAGACATGAAGACTCAGACAAAGACCTAAAGACTTGGACAGACAACCAGCTCCTAAATGCAGATGCCTCTACAAGGAAATGCATGGGCCCCTACTCATACTTCTATCATGCTTTCTTTTCTTCCATTTGATCTATGTTCCAACATGAAAGATGAAATATGAAAGAACATTTCTCTATTACATTCAGTTTGAATGCACAATGTAATGATCAATTATGAATTTGAAAATTTGGATATGATCAATACTTAGAGTACAATATAACCAATGATATGAATGCAATAGAAAAATATTTATCTTCATTGCCTGAAAAGTAATGTTGAATGGATGTAACTTCATGCAATCTTTTAGTATTTATGTTTATCATCCTACATGTAGAAAATTAGGAAAACATGTCCATCGCTAGAACACAAAAAGAGCTATCCTGACACCTAATAGAATTATCGACAGTACGTATACTGATGTAGAAGTGACCAAAGGACTTCGGTTTATATACCTATGATGACAAAAAAATTGTAGGTATGGAAACACAGTCCTCGATATTCTTATCAGAACTCTGATGAATAGTAGAAGAGAACTAACAAGACAGTAGTTAGACTTTCATTGAGCCTTCATCAGAAAACTACCCTGTGTCTGAATTCTATCAAGAATACCTACAATGGATTTTTCTCTGAATTCTGACAAAGAGTTTTCACAAATCTAACAAAAACATCATAGGTATGGCAAAAAATTCATCATCATTCACTTCAACATTCTGACGAATGACAAAAGAGAATCAAGGAGACATTAGTTAGAATTATAATGAGAGTTCATCACAAAACTACCTTGTGTTATGAACACATTCCCGACATGTTTTTGTCAAAAATTCAACATGTACTCCATCATCAGAACTTCTGACATGTACTTCATCATTGGAAGTTCTGACATGAACTCTGTGGTTGGAAGCTTCAACAAAAAAATAGAGGCAATAAATCTCCTTGATTTTTGTCAAAATTGAGACATATTGTTGTCTGAATTTTGATGAAGAGTCATCGAAAATATGACCCAAATGTACAAAAGAGAAAGAGAGAGAGAGAGAGAGAGAGAGAGAGGAACACCTAATAAATTATATGCCTCCATGAGGCCATCTTGTTATTTTAGGTTGAGTTATAGATTTTGATCATGTAATAAGGTCATAACAGACCATTTTAAATGTATTTATAATTCCTAGGTGATCATTTGTCAAAAGTTGCTAAATATTGTTAGGATGGTGAAAAGTTGTCAATGATGTTCCTATGGTGTCATAATCATGTAATAAGGCCCTTTTTACCTTTTTGAGTATATTTTTAATAGGTATGTATCTTGGTAGGCCTTCTTAGGGTCATGAGGTTAATAGCATAGAAGTTGTTAAGTTATTTTTTAAAGTTTCAATGTTTAAAATGATGTAAAAGTGCCAAATTTGCACAAATTGCAAAAAGTGGAATCCAAATAGTAAAGGAATTTCAAAATTTAGTTGTAACAGTTGAGAGAGGTTGTAAATAGATTTCAATAGAAATTGTTTGGTCAAGCCAAAAGGGGGATGTAATGGTAGAAGAAGAAAACAATAAAATTCATTGAAATTTCATGTGTTTTAACACTTTTGTAACTATTTCAGATGTTTGTATAAAATTGTACTGTAGGATTAGGATATGTGACTGATTGAAAAAGATGGATAATTTTGTAATAATTTTCCTAAGGTAATGAATGTAATGCCAAGATCTAGAAGATCAAGAGATAACACAAATGTTGAACTACAACTAATTTGGAATCTGATTAAAGAATATGTGATTAAAGATCATTAAGGAGTTGTTGATTAGATATGTAATATGATTAAATCAGTATTATGTTGTCATTGATGTCAACTAGTTTGACAACACTTATCTTGTAAGTTACTATACCGACACATCTATAGAAAGGTGAAAAAGAGATGAAAAACAAAGAAATCTACATGGAGAAAGATGTACATGTCAGATGAGGATAAGGAACACATTGAGTAACTTCTTGATGAGTCTATGACTTGATGATATTGACTTTATTATGTTGCATTCATCTATGATGAAGTATAGAGCTGAAAGACACAAAGCCGTGTTGTCTATAAATGAAGCATTTCTAGTATACACCGACGGAGTGTAGTGTATACCAATCGCAATATTAATCAAGCAGTGTCCACCGATGCATTTCTTTGTTAACCGAGAAAAATATAATGAATTAATTGATTAGTTTAGCTGATAAGATTGATGAGCTGGCAAGAGTATAACATCGAGGTAAAAGATAATGTTTGTTACACAGATCGACGACTGACAAAATTCAAGGAAGATCTAACAGAGAATATTGAAATGTGTTATTGACACAAGTACCGAGAAAGTTTGAAGTGGCAAAATCTATGAATGTGATTAAGCAACAAAATCTAATGGTGGAGAAGAAAATGATTTACTTGTCTATATAAGAGAACATAATTTCTTTATGAACATGCCGGAAGAAGAAGAAGCTGTAGGAATATCATGTGAACAAGGTTTTCATGCATTCTGATCATACTAGTTAGTAAGAACCAAGCTGCAGAACAATTACCAAGCTACAAAGAGCAATTACCGACGGATAGTAAGTTGATATAGTATTGAATCTGAAGTGAAATATTGATCAGAAGGATTTTTATGGACTAAATATTGATCTCTAATCTGCAATTGAAGTTGTGTTAAGGTAGGTCATTTACTGTTACATATTTAACCATTGTATACAGTCAAAATCTCTTAACCGATTGGACTCTGAAAGTCTTATGATGTATCATTCATAGAACAAACATTATCCTGTCAACCCCATAGTGAATGCTAGTTGGACAATAACTTCTAGTCTAAAATCCTCTAACAAGGTCACACCTGACAGTGTGTTTGTAACCTTTAACAGGGTTGGGTCTTAACCAACCTCACTTCATAAGAGTGAACAATTTTGGGTTGCCGGTCCTAGGTGGTTTTTCCCTTTACAGGGTTTCCACATTAAATCTCTTGTGTTATGTGTTGATTGTGATATTTGTTTGTTATCATTCTTTACATGTTACATGTTAGATTTGATCAGTAAATTATTTTAGTATTAGACTAGTAATCGGTAAAAGAAAAGTCAGTGAAAGTATTTATTGTTTATCGACGAGAAAAAATTGAAGAAATAGTTTTGAATTATACATTTTGTTTTGGGACAGTGGATAACTGATTCACCCCCCCTCTCAATTATTCTAACAATTGGTATCAGAGCTTCGGTTGCTTGGAATAGAGTTTTAAGGACTTAAGCATAAAGGTCTCAAGATGTATAAGAGGGAAGTACCGAAACTGAACAAAGAGAACTTTGCAGTATGGCAAAGCAGAATGAAGCTACACATATCTGGAATTGGGAACTCTAGACTAGAGCTAATGGAGAATGGCTACATGCAACTGCCCACTAGTCCCTTGACTCTTGATCAATTGAAGGACAAACATGAACACAATGTTACTATGATGGAACTTGCTACTGCCTATACCGACACTGAATTTGAAGATATCAAGACATGCATGACTGCCAAAGGAATGTGGGATAAATTAGCACAAATATACAGTGGAGATCTGAATGTCAAAAGAGCCCGAGCTGAAAGTCTAAGAGGCAGATTTGATGATATGAGAATGAAAGAAGGTGAGAACATTGTCCAATATTCAAATAGACTCAAAGAGGTGGTACATTCTATTAGAGCATCTGATGGAGTGATTGATGATGAAATAGTGATAAGAAAGATTCTCAGAACTTTGCTACCAGTTTATGCAATTAGAATTTCTACAATTCATGAAACAAGAGCTACATCCAACCTTACTCTTGACACTCTGATTGGTAAACTTACAACCTTTGAATTAAACAACTTTGATAATAGTGTTGTTCTTTCTATTGAATCCGCTTTCATGTCTTCTTTGAAGATTGGAAAGTCTAGCAGGAATAGTAAGAATTATGATAGTGATGACAATACCAATGATGAACTTTATGAGCTTGAAGCACTTATGGCCAGAATATTTCCCAAAGGAAAAGGAAGGTATAGAGGTAAGCTACATTTAGCATTCTTTAATTGTAAAGAAGTCATTCACATCACTACTAGATGTCCATAGAAGAAAGATGATGATAGATCCAAAGACCGATCTAAAGGAAGCTATGGGAGAAGAGTCAACAAAGGATACCGACACTCCAATAGAGACAACCAAGATGAAAAAGGAAAAAAGGTATGTTACATAGCTGAAGATATTGAAACTGAATCTGATTCTGATGATGATATAGAAGTTGTATTTGTTGCAATGAAAGATGACTCAAAAGAGGAAGAGAAACATGAAGAGACGGCACTGATCTCTAAAGTAAGCATAAATGATACATGGATCATAGAAAATGGTTGTACACATCATATGACCGGTGATGTAGAGAATTTTGATCATCTTGTTGAATATAATGGAGGATCTATGAGAATGGGAAATGATGCACCTTGTATGATGATCAATGATAGACTACAATGTGAAAATGCATACTGGGTAGATAGACTAAACTATAATTTGTTAAGTGTGGCTTAGTTGAACAATTCAGGCCACCGACTGGCTTTTGAGAGCCAAAAGGTGAAAATCTATGATGATGGACGAAGACTTGTTAGAACTAGTACACAATCCAGAGGTAATCTATTCTATCTTGATAAGGATCGGTCTTCTTGTTTGTTAATAAAGGATGAAGATGCCTGGTTATGGCACATAAGGTTATGCCATGTGAACTTTGACAACATGATCAAGATTAGTAAAAAGAAAAGAGTTAGAGGATTGCCTAACTTGACAAAACCTGATCATGCCATGTGCCATGAATGTCAGAAAGGTAAGATGACTAAGTCCAGTTTTAAAATCAAAGACTGTTCAACAAAGAAGATACTTGAGTTGGTTCATACCGACCTATGTGGTCCTATGAGAACTCAGAGTTATTCTGGTGATAGATATTTTATTCTTTTTGTTGATGATTATACTAGACTGATGACTGTTATGTTCCTGAAAGAGAAATATGACGCTTTTAAAATGTTTAAGTGGTATAAAGCTAAGGTAGAGAAAGAAACCAGAAAGGAAATAAAATGTTTAAGATCTGATAGAGGAGGTGAATTTATCTCTGATGAATTTACTAATTTTTGTAATGAGCATGGAATCAAAAGATAGGTATCTGCACTGAGGACACCTCAGCAAAATGGCATTGTTGAAAGGAGGAATAGGTCAATAATTGACTGTGCTAGAACATTGATAATACAGAAGAATGTTGCTTAGACATATTGGAGGGAAGCTATCAGTATAGCTGTGTATGTTCTTAACAAAGTACAACTGAAGAAGGACTCCAACTGAACACCTTATGAACTGTGGTTTGGACACAAACCTACTGTAAGTTATTTCAAAATTTTAGGAAGTAAATGCTTTATTTTGAAAGATGAGAGAAATGGAAAATTTTATTCTAAAGGAGATGAAGGAATATTTCTGGGATATTCCACTACAAGTAAAGCATATAAATGTTTGAATAAGGCTACAAATAAGATAGTTGAAAGTACTAATGTTTGTGTTGATGAGTTTGATGTCAAGTACATAGAGGAAAGTACAAAGGAACCAGAAAACTATGGTAGATTCACTTACATTGAACATCTAGAGTATCTACCGACACTGCAAACTGTGTCAACTGGTCAGTAGGGAAACAATGCAGGACAATAGACAACACAAACCGAGGAACAAGATGGAGCTACCGAGCAAGATAATGACCCTAAGAAGGATGAGCAAGAAAGGAGAAACCAATTTTTGGCTAGTTTTGTCAGAAGACATCATCCTAAAACACAAATCATTGGAGACAGACATGCTGGAATGCAAACTAGAAGCAAAATAAGACAAGGTACATGTTTAATTTGTGAATTTGAACCTAAAACTATGAAAGTTGCATTAGAGAATGAAGAATGGGTTAATGCAATGAAGGAAGAAATAGAGAAAATAGAGAAGAACAAAACCTAGTCCCTAGTACCCCAACCAAAAGATAAAAATGTTATCGGTACTAAGTGGATATACAGGAATAAATTGAATGAAAATGGTGAAGTCACAAGAAATAAAGCTAGATTGGTATGCAAGGGATATGGATAGGAAGAAGGCATTGACTATGGTGAAACATTTTCACCTGTTGCTAGATTAGAAGGATTTAGAATGCTACTTGCATATGCAGCACACAAGAAATTCAAAGTCTATCAAATGGATGTGAAGTCAGCATTTTTAAATGGTATACTTGAAGAAAAGGTCTACATTGAACAACCTGAAGGATTTGTTGATCCCGACAATAAAGACATGGTATGTAGACTACACAAAGCTTTATATGATTTGAAGAAAGCATCGAGAGCATGGTATGAGAGACTGCATACTTAATTGTTAAGTATTGGATTTGTTAGAACAAGTGAAAACAACAATCTATATGTGAAAGGTGATACTGATGATACTATTATCATTGCTGAAATATTTGTTGATGACGTTATCTTTGGAGGCTCAGATCTTGTCTGCAAGGAATTTTTTGATGAAATGCAAAAGGAATTTGAAATGTCTATGTTCGGAGAGATTAAGTTCTTTCTTGGACTACAAGTGATTCAGCAGAGTGATGGAATATTCATCACACAATCTAAATACATAAAGGAAGTACTGAAGACATTTGGCATGGAAGATGCTAAACCTGTGGGAACACTGATGGCTATTGGATGCAAATTGACAAAGGAGGATGAAACTACAGAGGTAAACTAGACACTCTACCAATCCATGATTGGTAAGTTAATGTATGTAGTTCACAGTAGACTAGATATAGCACATGCTATGGGAATTGTTGCAAGATTTTCTGCTAATCCTAGAGAATCACACATGATAGCTACAAAAAGGATCTTAAGATACTTGAAGAAAATAGAAAATTATGGATTATGGTATCCTAAGGAAGGGAAGTTTGAACTAAAAGTTTACACCGATGCTGATTGGGCTGGAAATGTGGATGATAGAAAAAGCACCATTGGAGGAGCATTTTTCTTTGGTGAAAGACTTGTAACCTGGACAACTAAAAAGCAGGCTTGTATTTCTCAGTCTACAGCTAAAGCAAAATATTTTGCTACTACTACTAACTGTTCAAACATTGCATATATCAAACAAGTGTTGGAAGGAATGAATGAGGTAATCACTGACCCAGTGATTATATATTGTGACAACACTAGTGCTATTAATATTTCAAAGAATCCTGTGATGCACTCTAAGACAAAGCATATATCTATTAAGTATCATTTCTTAAGAGAACAAGTGCAAGAGAAGAAAGTGAAGTTAGAATTTGTCACATCTAAAGAACAACTTGTAGACATTTTTACAAAACCCCTACCAAAGGACACATTTGAATACTTGAGGACTAGACTTGGGGTCCGTCCCCTATCTATCGGTCACTGAGGTGATCTAGTTATTGCATTAGCCTACTTGTATTAGTAGATCATTCATGTTGATGCAGCATAGTTCACACTTTGAATCATGTTCAAGGTTGTGATTAAGTTTGAGAACTTGAACCGATTAGACTATCAGTATTCAGAGATATAGAGGAAGACATAATTATTTGTTTAATTGTTTCTTTGGCATTGCTATCAAAGGGAGAGATAAAAAATATGAAATGAAAGGGGAGAGAAAGCCAAGATATGAAAAGGAACAAGCACCGATGAGAATTATCTAAGGGAGAGACAATCTAAATGAGACAGACTATTGAAGATCAGTTACAGAGAACAGAAGTAGGAATAGGAGAACTAAAAAGATCACAACTGCAGAATGGTAAAGATGTACTATTTAATGTTACTTAGTAATGTAGTGATTAAACATATTAAGTCTATTCGACTTACAACATTTTCTTCACTAAGTTGTAGAATATATGTTTGGTATGTGTATGGTACATTTCATATTACTTGAGTTGCCATCAATGCCAAAGGGAGAGATTGTTGAACTACAACTAATTTGGAATATGATTGAAGAATCTATGATTAAAGATCATTAAGGAGTTTCTGATTAGATATGTAATATGATTAAATTAGTATTATGTTGTCATTGATGTCAACTAGTTTGAAAGCACTTATCTTGTAAGTTACTATACCGACACATCTGTAGAAAGGTGAAAAAGAGATGAAGAACAAAGAAATCTACATGGAGAAAGATGTACATGTCAGATGAGGATAAGGAATACATTGAGAAACTTGTTGATGAGTCTATGACTTGATGATATTGACTTTATTATGTTGCATTCATCTATGATGAAGTATAGAGCTAAAAGACACAAAGTAGTGTTGTCAGTAAATGAAGCATTTCTAGTATACACCGATGGAATGTAGTGTATACTGATCACAGTATTAACCAAGTAGTGTTCATCAATGCATTTCTTTGTTAACCGAGTGAAATAGAATGAATTAATTGATTAGTTTAGCCGATAAGATTGATGAGCTAGCAAGAGTATAACATCGAGGTAACAGATAATGTTTGTTACACAAATCAACGGTTGATGAAATTCAAGGAAGATCTAATAGAGAATATTGAAATGTGTTATTGACAAAAGTACCGAGAAAGTTTGAAGTGGCAAAATCTATGAATGTGATTAAGTGGAAAAATCTGATGGTGGAGAAGAAAATGATTTACTTGTCTATATAAGAGAATAGAATTTCTTTATGAACATGCTGGAAGAAGAAGAAGCTACAGGAATATCATGTGAACAAGGTTTTCATGCATTCTGATCATACTAGTTAGTAAGAACTGAGCTGCAGAACAATTACCTAGCTACAAAGAGCAATTACCGACGAACAGTAAGTTGATACAGTATTGAATTTGAAGTGAAATATTGATCAGAAGGATTTTTATGGACTAAATATTGATCTCTAATCTAAAATTGAAGTTGTGTTAAGGTAGGTCATTTACTGTTACATATTTAACCATTGTATATAGTCAAAATCTCTTAACCGAGTGGACTCTAAAATTCTTATGATGTATCATTCATAGAATGAACATTGTTATCCTGTCAACCCCATAGTGAATGTTGGTTGGATGATAAATTTTAGTCTAAAATCCTCTAACAAGGTCACACCTGACAGTGTGTTTGTAACCTTTAACAAGGTTGGGTCTTAACCGACCTCACTTCAGAAGAGTGAACAATTTTGGGTTGCCGGTCCCAGGTGGTTTTTCCCTTTACAGGGTTTCCATGTTAAATCTCTTGTGTTATGTGTTGATTGTGATATTTGTTTGTTATCATTCTTTACATGTTACATGTTAGATTTGATCAGTAAACTATTTTAGTATTAGATTGGTAATTAGTAAAAGCACAGACAGTGAGAGTATTTATTGTTTACTGATGAGCAGAAATTGAAGAAATAGTTTTGAATTATACATTTTGTTTTGGGACACTGGATAACTGATTCACCCCCCCTCTTAGTTATTCTAACAACAAATAAGAGAGACAAGATAATATGATCAAATGAGTAATTCAATAATGATCAAATGATAATGGATAATCGATGTATACAAGTACATGTTTCTAAATATATAGGAAATGTATGATAACTAGAAGATATGCAAGTGATAAGCTATCAACTAGACAAGGTGTAATCACATGTCCATCAAAGGTGGATCATCGTCCATTGTACATCAAAGTGTGTGTAGCATGTGCAACAATGAGAGGATGATAATGTGATAAGAGCACTAAAGGTGGATCTCACACACAAAGAGGTATGAGATGACAAATATCACCACCTAAAGTGGAAATTCTCCTACACCATGTGCTAAAATTAAATACAAAATCGTAGGTGTCTCAATGACAACTAATATGAAAATGCATTATCCTAAGTAAACTTAAGTAAAGTTTAATTAGTAAATAATTAATTACACCAACACCCCCCCTTAAGTGCAACTTAGGGGAATGCACTTAAGCTCACAATGTTGTATGACAGTACATGATGGGTCCCAGTTACTAGGCCATGGTAGGTACCCATGTACAAACTGCAAGTGAAAAAAGATATGCAATGAAATCTCTCATAAAGCGGATAAAGAGGGAAAACCTCATGGGAGGAAAAGATCCCCCCCATAAGAGAGAATAGAGAAGTCAAATGAACCTGCCTGAAGAAATATCCTACACCCCCAAGAGAGCTCACAATTGAAGAGACTTTCTCTCAGTGAAGGGTTTTGTGAAGATGTCTACAACCTACTCTATTGTAGGACAATATTGCATCTCAATGACCTACTCTTGTATCAACTCTTTGATGAAGTGCATATGAACCTCAATGTGTTTGGTCCACTGATGCTAGACCAGATGTTTGGAGATCTTTATAGCACCCTGATTATCACAATGAATGACTGTAGGTCATGGAATATTGGAACCAAACTCCTTCAGGATATGATAAAGCTAAATAGCCTTGGTAGCTATAGTAACAACCCCTCGATACTTAGCCTTAGTCAAAGAGAGAGAAGTGGCATGCTTCTTCTTACTCTACCAACAAATGGGGTCTAAACCAAGATGAAACATGTAACCTAAAGTAGACTTGCAACCATCAAGATTGCCTGCCCAATCTAAGTCTATATATCCAACCAACTGAAGTCTTGTACCTATTGCATATTGAATCCCATGTGTATGTGTACCGTGTATGTAGTGAAATATGTGTTTGGTAGTCTTCCAATGAAGCTCATGTGGATCTTTCATGAAGCAATAAACCATGCCTAATGTAAAGGATATGTTAGGGCATGTATGTGACAAGTAGATGAGACTTCCAAAAAGTTGTCTATATAATCTAGCATCGACAAGTGGTGTGGAACACTTAGCCTCTAACTTGACACCTGAAAGAAAAGGAGTGGGTGTAGCCTTTCAATCACTCATGTGAAATCAAGCAAGTAAATCAAGAGCATACTAGGGATAAGAAAGTGTGATCCCTTTTGAGGACTATCTGATCTCAATACTAAGAAAATAGTGAAGTAAACCCAAGTCTATCATAGAAAATTTGTCCTACAAAGAAGACTTGACATTGCCAATGATGGATGAAGTACTCCCTGTAATGATCAAGTCATCAACATAAAGCACAAGTATCAAGTGTGATTCATCTTTCCAAAGAATGCAATTCAAATCTAAATGACACCTGGTGAACCCTACTAAGAGAAGAAAGGAATCCATCTTGGCATACCAAGCCCTAGGAGCCTTTTTGAGGCCATAGATAGATTTCCTTAACATGTAAACCATAGAAGTATCCTGGATGAATCCCTGTGGCTTCTCCATATAAATATGCTCATGAAGATCCCCATGTATAAATGCACTCTTAACATCCATCTGATCTACAACCCAACCATGAGCTACAACAATAGCAAGTGTCAAATGAATGGAGTTCATCTTACCTACAGGCACAAAGGTCTCGATGTAGTCAACACAAGGAACCTGAGAGAAACCTTTTGCAACAAGTCTAGCCTTATACTTATCCACACTTCCATCTATTGCAAACTTGGTCTAATAGATCCACTTACGTCAAACCAACTTGCTTCCCTTAGGAAGAGGAACTAAGTCTCAAGTGTTATTCCTCATCAAAGAGTTATACTCATCCTCCATAGCTTTTTCCTACTCAGGAACACATGAAGCTTCCTTAAATGTTTTTGGATATGAAGAAATTTGAATATAAGCATGTGGAAATGAGTTGTGTTGTGACCTTTTCCTCCTAGTGTCAGAAGGATTCCCCCCAAGGGAACTCATTGAATCAATTTTTTGTTGTGCCCAATGAGGTCTAGTGGAAGAAGATGATGAAGAAGGAATATCCTCAACTATGTCTTGACCCTACAAAGGTGGAAGCTTGTGAGTCGAGGTTAAAGGAGTTTCATCTTCCAAGTCACTATCATCACTATCATTATCCAAAATGGAGGAAGGAGGAGTTGAAGAATCCAAACTAGGACAATTCTCTTCAAAGTGAATGCTCCTCTCAAAGAATATCTCATGTGTCTTAGGATCTATAATCTTGTATGCCTTAAGAGTCTCAAGATAACCAACAAATATGTAAGGCTTACTTTGTGGCTCCAATGCCCTACATTTATGTGGAGGTATGTGTGCCCAAGATGGACAACCAAATACTCTAAAATGTTTCACAACTAGTTTTCTACCACACCAAGCCTCAAAAGGAGTAACTCCATCCAAGGCTTTATGAGGAATTATATTTTGGATGTGAGTGGCACAACATATAGTGTCATCCCAAAAAGCTTGATCAAGAGACTTAGCATGAATCATACAAGTGTCCATCTCCTTAAGGGTTCTATTCTTCCATTCTATAGCACCATTTTAATGTGGACTATAGGCAATTGAATACTAAAGATCAATACCCTCAAGTGTGCAAAAGTATATAAGCCTTGAGTATTGGAGTTGATGAGAAAAAAACCCACGGCTCCTAGGAACACCTGCATGCAAACACCTATCGTGGAAAGAGAGAGAAGAAAATAGCTATGGAGACCTGAACATATGGATCCACAAGAGAGAAGAAATCCTTGATGTGCAAAAACAAAAGTTTCAAATTAATAATGAAATGTTAGAAAAGGTTACAAAGTGTTATGAGATCAATCCTTATAAAAGGAGATCAGAAAACCTAAAAAGGTAAAACCCTAGGTTGCATAATAATAATTAATAAAGCAATTAATTATTATATGCCTAAAGTTTAGCTTAAGTCAAAAGAGGTAATAAGTGACTTAATAATTAAATCAATATGATTCAATTAATAAGCAAACACTTTATTACTCGAACACCCGCCCTTAAGATAAACTTTGGGAGAAGCTAAAAACCTAGAAAGAACTACTGAAAGAAAATGGGTCCAAGCAACAAAAGGCATGATCAGGTACCCAAGTACAAAAGAGAGTCTCTATAAAGTAGATAAATAGAGAAAACCACATGGGAAAAACTCTAATCCAAAAAGAGACCAAGACTAGTCTAAAGGACTTGAAGAAGCCTCCAAAACTAGGAATGTTCCAAAAAATAGGAACAAGGATGAACATGTACAACATCACTAAAGCAAGAAACTAAAAACTCTATCAAGAAGTAACTGATGATCTGAAGATCCTCCACTAAAATATGACCAGGTAGAGAAGACTGTAATCTGCATGAGTTCCCTCAAATGACACTACTCAAATCAGAAGGCAAACAAAGGCAAACACCTAAACTCAAAGATACAACTGGCATAAACACCAAAAGTTTGAAGAGATGATCAATTAAAGCTGGAAGAGTGCATCCAAAAATAGGAAAGAAAAGAGTGTCCATATGGTAAATGATCCATCTCACCAGAATGCATAGGTACCTAGCCACTACAACCACCTAGTACATAGAATCAAATAATAAATACATAGCTCACACTATCGAACCAAGGAAGTAGTAGAACCAACAATAGAAACCCCCCATACTGCTAACAAGGGAGTAATGATAGGTATACTGAAAAGATCATCCAATCTGAACTACATGATGAAGAAGATGTTACAAGTAGTGGTTGTCATTGTACCAAAAGATCAACCTGTTAATGCCCGATACAACCACTAGACTTATAGAAGACACAGGAGGCGGTTAAGCCATGTCACAAATCTCAAGGGGAGCGTTGGCCATTTTTCCAACAATCTCCCCCTCAGCGTTACCTGAGGGGATTCAAACCTATGACCAAGCTCTAATACCACTTGTTACAAGTAGTGGTTGTCGTTGCACCAAAAGATCGACATGTTAATGCCTAATACAACCACTAAACTTATAGAAGATACAGGAGGTGGTTAAGCCATGTCACAAATCTCACAGGGAGTGCTGGCCATTTTTCCAATAGAAGAATCTGAAACATCAAATGTGTAGAGAGAGTAAAGACATATATAGAGATACTTGAGGCTAATGTCAGTGGAGGAACACTCACATGAAAAAGTAGATTGAAAACAAAGGAAAACATCAAAACCCCCCTAGAACTTTATAATAGAGTGCAAGTACAAAGAGCACGAACATGTGCAAGATCTCATACATGCAATAGAATGACACTTTATCTTAGTGTGTGTGCATAAAAGAAGGCTACAAAAGTGAATTATACACTACTCAAAGAAGAGAAAAGGCTTCTAAAACAAAAGAATAGCCTAAGACAAGCCATCCCTCAAAGGGAAGAGATAACAGGAACTGTAACATCCAAGATATCTAGTAGACTGCAAAAATGGAAGAATCTGAATAAAATGAACCTAGAGCTAAATCACTAAAAATGTCTCATAGCACTGGAAATCTCTCTGAACAAGATTTCCAATGATATATCATTTGTCCAAAATGAAGTTTGGATGCACAAGATAGAGCTCCCAGAGTGAAAAAATGAACATCTGGCTTTAACAGTGAAAAAACCATCAAAAAAGATAAAACAAACAATCAAATTTGCATATCTAAAAAGATCTTGGAATCATCTTTCTGGTGATATCTTGTCTGCCAAATTTTGACACCGTATGCAAAAGATATGAGCAAAATACCAATAGTTGCACTAGAGGGACCAAAGAAGGTGTCTAGAAGGATCTGAGGATGGGTGATGTTAGAAAAAGGAAAAAATCACATATGAATCCATTAGTTCTGATAAAATATTAGAAAGAGCTTTCCAAAAATATCTTTTTTGCCGAAAACGGAGCCCAGATGCAAGAGAAACGGATCCCGAAATGCAGGAGGGTTGAATCACTGAGAACCCAGAAAACATCTGACTTTGACAGCAAAAAATAGCATCAAAATAGAAAAATCCCAAAACCATACCAAAAAATTCAGATTGGTCTTAGAACCAGCTTTCTGAAAATATATTGCACGCCCAATTTTGATCCTAGAGGTCTAAGATATTCACAAAAAACCAACTCCCTGTTTGAATGCTTTAAAAAAATGCTAACAATCAGTTAACCGTGGCCGCCTGTGGTCAAACCTGACGGTCACGCTAGCGGTGACCACTAGCGGTCATCATAGCAAGGCCACTGGTGGGGCTGTCAATGGTTCCCATTGGCAGAGCCACCCACGGTGGCGCCCGGGTGGCCGCCCGATGGTGCTGTCGATAAATTTTTAATTATTTTTTTAAAGATCCATGCTTTCTCAGGATGCATGTCAGGCCGTACGACTTGGTACACAAAATTTTTTGCCTCAGAATTCTACTTGTCCAAAATCAACAAGTTTTATATGTATTTTGGGTATCTTAGATGCAACCATGAGGTCCATTTGGGCCAGAAGTGCTCCAAAAAATAGTGATCACCTTGGGATCTGTGTCAAGGCCGGTTCCAATTTTTTTTCACAGATTCCAACTTTGTCCAAATTGGACAAATTTTATATGGATCTTGGGGTTCTTGGATGCTCTAAATGCAACCGTGAGGTCCGTTTGAAGCTAAGATGACCAAAAAATTAGGTCCCCCATATCTAAAAGGAAACCCTTTGAAAACACAGATCTGACGAACACGGCCAAATCTCTTAGGAAGAGGACAGGGGTAAGAAGATCTAAAGCTCTAATACCATATTGGATTAGATGAAAAAAAAACCCATAGCTCCCAAGAACACCTACACGCAAACACCTATCACAGAAAGAGAGAGAAGAAAACAACTATAGAGACCTAAACGTATGGATCCATGAGAGAGGAGAAATCTTTGATGTGCAAAAACAAAAGTTGCAAATCAATAATGAAATGTCAGAAAAGGTTACAAAGTGTTATGAGATCAATCCTTATAAAAGGAGATCAGAAAACTTAAAAAGGTAAAACCCTAGATTGCATAATAATAATTAATAAAGTAATTAATTATTATATGCCTAAATTTTAGCTTAAGTCGAGAGAGGTAATAAGTGACTTAATAATTAAATCAATATAATTCAATTAATAAGCAAACACTTTGTTACTCTAACATTGAGTTCACATATTCCCTTCCATTGTCTATTCAAAGAATCTTGACAGCTTTCCCTAATTGCTTCTCAACATTAGCCTTGAAGGTGAGAAATTTATCAAACACTTCACTCTTGTGACTAAGAAAGTAGACCCAAGCGTAGCGTGAAAATTCATCAATGAAGGTGAGTACATAAAAATCCTTACCAAATGATGGCACTAGAAATGGGCCCATTACATCACTATGAACCAACTCAAGAACAAATGTTTCTCTCCAAGACTTCCCCTTGTTAAACTTCTCTTTAAGATGCTTTCCCACTTCACAACCTAAACATACAACCTCTGAATACTTGACTTGAGGTAGACCTTTGACCACATCCTTGTTGCTAAGCTACTGAAGATACTAATAGTTGAGATGTCCAAATCTTTTAGGCCAAAGTTTACTTTGTGAATTTGAGCATGTCAACAAGGCATGTGAAGGAGTCTTAGGTATAAAATGAGAAGATGAATAAAGCCTTGTGTCATGATTAGCTTTTCCTATTGCCATCATAGAATCATCCTTATGATTTTTTTAGAAAGTAAAGTCCACAAAGATAACTAAGAGGGGGGGGGGGCTAAATCAGTTAGCAAATAAATATAACTTTTATCAACTTCAACAGATTTTAACCATGTAAGCAATGTGACCTGCAACCATAGAAAGATATACATGCACAATAACACAATGACAAAAGATATGTTGACTAGGGAACCTCTTGATCAAAGAGTAAACCCTGGTGGGAATTATGCCCACAAAAGATGCACTAATATGAATATTCCTTTTGAAAGGATGGACTTTGTTAGGAGTCTTATCAAATACATTCAGTAAATATGAATCCTTGTTAGGAGATTTTGAATCCTTGTTAAAAGATTTTAACTCTATTAGGAGTTATGGAAGACAAAAGGACCCACTACCCAAACAGCTTCAGGGTAAGATCACTGAACTCACTATCCAACTGATCTTGTATTACTCAACATAATAATACCAAAAGATTACTGACCTCAACAATTCAATACTCCTTCTCTGACTGTGCCAAACCGCACTAACTCCTTTAGATCTCAATACCAGATCTCAGTACTTCGCATATCCTCTTTCAACAATTTTGCTTTCACAATACACTTACATTCATTACATTCCATATATTACAACAAGGAATACATTCCTTCCTTTATACCACACTCAAGTAATTACAAATGAGTCGACATACAAATTACAAAATAAAAGTTTCCACATGTTACATCAAAATTACACAAAACTATCAGCTTCCAATCAATATAATTCTTCACTTGTGCAACCTCAAAGTTTGCACTATCATCCACGTCACTATCAACATGTCTTTAACTACTCTCTAACTATGCATAACCAGATTCCATCCTGATTAGGAGATATCATCCAATTTCCACAAACCACTACTCAGGAACACTACCTCAATACTGCTTCCACTGATTTGCTCATAACTTCCATGAATAAATGAATTACTATCTGTGCTCTTAACCTTGATCTAATAATACATCATAGAATAATTCCTCAACTCCACATAGCTTGATCTCTAATATCCCACATGCGCTAATCCAAACACTGTCTGCTCCTCTGCTAATCTTCAGTAGATCACAGTGTTGACATCAATGACAATCACAGTCATGAATGCAACAACAACTGCTATAGAATGGCTGCTAATACTCCCATAAGATATATTCAGCATTCATTCCTAACAATCTCCCCCACTGGCATTGATGGCAACATAGATGAAAAACATCCAATGTTCCATAAATCCAACACTACAACACTATTGCTCTGAAAAATACTTCAAGTCCTCTTCATCAATCAAATCTTGCTTAATTTTCATATTCAATTCTCTTAAATAGATGGTACAAATGGTTTTTCATGTACACTTCTCCCCCATTGACATCAATGACAAAAATTTCATCATTATGTCAACAATAACTTCAATGTCAAAAGACACTATTTAGAAAATACATTCACTAGAGTCCTCATGACTCAGCTCAGATACACATACTCCCCCATAAAGGAAGTACCAACATCCAGTCCAGAAGAAAGATAGGGCTCATATACCATTGGATGGATGCAACAATCTACATCACTTCTCAAAAGTAGGTTGGGGCATAACCCCAAGCATACTTCTCAGATACTCAAATGTATCCTTAGGAAAAGGTTTTGTGAATATTTCTGCAATCTGCTCCTTTGTGCTTATGTATTCAAGTCTGACTTCTTTTTTTTCTACTTTCTCTCTCACTACATGATATTTTATCTCTACATGCTTTGTCTTAGAATGCAACATAGGGTTCTTAGACATACTAATTGTGCTGGTGTTATCACAATGTATAACAACAGGTTCAATGAATTTTATTCTAATATCTTTCAACATTTGCTTCATCCAAATTATCTGGTTTGTTTGTTGCTGCTACATATTCTACTTCTGTTGTGCTCTATGAAATACAATTTTGCTTCTTTCTTAGCCAAGAAACTAATCTTCCTCCAAGGAAAAATGCTCCACCACTGGTGCTCTTTTTATCATCAACACTGCCTCCCCAATCAGCATTTGTATATGCACATAGGCTAAAATCATTAGATTTTTCATACCACAATCCATACTCAAGTGTGCCTCTTAAGTATCTCAGTATTCTCTTTACTACTACATAGTGTGATTCTCTAGGTTCAGCTTGAAATCTTGCTACAATTCCAACTGAATGTGCTATATTAGGTCTTGTATGAGTCAAATACTACAATCCTCCAATCATAGATCTTTACTTCTTCTATTCCACTGTAGGAGTCTCATATGTGCTAGATAGCTTATGTCCAGTTACCATAGGTGTTCCAACAGGCTTACAGTTCTCCATTCCAAATCTCTTCAATAAATCATTCAAGTACTTTGTCTGACTTACAAAGATACCATCACTATTTTGTGTTATCTGCAATCCCAAAAAGTATTTCATCTCACCAATCATACTCATTTCAAATTCAGTCTTCATTTCATCTACAAATTTATTGATGTCTTCATCTTCTCCTCCAAAAGTAAATATCATCAACAAAAATTACTACAATCAACAAACCTTTTTCAATTTCTTTTGTATACAAATTGCTATCAGCTGTGCCTTTTGTAAATCCTAATTTCAACAAATACTTATCTAATCTTGCATACCAAGTTCTAGGTGCTTGCTTCAATCCATATAAAGCTTTCTTCAATTTACATACCATGTCTCATTCTTGAGTTAAAGGAAAACCTTCAGGTTGCTCCATGTAAAATTCTTCTTCCAATTCTCCATTCAGAAATGCCAACTTCACATCCATCTGATACACTTTGAATTTCTTAAAAGATGCATAGGCTAAAAACATTCTTACTGCTTCAATTCTTACTACTGGTGCAAATGTTTCTTCATAGTCAATTCCTTCTTGCTGTGAGTATCCTTTACATACCAATCTTTCTTTGTTCCTTACCACTTCTCCTTGTTCATTGATCTTGTTTCTGAATACCCATTTTGTTCCTATAACATTCTTATCTTTAGGTCTAGGAACCAATTCCCATGTCTTGTTATTTTCAATTTGATCTAGTTATTCTTTCATAGCTTTAATCCAATGTTCATCTTCACAAGCTTCACTAGTAGATTTAGGTTCAATTTGAGAAATCAAACATAACTGTTCTTGTACCTTATTTCGAGTCAAAACTCCTTTGTCTATGCTTCCAATAATCTTCTCAATAGGATGATTCCTTGATAAATTCTTGTTAGGTGTCACTGTCTCAGATCTTACTTTAGGTGTCGGTTCTTCAATTACCTCACTGTGACTTTCATTCAACAAATCACTTTCAATTTCATAGAATAATTCAGTAGTCTCAATGTTAGATCTAGGATTAGTTCCTTCATTTGATTCATAATCAAGCATTCTTTCCTGAATTCTAAACTTTTCATCAACTTTAACATCTGTGCTCTCAACAATAGTCTTAGTTCTCCTATTGTAACATTTATAAGCTTTTCTCTTCAATGAATAACCAAGAAATATACCTTCATCACTTCTAAGATCAAACTTTCCAATGTCATCATCTCTTTTAATATAACATTTGCTTCAGAATATTCTAAAATACTTAACTAATGGTGCATGTCCAAACCATAGTTCGTAGGGTGTCTTGTCTGTGTCTGCTCTAATTTGTACTCTGTTCATTGTATACACTATTGTGTTCATTGCTTCTCTCCAGAATATCTTTGCTAAGTCATTCTCAAATAACATAGCTCTTGCTGCTTCAGTTACTGATCTATTTCTTCTTTCTGCAATACCATTTTGTTCAGGTGTCCCAGGGGCTGAAAATTGTCTCTTAATACCATTCACTTCACAAAAGGTGTTAAATCCTCTAGAAGTAAATTCTCCACCTCTATCTAATCTCAAACTTTTAATCTTCATTCCAAATTCATTCTCAACTTTATTCTTAATGACCTTAAACTTATCAAATGCTTCATATTTTTCTTTAAGAAATGCAATCCACATCATTCTTGTAAAATCATCAACAAGAATCATAAAATACCTTTCTCCATAGAATCCTCTAGTCCTTGTAGGACAACTCAAGTTTGTATGAACAATCTCCAACTTCTCTGTTGATGTAAACTTCTTACTAGGAAATGAGCTTTTCTTCTGTTTAGCCATCACACATTCCTTGCACATCATGTTAGTAGGCTTCATAATTCTAGGCAAATATCTTACTGCAAGTGTAGTACTCACTTTCACTATGTTATCACAATTTATATGATAAAATCTTCTATGCCATAACCAACTTTCATCAATCTTAGTAATCAAACATGTCATATCAATAGGATTCAACTGAAATACATTACCTCTGGTTCTAGATCCAGTACCAATCAAATTTCCATCTTTGTCTTTTATCACACAAGTTTTCTCAGTAAACCAAACTTGATATCCCTTATCAACTAACTGTCCAACACTCAAAAGATTATGTTTCAGACCATACACAAAGTAAACATCATCAGTATTAGTCTTTCCATCAAGAGTAATAGATCCTATACCTTTAATCAAACAAGGTGCATTGTTTCCAGCTCTAACAACTCCTTCATCATAATTGTTAAACTTTATGAACTTTTTCATGTCTCCAGTCATATGATGTGAACAACCACTGTCTATAATCCAATCAGATTTCTTTTCAACTTGAGAAACTAGATCTTTTTCTTCCTTAACCTTTGTTTCAGGATTTTCTTCTTTAATTGCTACAAATCCTATATCATCATTATTCTCAGTATCACTTTCACTTAAGGTTCTCTCTATACTAGCTTCAAGTTCTTCATCATTAGCATAATAACATTCCTTAGATCTTCTAGGCTTAAAATTGTTTATGTACTTCTTAACTCTCTTAGGACATTTAGATGCAAAATGACCATATTCTTGACATGTCCAACATTTAAAAAATTTCTTACCGTCTGGTTCTCTCTCCACAAGGAAGGAAATACCTTCTTCAATCTTCCTGTCTTCTTCATTTCTAGATCTGTTGTTGCTAGCATAATCTCCACTCACACTGATGCTTCTTGACAAAGTAGGATGAACACTAAGAGCACTGAATGTCATCTCCATTCTAGGTAGATCTCCTAATAACCTCAGGTTCATTTCAGCTACTTCCAATCTTCCAAGAAGAGTCTCTCTTGTAAAGTTTGTAGTACAAGGTATGACTTGTTCAATCATTTGTGTTGTCTACTTAAATGTAGGAGTCAATGTTCTCAGAATTTTCCATATCACTTCATTCTCTGTCTTTGTTCCACCACAAGATTTTATACCTACAACAATCTCTAACATTCTACCAATATAGCTTCTAACAGATTCATCTTCCATCATTGTTATATCTTCAAAAACACATATCCAATTATGTAATCTGACTTTCTTTGCATGTTCATCACCTTCAAAAGTAGACTGTAAAGATAACCAAATTTCATGAGATGTTTTCAAATATGTTACTTGACTGTACTCATTCTTTGGAAGGGCTGATAGGAGTGCTTCTCTAGTAAGTATGTTACACATGAATAGATCTCTTTCATCATTAGTACATGTTTCAATATTATCCTCATCAATGATAGTCTTCTCATTCTTTGTAATCAACCAATAACCTGGTCCTAAACACAGTAGATGTGTCTTCATCTTTTCTTTCCAACTGTCAAAATTTACTCCATCAAACTTAGGGATTTCTTTCTTGAAATTCTCCATGGATCTCCTTAAGCTATTAAAATTTTCCTTCAAGGACATGTTGCTTTGATACCAATTGTTAGAAAGTAAAGTCCACCAAGATAACTGAGAGGGGGGGTGAATCAGTTATCAGATAAATATAACTTTTATCAACTTCAACAGATTTTAACCATGTAAGCAATGTGACCAGCAACCATAGAAAGATATACATGCACAATAACACAATGACACAAGATATGTTGACTAGGGAACCTCTTGATCAAAGAGTAAACCCCGGTGGGAATGATGCCCACAAAAGATGCACTAATATGAATATTCCTTGTGAAAGGATGGACTTTTGTAGGAGTCTTATGAAATACATTCAGTACATATGAATCCCTGTTAGGAGATTTTGAATCCCTATTAAAAGATTCTAACTATGTTAGGAGTTATGGAAGATAGAAGGACCCACTGCCCAAACAACTTCAAGGTAAGATCATCAAACTCACTGTCCAACTGATCTTGTATTACTCAACATAATAATACCAAAAGATTACTGACCTCAATAATTCAATACTCCTTCTCTGACTGTGCCAAACCACACTAACTCCTTCAGATCTCAGTACTTCGCATATCCTCTTTCAACAATTTATCTTTCACAATACACTTACATTCATTACATTCCATATATTACAACAAGGAATACATTCCTTCCTTTATACCACACTCAAGTAATTATAAATGAGTCGGCATATAAATTACAAAATAAAAGTTTCCACATGTTACATCAAAATTACACAAAATTGTCAGCTTCTAATCAATATAATTATTCACTTGTGCAACCTCAAAGTTTGCATTGTCATCCATGTCACTATAAACATGTCTTCAACTACTCTCTAACTGCGCATAACTAGATTCCATCCCGATTAGGAGATATCATTCGATTTCCACAAACCGCTACTCTGGAACACTGCCTGAATACTGCTTCCACTGATTTTCTCATAACTTCCATGAATAAATGAATTACTATCTGCGCTCTTAACCATGATCTAATAATACATCATAGAATAATTCCTCAACTGCACATAGCTTGATCTCTAATATCCCACGTGCGCTAATCCAAACACTATCTACTCCTCTGCTAATCTTTAGTAGATCACTATGTTGACATCAATGACAATCACAGTCATGAATGCAACAACAACTACTACAGAATAACTGCTAATACTTTGGATAGGATATATTTAACATTCATTCCTAACAAATTTTTCACTGCAACTGAATTAGGAAGGAACTCAACCTTTTTTCACCTCCATAGTGAGTCATTTGGTAAATTGGAAGGAGGTTTATGCTAAGCTTTCAAACATAGAGAACATCTTTGAAAGCTCCATTTTCCATCTCAACTTCCCCTTTCCCTTCAACTTCCAATTGATTATCATCTTCTACATAGATGTGAGGTACCTTAGAGGGTTTCTAAGAAGAGAATTTCTCCTTTTTAGCACCCATATGATGTGTAGCACCTAAATCAAAAATCCATTCCTCTGAATTAGTTTTAAACTTGCCACCAATGTTTTCCCTTTACCCTTTGAAGTGGAAGGTGATGAATCCTTTCCCTTGTAGGCACTTAGAAAATCAATATGATGCTTCTTGATTATGTTTATCAACTCATCAATTTATTTTTGGTGGCATTGATACTCATCATGATTAGCTTCTTGCAATATGCACAAATTTTCTTATCCTTCTTACAATTGTTCCCCTTGTTGGTGGGAGAAGAATTTCACTTTTGTGAGGAGGAATATTGTTGTGAGTTTGATTGTGATTTAGCCTTTGACCACTGCTTTTTATTCTTTTTTTCACATTTACCACCTTGATTCCTTTGATTCCCATTATTATCCACCAATGCCTTAGACTTTGAAGACTTGAGAATCCCCGTACTCATCAATTTTCTTGTTCTAAGACCAACATTTCTAAAAATGACTCAAATGAAGGCTTAGTGAAGGCACTACCCATGGTCAAATTATGAGTATTATAGCTTGAAACAAAAGTTGCATATTCAGGAGGATGATGTTTCAACAAGTGACTAATCAACTTCATATCCTTCATGGGATTACCACAATCCTTAAAGGTGTGCTCTATAATCATTGAATTTGTTGAGATAATCTTGGATCGTGTTAAAATTCCTAGCCTCCAATATGAGAAGATCGGTCTCAATTGAGAATCTTATTTCTTCATCTACTTTACCAAAAAAATCTGCAAGTTTATCCCAAGCATCTCTAGCATTGTTCATGGATTTGATGCGATACATGATAGCTTCAGAAACATTTTCTCTCAAGACTCCTAAAGCCTTAAATTTTTTGGATGACCAATTAGCTATTGGAACAACATCATCATTAAAAAAAAATTTAATTATACCATCCACATAAGGATTTAAACCTTTTACCATTAACTTGCTCCATACATTATCTTTCCATGTAGCATAGTTATGTGGAGTTAATTTTGTAATAGAACCCATGATGCAAAAATGAAAGAGCACAAGAAAGAGAGAGACACCAACACAAAAATACCCCCCCAAATTCACTCAATCAAAGAACCCCCCAAAATGATGATTTTGGCACTTTATATCTAGTGCGTGTACAATTGTCACTTGCCAATTTTGGGCCAAAGTGGACTTCTGATTTTGAAATTTACAACTGCCTTTATGAGGCCAAATCAGACTCAAATCAATATTGCTTAGAATCAAAGCAAATCCTAAACATTACAATGATCATAGAAGGCCAAAAAAGACCTATTTCTGAAAGTGATATTTTTTTCCAAATAAGACTATAATCTGATAGAAAAATTGGAAAGTACTCGAAAACTTATACACTTTCAAAAAAAATGGCACTTGAAAAATGTGTTTGTATGAGCCCGAACGAAGTCTCTGAAGTTTCAACATTGAGGATCAGAAAGGTACAATCACCAAAAACTATAATTTGAGCAAAATTTGTGATCCAAAACCATAAAATAACACTGCTACTTAAAAGTTCAGGAAATATAGCCAAAATTAAAAAATTGCGATAAATTTGGAGCCCAGATGACCAAGTTATGGCCTCCCAAAGTCGAACTGCAAAACTAAAACTACAAATGGTGAGGGCCGCAAATTTTTCAAACCTCACTAATGTCAAAAAAACATGAGGTTAAATTTGATGTCCAAACAATCATCATAGCAGTACAAAAATACCCAGAAATGACAGTTAAACAACCGTCAATTTTAATCACATAGAATGTAGATGTAATCACAGGGTTAAATTTGACATCTTAGAGACTGTCAAGTGCATTAAAAAAGTGTCATCCATGATGGCTAAATGGACATCAAATTTAATCCAGTAAAAATTGCAAAAAATTGCAATTTTTTTTAAAATACCCGATTACTGGTCTTCCACATGGCAAAATGTGACTGGTTGTGCTCTGGTTGACATGTCAATTGACTGCCACTGGGTAGCTTGTGTGGAAAGTTGGCCAAACTGGACCATTGCATTGACTGAGCTAGAGATCCGAGCTTGGCAAGTGAGCCAACTTGGATCGCGTGGATGTTGTGTCATGTCAGAAGAGCGTGGATTGGGGAGCTTGTCTCGTGGGTGAGCTAGATGTCGTGTCACATTAGAAGAGCATGGATCAGGGAGCTTGGCTCGTGGGTGAGCTCAAGGCCACATCAGAGCTAGATTTTTAGGTCGCATTAGATCGGGGAGGATCTCAGATCAGGAAGGAGCTCGGATCAGAGTGGAGTGTGTGTCATCGAGGTGTGGTGAACTACAAGCTTGTGTGTGGGGTTGACTTCCAGCTTGACTTGACCAAGCTGACCCTTGGCTCAGCTCGACTGAGTTGTAAAGGCTTACGAGTGTTGTAGGTATTATCCCACATGTACCCTACAAGGAGTGGTGGGGAATTTTAAATACCCCAATGCTCCCACACCCAATAAAAGAGCAAGGCTCTGTTATTGAAGGAGCTTGACTCTATTGAGTGTTGCACTCGCTAGTGGCAGTTTGGGTGGTATGACCTTATTGCACTAGAGGTTGGATAGGGTTTGATTGGATGGTTTGACCTATACACTCTGTCAGTCTATTAGATTCTTGATCCGATCAAAAACCCAAACTACATGTTCTGTCCAACACACAGACTTGATAGGCCAATTTTTTTTGTCGAAAAAGAATAGCATAACAAATCCAAAAATTTGACAATATTGTAGATCTGAAAAATAATTGATGGAAATGGAAATAAATTTAGATCAAAAATTAAAATTGGCCAAGAATATTACCCAATTGCAGATTGGATCTTAGAGGTCCAATTTGCAAAAAAACATTTGCCGCAAATTTGACTTGTGCCCAAGATAGGAAAATTTATAGTCAAAATTTATGGAATAGCTGCCTAGATGCAATGGTGAGGTCCGATCTTTCTCAAAATACTCCCACAAGATGTTGATCCTAGATTTGGTTTGTGACCCACCAAAATTTGAAGCAATAATGGCTCTCTAATGGCTATGCAATGAAGACTCTTGTAGCTCTGATACCATGTGAGAATTTTCTTAAGGCAAAGAATGTAATGTTAAGATCTAGAAGCTCAAGAGATAGCACAAATAAGAGAGACAAGATAATATGATCAAATAAATAATTCAATAATGATCAAATGATAATGGATAATCGATGTATACAATGTAGATGTGTCTGAATATATAGGAAATGTATGATAACTAGAAGATATGCAAGTGATAAGCTATCAACTAGACAAGGTGTAATCACATGTCCACCAAAGGTGGATCATCCTCCATTATACATCAAAGTATGTGCAACAATGAGAGGATGATAATGTGATAAGAGCACTAAAGGTGGATCTCACACAAAAAGAGGTATGAGATGACAACTATCACCACCTAAAGTTGAAATTCTCCTACACCATGTGCTAAAATCAAATGCAAACTCCTAGGTGTCTCAATGAGAACTAATATGAAAATGCATTATCCTAAGTAAAATTAAGTAAAGTTTAATTAGAAAATACTTAATTACACCAATAAATTTAATTAGATTTATATTTCAATTAGTCTTGTAGATTTTTATAGAGTTTCAAGAAAGATATTACATTTTTACTACAACAAGGTATGAAACCCTTGCTAATGAGGGTTTGAAACACAAAATTTGTACTTGAGACACTTCCCACCAGTGAAATTACCCCTAATTTGGTAGAGGAAGGATTTAGTGCTACAAAAAGGATTTGTAACTTTATGGAGTGGAAAGTAGTATTTTTTGTTATTTTAATGATGCCCTAGTTTGATTTTCTTATGAGTTTGGTCTACTTGACTGAACATGAATGATTGTTTTATGAAATGAGAGGAGAATGAACCTTACAAGCCATGGAATTTATTGATGCAGTCCATATAGAGCGTATTTTAACCTTTCGAAAGAAATTTTAAGATCTGGAGTAATGAGTCCCTTATAGGTGCTTTGTAAAATGGGCCTAATTAGGCCTCATAAGTATATTACTAGTCCATTTTTTACTAGTGTGTTTCAAATAAACCACCCCTTTATTTTTGGTATGTTTTATAACTCCCAAAAGGGTATCCTAATATTCCTTTTTATTATGGGGATCTGGTCTACAATTGGAGTTACGCCCTACTTTATCATCTATGAGGACTAGTAGGGAAAAGGGTTTGATTGTGAGTGTGCTTGGGGATTTGTGGAAATCAGTCATTGGGAGTCATTATAGGCTTGGTCATGTTTTCTACATGTTTTTTAAGGTGTATCAAGAGTGGAATGGAATTTTGGGAGTCCCAAAGCATTGTTGGAGGTTTGTAACCTTGTAAGGCACTAGTTCACTTGAAAGTAACTTGGGGTTGTGAAGAGTGATCATGGAAGATTGGTTGGGAACCAACCTATGATGAGTTATATCTACTTAAAGCCTTGAAAGGCCAAAGATTTTATCCTTTGAGAAAGTGAAAATATCTAAGGTGGTTTCTTGTTTGGGTTGTGAGGGAGATATGATGCCAAGAAGACTTTGGGAGAGGAAGGTGTGTGTTTGTGTGTGTTTTGTCTTTTTGTAGGTTGAAGAGAGAAACTAGATGCCAAGAGACTAGGTGGTAAGAAGTGAGGAAACCTAGGTGAGATATAAAAAATACAAGGAGAAGCAAGGTGAAAGAGGTTTTTCTGAAGAAGGAGAAATAGATTTTTTGAAGATATACTTGCAGAGTGAGGGTTCACCAAAAAAGAAACAAGAGAGGAGAAGAGAGGAAATATAGGTAAAGAACAAAACTGAGAAGGAAAGACAAATGGATATTGGGAAAGTGAGAAGAGATTTGAGGAAATCCTTGGAATAAATGGGAAGAACATATGAACTTGAGATGCAATAGTTTTTTGAGAGACGAAAATGAGCAAGTGGTTAGAATTTACCAACCAAGAAGAAGGTGAAATGGAATATTAAGAAGATTTATCAAGAGAGAATAAATAAAAAGAATAGTTGTGGAAGAGAAATTTTCAACACTAGAACAAGTCGAACGCAACCTTGAAGTGCAACAGGAAGAGATTGATCAAATCCTTTGGAATGGGATGGCAGAATTGGAAGAAGAGGAATTCTACTTTGTTTATGAAAGTCCTAATTAATTAGCTACTATGATGGAAGATTTGGAAGGTGTTATTCACCAAAGGATACCCTTAGAGGACAAGGTTGAAATGGAGTGTATGGTGCAAGGAGACAAGGAGGATACCTCAAGGTCTCAATATTTTATTTCTAACTTTTCATTGGATTATGTATGTGTAGGTTATAAAGAAAAAGGATACATAGATGATGATACTGAGGCATATACACAAGAAATGAAGTTTTAGAATCTAGAAGCTGAGGAAACTATGGATAGGAGATGGTGTAATAATAAGAAGAGGGAGGACCTAGGAAGAGTTGCATGGATAAAGAACAAGTTGCAAAATAATTTGAAGACTAGGAAGGAGAAGAATTGCATTCAAGAGGACTTTAATTTTCTTTTCTCCAGGAGTTTGGTGTAGGAGCACCTAATGGACTATATGCCTCCATGAGGCCATTTTGTTATTATGGGTTGAGTTATAGGTTTTTATCATGTAATAAGGTTATAATATACCATTTGAAATGTATTTAGAAGTTATAGGTGATATTTGTCCAAAGTTGTTTAAAGTTGCTAAAAGTTGCCAGGATGGTACAAAGTTGTCAATGATGTTCCTATGGTTTCATAATCATGTAATAAGGTCTTTTTGACCTTTTTTATTCTATTTATAATAGGTATATGTCTTGGGATTCCTTCTTAGGGTCATGAGGTTAATACCATAAAAGTTGTTAATTGTTGTTTAAAAGTTGTACAAGTGCAAAAATTGCACAAATTCTAAAAAGTGGAATACCAACAGTCAAGGGAGTTCAAATTTTATTTTTAATGGTTTAGAGAGGATGTAAATGTATTTAAATATACCTTTTTTGGTTTGTCCAAATAGGGTATGTAATGGTGGAAGAAGAAAACAATAAAATTCATTGAAATTTCCTACATTTTAACACTTATGTGATTGTTTCAAAAAATTATATGAAATTGTATAGTAGGATTAGGATCTGAGACCAATTGAAAAAGATGGAGAATTGAATTTTATTTCTATTTCAATTGGTCTCATGGATTTTTATGGAGTTTCAAGAAAGATATTACATTTTTACCACAACAGGATATGGAACCTTTGACAATGAGGGTTTGAAACACAATTTTTTTTTATTTGAGGCACTTCCCACTAGTTAAATTACCCCTAATTTGGTAGAGGGGGGGATTTAGTGTTTCATAAAAATTATTTTTAACTTTCAGGAGTGGAAAGTAGTATTTTTTTCATTTTAATGATGCCCTAGTTTGATTTTCTTATGAATTTGACCTACTTGACTGAATAGGAATGAGGTTTTTGTAAAATGAGAGGAGAATGGATCTTCCAACACATGGAATATAATGATTCAGTCTATATAGGTAATTTTTTAACCTTTGTAAATTAATTTGGAGATCTAGAGTAAAGAGTTCTTATAGGTGCCTTGTAAAAGTGTCCTAATTAGGCCTAATGAGTAGATTACCAATCCATTTTTTACTGATGTGTTTCAGAACAACCATCCCTTTATTTTTGGTATCCTTTTTCTTGTGGGGGTATGGTCTATAGTTAGAGTTATGCCATGTTTTGTCATCTATGATGGCTAGTAGGGAAAAGAGCCTAGTTGTGAGTGTGCTTGGGGATTTGTGGAAATCAAAGTCATTAGGAGGACCATTGTGGGATTTTTCATGTTGTTTACATGTTTTTTAAGGTGTCTCAAGAGTGGGAAGGAGATTTGGGATTCTTGAATTATCATTGGAGGTTTTTAGCCTTGTAAGGCACTAGTTCACTTGAGCCCATAACTTGGGGTTGTGAAGAGTGATAATGGAGGATTGGTTGGGAACCAACCTATGATGAGCTTTTATCCTTTTAAAGTCTTGAAAGGACAAAGATTCTATCCCTTAAGAAATATAAAATGTCTAAGGTGATTGCGTGTTTGGATTGTGAGGGATATATGAGCCCATTGTTTTGAAATATGCATCATTTATGTTTAGTTGAACCCTACCAACATCATAGAGAGAGAGAGAGAGAGAGAGAGAGAGAGAGATCTTTTTTATTATTAAAATTTGACTAATTCTAGGCAGTTATAGGATCTAGAGCTTTGGGGGAGAGGAGAGAGTGAGATAGAGAGAGGTAGAGAGGGAGGAGAAGGAGAGTGATAGGGAAATAGATAGGCCTAGAGATTGGTGGACACAAATCATGAGATGGAGAGATATCAAGAGAATGATGATAGGAGCCTATTGATTACTAAAATTTGACTAAGTCTGAAAAATTATAAGATCTAAAATCGAGAATCGGTATTATGACTCCTAGAGATTTGAAACTATTCTCAAATATCCTGATGAAAAAAATGATATGGGGAGGACATACTAATTAGCATTAATGTGTATGTTCTTTAAGGAACTAAAAACACGGGCTATAGCTCATGTATTTTGAGGTATCTAGCTTTTATTTCCTAAAACAAGTACACAATTTTCTTTTTTAACATAACATGTACAAATTCAAAATGCGTATGTATTTTGTTCTCATAAAAGTCCATGTGTATTTTTATTTCTAATAACACATACATATTTTTAATTCATATAACACATATAAGTGTTTGCTCAAATTTTTCAAGATATAACACGTACATGGTTTTTTATTTTCTAAAAAACATGTGTGCATTTAGTTTTTTCATTTTTATGCATGATTAGCCACTTTTTGTTCACCATTGTGGTGCACAATCTCTTTTCTAGTAATCAACCTATTTGGGGAGTCCATACTTCCAAAATTTTACTTTGCTATGCTAATACTCTCTGGAACACTATTGAAATTCTAAATTTGGAATATTTTATTTAGCGTAGTTGTCTATTTTTCTAGGCACTCTACATCATTCACACACACAAACAATCATTATTTTAGAAAACAATTATTTCCAAGGAAAATCCTAACATACCAAAGTAGCTTTCCTAATGCATAATTTCACCTATTGGGTATTTAATTAAAAAATCATTTCACATAACAATTATGATTATGCAAGCTAATCATATCTCTTGATTTAAGTGAATAATTTTATTTTTTTTAAAATACAACATAGATTTTATTTGACTTTTTGGGATTTCGTTGGTTGAGATAAGCATTGAATGAGATAGCAATTCAATAGATTTTTCTAAATGTCATTCACCATCCATTATTATAATTGGAAATAGAACAATATTCCTATGTAATTGCTTCTATTGAAATAGCTCACATAGGCTCTCATAAATTTTTCAAGAGCTAAATGAATTGCATTTATAGTAGTAATCAATGAGACCCTCCAAGAACGTCTATGCATTCAATATGTATTCAACAACTAGACAACAAATGACAAAATTGTATTCAATAAAATAGGACATCTCATTATTACTAAAATGAAGACAAAAGTTTTACCTCATTTCACAAGAACAAACAAAACTTTTTGTCATCCAAATTGTGAGAAAATATGGAAAATTTAAAACGATAATGATGAAAATAAATATTATTGTAAATGCCTCCGTTAAAATAGCTTACATAGGCTATTGTAGATATTTCAAGATTTGTATGTACTACACATGGTAGTAATCAATGAGACCTTCTAAAAACCTTTATGCATTCAACAACTAGACAACAAATGTCATATTTGTCATTAAGTAAAATAAGACTTCTCATTATTACGAAAATGTAAGAAAGATTTATGTCACCTCACAAGAAAGAAAGAAAGCCCTTTGTCATTTGTATGGTACTATAAGTCAACGAGGAAAGAGATAAAATGATTTTTTCAAATCATGAAAAAAGTGGAAAAAGTAAAATTATAGAGATGAAAATACATAGCTTTAAATATTGTACCAAACAAATTCATTAGTTACCCCCCCCTATTATGATGAACTAATATATAGCCATTGACTTGAACAAGTAGGCTGATAGCTTGCATATGATGTTGTCTATTTTAATCACAACACTTCTAAGTTAATTCTCGTGCTAACAAACTTCTTATTTTTCTTAAAATAGTATATTAATAGACTGATGAATCGACTAACAATCTTTAATAGATTGCACCATTGTCTCATGATTTGTGAGTAACCCTTCACAACAACCCATCTCTCATGAGAATAAATGAAACAGTTAGCATTTCTAGATGAATCCTTTCAAATATAAAATTTACTTCTTAAAATACCTTCATTAAATTATCGTAAAACACCTTGATTGGCTCAAAACTTAGGATGCCTAACACAGAGATGAAATCATCGACTAAACTTACCTATTACAAAGACACATTTCTAGATGAATCCTTTCAAATATAAAATTTACTTCTTAAATAATCTTGGCTATTAAGAAGACACGTTTCAATGTAACTAATGTGCTATCATAATTAGGTAAACTCGCGTCCTTGGCATTCATAACAAATCAACCTCGGCCAGCTGAATCCTCTGAACATAAATTACTATCCTCTGACCATAAATTACTATAAAGAGACTCTGTGCATAGAAATAATTATGTCCTTTGAAACTCTAAGCATAACATGGCAATGGAGGCAACCGAGTTTTTCAGGGATAAAACCATTCTCATAGTCGGTGCCACGGGATTTCTGGGCAAAGGTATTCTTCTGTATTGTTTGCACTCTATCTAACGTGAATATCTGGATTGTTATGTATTGTGTATTCATACAATTCAACTGGGATGAAATTTACAGTTTTTGTGGAGAAAATCCTGCGAGTACAACCAGACGTGAGATGCATTTACACTCTTATAAGGTCTGAAAATGTGGAATCCGCTCAAACTAAACTCCAAAACCAGGTATAACATTATAGACCAGTTTGATTGATAAACTCAAGCTTTAAAAATGGGTTATTGTTTCACGTTTCATGTTAAATGTTATTTGTTATTTGTGTGTAGGTGATATCTGAACAATTGTTTCATGTTGAATGTTAAATGTTATTTGTGTGTAGGTGATATTCAAACAATTGTTTCATGTCAAATGTTCAATGTTATTTATGTGTAGGTGATATCCAAATAATTGTTTTATGTTGAATATTAAATGTTATTGGTGTGTAGGTGATATCCAAACAATTGTTTCATGTTGAATGTTAAATGTTATTTGTGTGTAGGTGATATCCAAACAATTGTTTGGGCTTCTCCGAGAACGTTACAATGGAGAAAAGTATGAGGAGTTCATGGAAAGAAAGCTTGTTCCTGTTGTCGGAGATGTGGTACTCAATGATCTCGGAATCGAAGAAATCTTAAGGGACGATCTGTGTGAAAGGATTGATATTATTGTCAATACTTCTGCCACTACGAACTTTTATGAGAGGTCTATTTTTTATATGTAATGGATAGTTTAATTTAATAATAAGGTCAGACTATTTATGTTAAAACCGTGATTCACTTAGGGGAGAGGAGCTAATACATGTTAGGTGAAGGAACAAAATAGATCTATAGTGGTGCACTAACAAAGTCCCATCAATGTATTCTCCAAAAAGATGCCTCTACATTTCAAAAAACAACGTACCATATCAGGGTACCGCTAAACATGATTTAGTGCATACCTATTGGTCTTATCACTTTTTAGGACCATTTTGGACACTTTCACGAAAAGCATGCTGATGTGGCATCACATTTGATCATGTGGAATTGAAATTTTGTTTTTAAATAAGGGACTTGACAAATATAAGCTGATGTAAAAAAATTAAGAATAATTTGAAATTTCCACTTAAAATTAGAATAAAAAGATACTAGTTTCTCTCCCTACTCAACTTTCATCAGGTACTAGTTCCTTTCCCTACTCAAACCAATATCTTAGAGTTACATATTTAAAATTTGAACTTTGAGAAGATGAAATCTATAAACTCCTCATTTATAGATGATTCTTCAATCTGAGATATTAGAATTTCAAGAAATCTCTTACCTGAAAATCTATATTTCTAACTCTCCTATAAAATAATCTAAAGTACCTTATTTTTCGTAACACATTTTTTTTGTTGTTGTACATGGCTTTGTAAATTGCAGGTATGATATTTCCATGAAAGTCAATGCATTGGGAAGTAAGAATGTCATCAACTTTTGTAAGCGTTGCAGAAAACTTCAACTTCTCTGCCACATCTCGACTGGTGAAAATAATTTTCCCTTCTTTAAGCTTTGATATCTGGCGTAATTATGTATTGATATGATGAAATGAATATCAAAATATTTTTATGATGATATCTAATCTTTAATAGTTAATTGTTTTTTCGGTTTGTCTCTACGTATTTCAGCTTATGTCAATGTTGGGAGTGTGGCAATGGTGAGAGAAGAAGTTGTAAGGATGGGAGAAAGAATTTATTACAGTGGTGGAAAAATATCACTCCCTCAGATAGAATCTGAATGCAGTTTAATAGAGGAGACAATGAAAGAACTTAAAAATGTATTAGGTGAAGGATGGTCACACGAAAAGGAGTCCAAATATATGAAGGAATTTGGGGTACAAAGGTAAAAGCATTTTTCTTGTATTTTGAAGATTCTACATGGCTTGCAATCCTTAGGGTAATGGAGTTTCAACTTACTAGTGGAATGTGAACAGGGCAATGAACTTTGGATGGCCAAATGCTTATGTTTTCACAAAAGCACTTGGAGAGTTCATGGTGGATTACTTGAGGGGAGATATACCGACTGTTATCATTCGTCCAACAATAATTGAGAGTAGCTTAAAAGAGCCAGTTCCAGGATGGATGGAAGGCAACAGGTACGAATGTTTGTCAAAAATTAAACAACTACGTGTTTTTAGATAGAAATTGATTGTCCATTTTCCATGAACTAGTAAAGATTGAACTAAATAATCTAACGTTGAAACTTTTGGACTGAAATTCTTGCCAATAACTGGGTATATAGGTGTGTTGGCCCTCTTCAAATCTTTTATTTCTTATTTCATAGAAAACAGTCGCTCCATGAGCAACAGATTCTCCCTCTTCAGCCTTGCAATCTCTTTTTCTATTTGCACTTCCTTCCGAACAGCTTGGGCTTCCCGATCCTCTTCTTGGTCAATACACAAGCCTCTCCTCTTAGCCACTATCAATACTTTGTGTTCTACCATCTAATTCCAGAGTGCATCCTCCTCATTTTGGGAGGCATCCTCCTCATCTCGAGAGGCAAACTCCACAAACTGTGGAAAAAATTTTACCAAAGACTTGGGTAGTGTAAGACACCAATTTCTTATCAATCTCTCTCTCTACTGCATCCCCTTCCTCCTCTTCTCGAGAGGCAAACTCCACAAACTATGGAAAAAATTTTACCAAAGACTTGGGGTAGTGTAAGACACCAATTCTTTATCAATCTCTCTCTCTACTGCATCCCCTTCTTCTTCCTCTTCCATATTAACTTTTGTACCAGCCACTTTAACTTCATCCCACCAATGTACATAACGCTTTGCTTCAACTTCCACTTTCACAACACTACTCTTTGCTGAATTTAATTCTTCAGTTTTTAAAGTGGTCAGAAATTCTGAAATGATCAAATTGGCTTCATCATCTCCTTTCATTTTTGCTAAATCTAACCAAATTCTGATACCAATTGTGAATTATAAAATGAGCAGAGACAACATATTTAACAACATAAAACAACAGAATGAAACATAGAGACAAACACAATACAACACAAACACCGCAAATTACATGGTTCACCATTAATTGACTACATCCATGAGAAAGAAGGAACTATTCCATTAATCATTATCACCAATACACACTACTACATGCTTGGACTGCACACATGCTTTTATATAATCATATTCAGTTGTCAAGAGAAAAATCGGAAAATGCGAACAATCGTGACTGTTGAACTTCACATTTCCAACAATATTGAATAACAATACTAATTAAAGTTAAACTCTTCTACAATCAATTAATTATTAGAACATTAATTAATCAACTAAAAAAATTAACTCCGCCCTTTACTTCCATTGAAGAATCCTGCTCGTTATTAACTAGATTCTGATCCTTTCTATAACCTCTCATATACTTCTTATAACATCCCATATACTTGTTGGGATACCCTACTAGTACTTTAAGTTACGAGTCCTTGTCAAAATTTTAATGTAACTCATTTCTCTCTTATTTCTATTGTTTCTTCATTTTTTGATGTCTATTTATATTGACATCTAGGATGATGGATCCAGTGATGATTGGATATGGAAAGGGACGAATCTCATTCTTCCTCGCTGATCCCCATTTAGTGTTGGATGTGGTACGTTGAAAGCCATGCATTAATTTTATATCTTATTTTTTTTGTGATGTGATATGGTTTGAAACTCACAACCATTAAAGAATATGACATGTTATACTTTATTCTTGATTGAATCAGATTCCAGTGGACATGGTTGCAAATTGCATGATAGCGTCGATAGCAAGGAATGCTTCACAGTCGGGTTTATCTGTTTATCACATAGCTTCCTCAAACATAAACCCATTAAAATATAGTGTGCTTGTTGATTCTAATTATACTTACTTTTCAACACATCCGTGCACTTCTAAGGAAGGGAAGATTGTAAGGGTGAAGAAACTACGCACTCTAGAAAGCATGGGTGCCTTCAAATTGTACATGACTCTCAATTATCTAATCCCTCTCCAGGTAATAAATTTTCATTTTACATTCCATTCAAGGTCTCCATTGTGATGACTAAGGCATGAAATATTGCAGATACTTTATATTGTGGATAAGCTTCTACTAGGCTACTTTAAGTTGGAGCCACTCTACACTCTTTTGTTTGAGAAGTACAGATTTGCATTGAAGCTCGCTCAAACCTATGAACCCTTTCTTTTCTTCAAGGGAACGTAAGTCATCAATTCACTTCTCTAAATGTCAACTATCTCTGGTTGTAAACATCACGCTAACGACTGATTTTCTTAGTGTATGATGTTTAAAGGTGGTTGTTAAGTATAAACAATTTATTAGAATGTCTGATTTTCTTAGTGTATGATGTTTAAAAGTGATTGTTAAATATAAACAATTTATTAGAATGTCTTTGTCGATAAATATAAAGTTGCTTGTTGTCATGATCGACAGGTTCGACATCTCAAACACTGAAGATTTGTTAAACAAAATGTCAGAGAGAGATCAAGAGACTTTCAACTTTGATATTAAGAGCATAGACTGGAAACACTATTTCATCAACTGTCATATTCCTGGACTTGTAAAATATGTTATGAGGAACTGAAAAATATGACTCTTGTTGTCTAGTTTTTTTACTTTCATAATTAAAAGGTGGTATACACCTTTCTATTTATGTGTTAGTATGTTATGTCATGTTAATGAAGACAATGTAAACTAGCAGTTGCATGCTTTTGTGCATGCAATTAGGCCGATAGGTTTTATTTTTAATTTAATATAAAAATTATTAAAGAAATGTTTGTAACAGATATGTTGCAGTTTGTAGGGATTGGTTATCTATGGTTGTTGGTGTGAATATTAACCTAGCGTTGAAGTTTTTCTACTTGTATACTCTCTTAAATTAGAAACGAATATTTGGAGGAATTTTATTCATTAAATTAATGAAGAAATATAAATTGACCCAAAAAAAAATAGTCATGTGGCATAAATCATACTCATATTAACAAAATTCAAATTTCAAATTTTTGAGCTAAATATAATGTAAAATTGAATTCTAAAATTTGAATCCATAAATTTTAATTCCCATACACACAAAATAGAAAAATTGCTAGTTGTACATGCATAAAACTTGAATTTGAAAGAAATGTGTACGTAAGACTTAAATACAATCTTCATCCAAAAAATCTGATTTTTTTACCTTGAAAATTGATGAATTGTGGGAAAAGGTTCGGGTTTTACTATTTCACATTTTATGTGAGAATATGTACATAACGTGAGATAATTTGCCATATAAATTTGAATAAATTCATATTAACAAAATTCAAATTTCAAATTTCAAAGCCAAATATAATGTAAAATTGAATGTTTTTTTTTAATCCATAAATTCTAACTGACATATATAAAATATAGAAAAATTATTTTAAAACTTGAATTTGAAAGAAATAAATTATTTTAATAAATTTTAAGTAAATCAACTTCAAAATGTAATATTTTTAGGTGAGTTTCAAAATATATGTTTCTATTATAAAGTGAAAATTAATCATTTTTAAAATTTAAAATTATTTATTAAATTATTCTATTTTTCAAAACTTCATCTTAAATAACAAATACTTGTATTATAAATTTTAAAAATCAACTTCAAAATTCAATAGTATTTATTGATTTATAATTTAAGATATATTTATATTACAAATTTTAAAAATCAACTTCAAAATTTAGTTATATTTATTGATTTATTTAAGATTTGTTTCTATTATAAATTGAAGTTACAAATTTTAAAATATAATATTATTTATTAACTTATTTACTTTCATTAAAAATCTCATATTCAAATATAAAAAACATGCCTTATAAAATTAGATAATGCAAGACTTAGGTAAGTTTCTATTTCTAATGGTGAACTATGGATTTGATAAGTTTCTATTTCTTATTCTAGAATTGTTTGCTAATTTTCAACAAAAAAATAAGGAAAAAAATATAGCCAAAAAATAAAATTATCCGGTGTTGGTGTTCAAAATGATGCTTATGCTCTTAAGGCTGCCAATATACCCTCAGATAGATTTTAGGGGTGGTTAGCTCCAAAATGTAATGAGGTCTTAGGGTAACTGGACCAACTATAGGGACAAGACTACCCTCTTCTACTTTTGGCTCTGCAAAACCAAGGCAGGTGCACCTAACCCAGTATAAACTATACTTCACACACCAAAGACTGGGTTTGAATAACAGATAAAAGGCTAGTAAGAAAGTACTAAATGATAACCACACATTCATTGACTCTCCATTACTATGGGGTGGAACCTTACACAACCAAATACTAAAAACTTAAGGATGGTTCTTAATTTCATGTGTTTGAATCATAACAACCTCGATCAGGACATTTTAACAAGGAAATACTTATCTAGGCCAGTGCCTCATCCATTGGGAAAGGTTTCTTAGACAGACCACACACACACCAGAATATATCTGAGATTCAAAGCCATAAACACATTTACAATCTCCTTTACTACTTATAGAGTATCCTTTCATAGACAAGAGATAAATCTATGTCCCATCTAGAGCATCATTTCATCTAATCCTGGATTAGAACTCAAGAATGAAGGCATATACATAAAATGGTTATGCAATGAACTAGAAAGTTCAAAATTTATCTACGTTGACACAAGGGAGAGATAAGAATCATGTGCCTGTATTAAGTATGAAGAATCCTCAAGTGTATACAATCAATCCAAAGGAACTATGCTTGCAAACTACAGCTTAGACCTACAATTTTCTTTCTATTGTCAAAATATACCAAAATAGGTTATTACAATTCAGACTGGGCAGAAGACTCACAACCAGAAAAGTTTGAAAACCTAACTCCCAATAAATAAAAAATGATCACAAAAATCCCTTTATATCAGGGTTACAATCCAAGCACAATGATCATTTCCAACTCAAAATTCAAATCCACCTAACCCCACCCCGAGGAGTTAACACAAACAAGATAGGGATCAAGCCGCAGCATGCAAGCTCAAACAGTCTATTTCAATAGCCAACTAGCCCTGTACTAGTCCAAGTACCAAATTATCATCAAACCCTAAGAAATCCAGCCACATTTGACCTCTGCAACACATTTTAGGGAACTGTTTCATTTACTCCCCTACGGCAAGATACTCCTCAGCAACTATTATGGCAGCCTGGACCACTCCGCAATGTTTGATAATCCATTCTACCCACTCTGGCCGCTCAAAAATTAAATTTTGGGTACTTCTGTTGTTGCAAACCCTCTACAGAATTTGAATTTGAAATCCCAACAGTCACTTTATGGTGCCAGCGGCACATCGGCGGTCCTTGTTCAAATCTCTGCCAACTTTAAGTCACGACCGTCGGATTACTCTATTTCGCAGGTTAAGATTTTTCTTTAAAAAGTGGCCCCAGCTAAACTCGGCAAACTGGTGACAAAGGCTATCGTCAGTTCACCAAAAACACCCTGCCTTCGCTAAAAACTTTAGCAATCTCGCGACCACCCTTCGCTGAATCGCCAGACAATCTGGAGAACCACCAAATCTTCTCGCGAATGAGCGAAAAGCCTGAACTTTATCGGCACCACTAAGACATCAGACCCCACCTCGATCCGCTTGATGCCACCTATTGCCATGCCATTCATTGTATCTACCTGGTCACTAACATAGGACCCACCCATCATAAGCCTTAGAATGGACGACGGGTGTAAGATCTCATAGCTCTGACAAAACATATGAGAACTTACGCCAGTCGTTAGATTGCATCCTCGTCACAAACTCTATGACAGCGGCCCCACAACACTTCTTCCATCAACGGGCCCAAGAATAGGTGTCATCCGGTCGCATGATGGCATGTCAAGAAACTCTGACATGCAATCATGCGGCAACCAACCATAGGCTGCCACATAAGCACCAACGAGACCACCGCCAAAGAAGCCTTACCCTTTAAAAGCATGAAGACCCGGGCCCACCATTATGAGATCTCATGACTAAGGAAAAGTAAACTACCAGCCAAGTCGCTAGATGTTAAGGGCCTAACTGCCAAGAATCAGCGACCAAGAGATAACCGCGAGTCAGCTGAACATCACTAAGAACTGGGACCCACGCAGACATGTGGCAAGCAGTCGCAACTTCGTAAGAAATAAACATCGTGCAACTTTTTTATGCGAACTTATGCTGACCACTGATTTTGTCTGAGCTTTAACTATGCTGGAAGCATGAAGAATCGGGTCCCACTAATGAACTACCAGGCATTTAGAGATTACGTGACTAACCGCCTGCTAGGTCATTAGATGTTAGCTGATAACTGTCAAACATGAAGAGATTATGCGACAACACAGTCGCATGATCTCTGAATAAAAGATGCAACCGCCAGGAGATCTGGAGAGTCGGTGACACAACCGAGCAAAGATTGGGCCCCACACAAAAAATAGTCGATCGCATGGTCACATGTGAGAAATCTCTGACATGCGATCATGCGACAGCCAACCAAGTTGAAACCTTTGAAAACCTGGGCCCACCATCCATCGCACTTGCGCTCATAGGAAACGCTGGCAAACAGGGCAGAAGTGCAAGGTTGAAAACACACAGGGTTTCTGATGCCAAAACATAAGGGCACAAAAGCGAGAAGGCACAATGCTGAAAACAATGAGGGTTTTCACACAGACCGAAAACATCATGGATTTTCAAAAAACATTGTGGGTTTTCAACACTCAGGCAGATTTTAAAATTTGTTTCCTACGGACATTAGAACTTGAATATCTCCTTGGGTTTTGCAATTCAGGAGATGCGATCAGAGCTGGAGCTAGGTGACACAATAAACTACCAAGGGCTAAGAGCACACACCATGAAACACTATGGATTTTCAATGCAAGACAAAACTGTGCAACAAGGTGGGATAACTTCAAAATTTGCACGGAAAAGGCCATTTTCACAAGATTTTGCATGAACCAGAAAATGGACCAACACCATGGATCTTAATCGTGGTCTTTTGCCTACACCTTCTATACCTCCTTTAACTATGACTTCTAGTTTTGTTAATCAAGTTCCTTCTATTGAACCTATCAAAGATCCTATGATTGTTTCTCCTATTGTTAATAATCCTATTGATCTTCCTAAAGAACCTGTGAAGGATCCTGCAATTTCTCCTCCTAGTTCTCAACCTATTTCAAATAAATCAAAACATAATCAATCTACTAATGAACGTCATAAAAAGCATTGTGCTCATGCTAAAGCTTGTAATTCTATTCTTCAAGGATCTCTACCTTCCTCGGATAAACCTATGCATGATGTGTTAGAAGAAGTTGTTACTAATAATGATGTTCACATGCATGATTATGATGATTCTATTCATATCTTAGATCCTATTTTGATTAATTTGGATGAAGAAGATACTCTTGATGATATTGATGATGTTAATGATGAATATGAGACTATTGACATTGACATTGATTTACCTAACATGATTTCATCACAATTAACTCTTACACCTAGTGTCAAACATTGTGATTCTCAAGAGGATCCTTGTTTGGAACTGGCTATCATTCCTACTATGTTGGATATAGTCCCTCTTACGATTTACCCACCTTCCCTAAATGATATACAATGAGAGTAGGTAGCATGCTTGATCGACTTGTCTTTCATGGTAGCTTTGTTGTGTGTTTGCTTGTTCTATTGTGCTTCTCTCGTAATGTGTTTGCTAAATGTTGTTAGATTCTTTTATACGATCCTTGCTACTCAGTTGGTGCAAGGTGATGAAGGAATCAAAATTGTTGTTCAAATTCTTCTATATGTATCTCTATTCTTCTATGTTTTCTTCAATGCTATGTCGTAATTGTGTTATTATTTGTAAATGTTTCCTTGTGTCATCTGCTTGGATTCCAGATATGGTAGCACTAATTCTTTTTGGTCTCCATGTCATGGTCCAAAAATATTCTCCTTCGTATATCTTATGTGATCTTTCCTCCTTTGTGATTGTAGTTCTACTTTCTTTGGGGAATGATGTCAATTCATTTTCAATAATATCATATATATTATCTTATGATCATACTGACCCCATGATAGGTGGATCCCTTCTGTGTTCTCTATATGTTTCTATGATATTTCCCTTGATTTGTCTTCCTCTGGGGGCATCTCGATGTGGAAATGTAATCAATGGAGTTGTTTATGTTTATGTTAAAGCCATTGCTCCTATTAAAGTGTCAACAATGACTTTAACATGGGGGCATATGCTTTGCTCACCTATTGCACACACGCACTTTTCGATACACATATTTTTCAAGATACATTTTCTCCCTTTTTGGATTAGTAACTAATCCTTAAAGCATGGATTTATATTTTAGGATCTCTTGATCCCTCCAGTTTCAAATATACATATATTTTGATACCTTAAGGTCAGAGGTGTCCTTAAGACTGGATCTCTTTATTGTTCTTTGGTTTTATTCTTATGGAATAAGATATTCCTAAGGATGAATCCTTGATGGGTTGACTAGTGAGTAGCCACATTCACTAGGCGGTTCAATTCCATCTTTCCAGTAGCGCTATTTTTTTGTGTGGTTCACAATGGGACATAAGTTCTCACTAGGCAAGGTAATCAAACCCTTTCTTTCTCTCTTTAGAGATGTCTCTCTTATTGTGATCTAGCAGTTGATGAAGACTTGAGTCCCTAAGGGCTTAAGGTTTCCCTTCGTCCCTTGGATTATGATAAGATTATCTTCTCATTCTGATCTCCTTTACCAAGAGTTTGCATCGAGTCCATACTCTTGCTAAAGTGGGGGCTTAATGTATCATCTTAAAATGGAAGCACTTCCATGATAAGAGTGTTTAGCCCTCCTATTAAGTGTTTTGGGGTCATGTTAAGCACCTTGATCGGGTCTTCACATGTATTTGGCTTTCTTCCCACTTTCCACTTCTTTTCTGCTTCATTCTAGGTGAAATTAGGGTTAGGATCTTGAGGATTCTCCTTAATTTCCCTCTTCCATGGCTCTATTTTCTAGGTAGGAATTAGAAATAGGTCCTCCTGCCCTTCATCAAAGTAATCATAGGATTTTGTGCCTATCCCTAGCATTCTGTCCCATTTTGATATCATTTATAGGTCTCCAGGCATCCCTGGGACCTCCTATCCTAATTCTGATTGGATCTGGGCCCAGGGTCAAATTTGAGGTCGATCCTAACTGGGTCAGGATCAAGCTCGAACCTGACTAGGTCAGCATCAAACTCAAACCTGACCAGGTTAGTCCCAACCTTGATTTTGCCCCCTATTTCAAATCTTCAAATTCCTTGATTTTTGAGTATCGGGTTTCGGCGATATTCATTTTCCCGCCTCCGGGTTCGCTATTTCAAGTTTTGAAATGGTAAGTCCTCTAATTGCATTTAATCTAGGTATATTTTCTAAAGGTTAGGACCTAATTGGGATTTAATTCTCCAAGGTGGCCCCTCTAGAGGATTGTGCCCTACTTCACTATAAAAGGAGGCCTTCCTCTCTCATTTCAATCATCTTCTTTTGCCATCACTCGATCAAGTTTTCTAAGCAATCTCTCAAGCTCTCAAGTGCAAGCAAGAATTAAAGCATTCAAGCATCTATCCATCAAGGAGATCTATTGTTGGCCATTGAAGGATTCAATCTCTTTGGAGCCCCCTTGATGATCCATCCTTCTACATTCATCCAAGCCTCCTCATATGCAAATATCAAGTCAAGATTGGTGTTGAAGATCAAATGCCATTGATTTGAGACATCCTACATCCATTGAAGCATTCCTACTTATGGATTTGAGGATTTGAATCCTCTACAAGGACTTCAACATAAGCAAGGTGATTTGTTCCAATTACTTTTTTTATCCACACTATATTTCAATTCAATTTCAAGGTTAATTCCTAAATTGGGGTTTGACCAAGGCAAACCCCCCATACAAACAAAAAATCCCATTTTCTTGCAGGTACAGGTGCGAGATTTCAGATCTAAGAGCAGATTTGGACACCCTTTTCGGCAAACTTTTGAGATCTGTGAACAAAATCAGAATCGACCTTCAAATAAAGAATCTAGCCTTTGACCTTTTATGAGGGTCAAAGTCGCCCTGAGCTCATCTTGGAAAAAGATTTCTAGGTTTTCTCTGTCTCGGCATTTCCAATCCAAAACAAGTTATAGATTTTCCTGAAAGTACACACAAACTTTAGAATTTGACATTTTCCAGATCTGCCCTAATTTGAGGTTAGTACTTGCATTTCAATTATTTCAAATTCTAGACACTTCAATTCTACCATAGGGAAATATAGGGTTTCTCTCTCTCTTTCATAGTCTCCATAGATTGATTCGATTGTGCATTAACCTTTTGGTTGATCAAATTGGATCTCTCCTTTGGGAATTTGGATTTAGGAGTGGATCTCATATTTCCCCTACATATCACACACATTACAATATTCCAAATAGGGGTGAAGCAATTTTACCCCTATTCACATTTAAAAATAAACAAGTTTTAGTTTTTCTATCATGTTTACTTTGTAGATGCAGGATTCACCATCTAACAATACAGAAAGTAATGGAAAGAATGAGTGGTATATGAGATGGTTGCTCATCGAATGTGGGGCATAAGGGTGTAGAGCGTGGATTTCCTTACATTTTCTTATTTAATTGTGTGTTTTCACACCACCATTCATTTCATGGATATTGTTCTTCCCCAACTTCTAACTGATGCTATAGTTGTGTCATTATATTTTTTGTATAAATTTGTAATATCAACATAAATGAAACTTTTTCAATTTGTACTCATAGAATATAGTCATGTTGTTATATGAATGAACAAAAATAGTATGAATGAACAAAAATTTGCTTGATACAGTGCTGATGGCTATGATAAATGTCCCTATGTGTGACTGTGGTGATGGAGTGCACTCCATGTTGAGGACGTCACACAGAGACGATAATCCAAAGCATAAATTTTGGACTTGCAAAAATAAGAAAAAGGTTGTTAATTACACAACATTTAAATGTTTACAAAGAATAAATATTTGTCATTATAGCAAGACTAACTTAGATTTGTATTGTAGGATGGTGGTGGATGTGACTACTTTCGATGGGCTGATGACACCCCATTCTATCTACATCATCTGCAGCTTCTACACATATACCTGTTGTAGATGACGAGTGCAAGTATTGCAAAGTGCTTGAGAAAGTTATTACAAAAGTGGAGGCTACCTATAAAGTCGATGTCATGTTTTTACGATGTTTACTTTGTGCAACAATCGCACTATTTAGTTGGGTCATTTGTTGGGTCATTATGCAAAAATAGATATATATGTGGACTAGATGACTTATTTATATTTTGATGTGATATCGAGCTATGCTATAATTATTTTCTTGTTATAAGATTGTTTATGATAATGTATAAAATTATTAAAAAAAGTTAAGTTTACTATTCACAATATTGAAAAAAAAAATTAAATTTTGTTAATGATTTACTTATATAAAAATATAAATTAATAAATATAAATAAAAATAAAAAAATAGACAAAATAAATAAAATATTAAATTAAAACATTATATAATAATTATAAAAACTTAAATTTTCATGTCAAATTCTAATTCCAATTCAAAATGTAGAACCAAACATAGAAAATGGATAATGTAATTCCAATTCCAATTTGAAATTGCAAACCAAACACATAAATAAGAATTTCTCACTTCCAATTCCAATTTCGAAAATGCCAACCAAATGTAGAAGATGGATTGTCTCAGCCATCTTTTGGCTCAACCAAACGGTCCAAACTATCTTCCGAATACACAAAACCAAAATTTCAAAACCTGATTTTGAGATAATCAGGTTTTGACTCAAATTCTAATTCTGCAAACAACAGGGCCTTAGTGTATGATGTTTAAAAGTGATTGTTAAATATAAACAATTTATTAGAATGTCTTTGTCGATAAATATAAAGTTGCTTGTTGTCATGATCGACAGGTTCAACATCTCAAACACTAAAGATTTATTAAACAAAATGTCAAAGAGAGATCAAGAGACTTTCAACTTTGATGTTAAGAGCATAGACTAGAAACACTATTTCATCAACTGTCATATTCCTGGACTTGTAAAATATGTTATGAGGAACTAAAAAATATGACTCTTGTTGTCTAGTTTTTTTACTTTTCATAATTAAAAGGTGGTATACACCTTTCTATTTATGTGTTAGTATGTTATGTCATGTTAATGAAGACAATGTAAAAAATTGCATTGTTACAACATTTAAATGCTTATTTTGGAAAAGTTAAATTTAATGATTTTATAAATATAATTAAATAAAAATTTATTAAATGATAATAAAATGTGTTACATTTAAATGTTATAGTTGTATGATGTTTTAATGAGTCTCTTGTATTATATAGAGATTATTTTTCTTAGTTTAAATAAATAAGATCTATAGATTTCATATAATCTGAATGTATTTTAAAAATATGATATTATATAAGATTTTTTATCATTTTAAATTATTTATTTAATATGTTTATCAAATAATTCTATGAGTTTAAACATGATCTTATATCAATTATTTTTTATAGTTAAAAATAAAAACAAAAAATTAATTATCTATTTTTTTTATTAGCTTAAGGCTGAAGCCATAGAGAATATATTAATACATAGATGTAAAATATGCATTAAACATATAATATGTTGTACTAAATTTCAAGAAAAAGTGAAAATGATTTGAAACCATAAAGTCGATGATTGCATCTATACTGAGAAGCAATAGCAAAACAAAGAATAAAAAATGTCCAAAATAGAAGACCACCAAAAACTGAAAGAGCCTAAACCAACCTAGGTAGTACAAAAAACTACTAGGAGCTGCACAAAATCTATATAATTGTTTTTCAATACATACAGTATACGATCTAGCCAAAAAAAAAATGTTTATCAAAGATAAAACCAAAGAGCTCAAACTGTAGCATGCATGGAGGATGGACCAACATCATTGTTTTGGCCCTGGAAATGAATGAGGGTTGGCTATTTTGGAACCCAATCTAGAGACCATGCTTCTATATCATGTGGTTTTGGTCCCTTCTCTTTTTCAATATCCATCAACCCATTTGATAGGTAAGCCACCCTAGCTTCCCCATCTTCTTCAGACACAAACCCCTCTACCTTCAAATGATTTTGAATCCAATTTTCCCCTTCATTTCTTCTCAACTTAAAAATTTTCATGAGGAAGTCCACATTCTATCAAATGTTGAATCTCCTAGCTCTAAAAGGATGAAAATCTTTAATAATCAGCATAGGGAACTAAGGTGGTAGCTTGTTGTCTCGAATGGTCACCTTCTAGGAGAGAGATTTACAAACGTTCATCTATATTCTTAGACAGCCTATCAAAATCCTCTAAGAATTCATTTATATAAACCTTCAAACACAATTTCTCTATTTTTTCTTTTATCCATACATATATGTAGAAGAGTGGCTAGAAACACTATGGGGATCTCCATATTAACTCTATACTTATGGTTTGTAGCTAAGAACTCCCTACCCAAGAATCATTGAATTGCTTGTATAACAATTTTGTGGGAATGGGTCATAACCTCTTGCAATCTCATTGGTATGATTGCACAAAGAAAGGTCATCTTCCTTTTAGGGGCCTTGACCTCGAGTAGAATTGGGGATTCCATTGGTAGAGGGAATGAAACAATGCTTCCACAACATTATTATTTTACTGAGAAAACTAGCTGAAATAAATGAAAAGAAAGTAACCTTTTGAAAATGACTCTTAGATTTAGGGCTGCTGGAAATAAGTGAGGATATTTCTTGAAGTAAACTCAAGCTATTTAGCTCCTCAAAATCACAACAAATTAATGATTAGGGTCTCCCCATTCCTCAATTTCAACCTACTACTTATGGGTTTTAAGAATTTTTCCATCTCTTTGTTGGCTATTATCACATCCACTAAAAGGACATAAGAGACTTAATTACTTGCTACTACCTCCATCTTTAACTCAACCAAAAAACATTCATCGTAGGAATTAATGTGAAAGTATTAGACTCTAATCAAGAATGACACATTTCTCTCTTTTATAATTATATTTTAAAAACATCTAAGATTAATAAAGCCAATTTAAAAACTTTATCTCCCTTCTAACAAAATATGAAATTTTGAATTGAATTCAAATTCAAAAAGTAACAATAAAGGAGGGCTATGTTAAGTCATGCATCCTATTACATTCCTTACATCCACTGCCCTAGAAATGACCTTTAAACCAAATACACCCGAAGTGTCAAAACCACAACAGCCATTGCTAGAAGCAAACCATACCCTGATTAGAAAAGATTGATATGTGACCTAGAAAGATGATTTCTTTAAATTTAACCATTCAAAACCAATTTGAAAAGTAGTCCCTCCCTTGCAAAAAAAATTTGAATTCAAATTTGAATTCAAATGCCAAATACAATAGTCATGGAGTTATATATTGAATAATACCCATTTTTTTTACCAAAGTATACTCCTTACTTGCTTTGTCTTCTTCATTATGCCTCATAAAAGGAAATTTCTGACTAATCCATGCCATAATTTTCTTGGAATAGCCATTGATCCTATGACTTTGTCTAAAGACATAATCATCAAGTATCTCTCCTTAATCAAATGACCATCTAAAAACTTTAAAGCTTGAAATTCTTTAAGCCTTTTATTTTAAAGGCTCATAATCTCAACTCAAAATATGAAAAGAAATTTAAATGGAGGAAGCTATTATTTGATTTTTATTTGACCTTCTTAAATTCTAACTCTAAAAATGATTTAAAATAGTTTCTCCTAACCCAATTGCTTAATTCAGATCTCCAATTCATATATTTATTGAAATAACCCACTCCACTATCAATGCCTTCTTACTATTTATCCCATCAACACCCAAATTTTCCATTTGATTTTCTATTGTATTTTCTTCTCTATAAATATGGTTAAAAATGACCACCTCAAAGAATTTGAGAACGTCTAATGCTCTAGACAAATAAGAAGACCTTCTAGTAGTACCTTGATTTCTTCTATGTTATTTGTGTCCTCCTTCAAAGATTTGGATAATTTAGCTACTATACAACCATATTTTTAATGAGCTACTCAAATTTCTCTTGAAACCCCTATTTTTCCTCGAGATGATCCTTCAAAATTCAACTTATGCCAACTTTCTTTAGGAGGAAACCATGTGCTTTGATCTCTACTCAACTAGCTTTTCTCCCCTCCACTTCCAACAAAGGGTGGACTCTTTAAACCATCTACCTCTAGTATTATCATCCCAATTAGTAAATTGAGAGTTTTATATTCTGTTATTTGTCACTTAAATATTAGCTACTTCTACTTTATTAAATAAAGCTTCCCATGGCATTTTTTATCCGAAAAGATTCTACGATTTCTTTCCTTCCATAGTTATGGTGAAGAAATTCAAAAAACACAATATAGATTTGATGAACACATAGCCTTGTCCATCCTCAATGGAACATTCTCATGATATCATTGGGAAGAGTAGTGATCCATCCCAATTTTGAACATATTCATTTCCTACAGGTATGTGTGGAGTGGCATCTTAAGAGAGTATGATCTATTTTTTCTTCATTACACTCACAAAGAACACATTTGGGTCAACCTACAAATCTAAATTTTTTGAACCAATTAGTAGTTAAAATTTTACCTTGAAGAGTTTCCCAAGAAAATATTCTCGACTTAGGTAAACACATTTTATTCCAACATAAATGACTTAGAATCTTAGTTTTTAAAAACCTATGGTCTTCCACTATTTCTTTATATCATTCTTTTAAGTTATATTTCCCTAATTTCGCTCTTTGCCAAATCAGATTATCCTCTCTATCTCAAAATGAAATTACTCTATTTTTCAATATCTCCTTTATTTTGATTACATCTACTGGGTGGATCGGGGGATCCTCAAATCTTTTCCAATTCCATTCCAAAGAAATATTACTATCAAGGAGCTCCACATAATCTCTAACATATTGTTCCCAATGTGTTTCACATATCTCTTTAATATTACATGTATCCATCATTTTGTTCATAACTAGAAAACCTTCATGGGAGTCTCTCCAAAAAAGAGAATTTTTTCCAATCTAACACGTCCAAGGAGATCAATTTGGTAATCAACTCCCTAATTTTAAGCTGAAATTCTAGGTCCTTTAGAACCTTTAAGAGGATTTGATGTTCTGAAAATGTCATCTTGACTCATATTCCAAATACTTACTTTTTAGAATCTTCACCCATTTTAAATGGTGATTTTTGTACAATTTTCATACTATTTTAGCCCCCATAGCTCTACTCTACCATAATTGATTTATTAGTCATGCCCCCCCACTACATTCTAGACCTACTAATCTTATCCCAAGTAATTAGTGTCATCTTCTTCTTCTCAACAATTCCTTTCCAATATAAGGTTCTCATTATTTTAACCAATTTATTGTTGGTTTCCCATGATATCAAGTATATTAGTACAACATATAACACTACTTTCAACATCGTAATTCTTCCTACCCAAGAAAATCAATTTCCTATCCATTTTCTCCTCTATAGGATCTCATACTTAATTCAATCTTAGTCCCTTCTCTAGGGGTAATCCTAGATAAAAACAAGTAAGTCTTCCTACCTTAAAGCCCAAAAGAGCCAAATTTTCCTTTTCAATTCTAGGGTTAGCATTGAAGAAAATAAATTTTGATTTTACCTGATTAACCAATTGTCTTGAATCTGATGAATATTCTTTAAGGATCCTCTTAATCTTCCTAGTTTCTATCAAGTCTACCTTCCCAAATAGCATTGTATTGTCTAGCATTATATTGTCTACAAATTGTTGGTGAGAAATTACCTCAACTATTAAAGAGATCTTTATACCTTTGAGTTACCCCATTTTTTGAGCTCTATTCAAATACCTCCCTAAAGATTCTTCCATTATAATGATAGAAAAAGAGATATTGGATCTCCTTGTCTAATGACTCTCAATGATTTAAAATAGCCTTCCAGTTAACCATTAACTAGGACTGGGAACCTTGGGCTTGATATGGAATAGTAAACCAAATTAATTCATTCTCTAGATAGTCCAAATGCTTCTAAACATTTGTAGAAGAACCTCCAATCCACCTTATCATAAGCCTTCTTTATGTCCAGTTTAATTATCAATATTGAGCTTATGCTAAATTGGATGGAATGTATTATTTTGTGGGCTGTAATAACTCCACCTAAGATATATCTCCCTAGCAAAAATCCCATTTATTTTTCTAAAATTACAAAAGAAAGAATCTTTTACAATTGTTTTCTAGAGTTTTTTACAATAATTTCTATAGAGTATTGTAGAGAGATATGGGTCTGAATTCATCTAGACTCAAAACCTTTTCTTTTTTAGGTATCAATGCTATAAAAGTATTATTTATCTCTCTTAGGAATCTTCCAGAATTTTTGGTTGCTTAAGCCTCTAACAATTCCTTACCAATTATATGCCAACATATTTGAAAGGGATTTTCTATAAATTCGTCTAAACCAAGTTCTTTGTCTAGATGGTTTTGTTTAAGATTTGATTCCACCTTTGATTCTAATAACTTTCAGTTAACATCTTATTTTGTGAATCTGTGATGCATCTTCAGACATTGTGAAAAATTAATACTAGACACTTGATATATGGTCCTTCCTATTTGTTTAAGACTCCTAAAAAAATAGATTTATTCCATTTATATTTCCTTTAAGTCTTCCTTCATATTCACTTGGTCATCTCTGAGTTTATGAATCCTATTGAAATACTTTCTTACACTAGTACATTTGAGGCCAAATTCTGACGGCCATTTGTCAAATTCGCAATGCCCATTTGTCGCAATTTTGACATATGTGTCTGTCGGCATTTTTGCGTTGCAAATTTTGACAAAAGTGCTAACCATCGATCTTCCAACAGCCATTTGCGTCAGAATCTAGCACATGAATACTGGCTTTCGTATGTAATTTCCTACAGTAGACCTATCAGAATTCCAACAAATCATGTGGCCATTATGTTGGGCATTATTGTAATAGTACTGGTACATGGATAAAGTTTTGTTATGTATTTGGTTTATATTTTTCTAACCAATTTTCAAAGATTTTATTCTTTTGGTCATATAGCTTGATTAATGTGATAATTGTTACAATATATTTCCCTCAACCAAAAATATAATGACACATAGTTAAAGATAAACCATGCTATTGGTTTATATTTTTTAGGAAATTTTAAGAAATATTGCTTCTTGCAAATAGGTTCCCTTTCCTCCACGTTGTATAAAAATAGAATCTATTAATGTATATGGCACATTTGATGAAGACAAAAATCCTTTTTCTGAAAGTCCAGAATCTTTGGTCATTCAAAGGCTGAAGAACTTCCAGAAGAATGTCAAAGAAACATACTAGAAAGATATTTATATGATAATCATGTTCAAATGTTTAGATATGATGGATGGGGAGACATTCAACCAATATTTGGCACTAATCAAATTAACATGCTCTCCCCATTGGTCTCAAACATAGAACTGATATTTGTTAAAAATTTGGTAAGGTTTTATAAAGAAGCCCATATCATTTTCTTTTGTCAAGATATCATCAACCATTTCCCTCTTGGAAATCACACTATGGAAGAACTCGTCAACATTTTCAGCCCAGCCTGTAGAACTTTGTTCTATCACCTATCCCCATTCAAGGCTAGTACTAAACAAGATACACTTGTATCTATAGTAAATCTTGTAGTGTCATTTTCAGATTGTTCCCTTGAATGGATTATAAGGCATGAAAATACAGACCTTCTCGGGGAATGGTATGATGCCAATACAACATCACTAGCACCTAAGACCATAAATCACAATTATTCATGCCACTATTTATTCACCTTTGAGAACATCTACACACCATTTGGGATTCATCTTGTAGCAGATGTTGGTAGATGGCACTTTCTTTAAGGATGAACAATTGGTTACAATAAAGGTACAACCATATATATAATGTCATGGTGTATAGGATTAGGCTTGTAGTAATGCAAGGAGTGAGACTATTGGCTACTTGGTGCAATAGCCTTCGTTGCAATAGAGTATGATATGTATCCCTCATAGTGGAAGGAGTGTTTCAGTTACCATATATATTTACTTGTGTTGTGTTCTTTTCCATCCCATTTGTATTATTACTGTGACTAAGAATTAATTCTTTTCATTTCTTAATGAAGTAGCATTTTTACTAAAGTTGAATTCAATTATCATATGCTAAAAATTTGGCTACATTCTTATTAAAACCTTTTTAATCTTTTCCAATGAATGACAAACAAGAAATCCAAAATGGAAAGGAAAAAATGAGATCAAATAAAATTAATTCTACATGTTACAGACTTGGAAACATGAGCACAGTGTGAAAGCCTTGACATAGATTTTTCCTCTTCTTACTGATGTCTACAATGATTATTCATATGTACTATAATGTTAATAAATTATTAGAGATCCTACTTCATTGGTATCTTAATGGAACTACTATAAAATTTATAGAAAGGATTTCTAAAATAATGCAACCATGGTCTCCTTCTATACTAAACTCATGTAAATTTCATTAGCTATAATGCATTACAAATGTTCAATAATCACAAATGTTGGTAATATTTTAATAGTGTCATGTTAAAAGAAAATTGCTTTTTTTAATGTCAACAAGTCCTAAAAGAACATGTCATGTTGTCATATAATTGTACATGAGATCCAACATGAAAGCTACACTACCTACATACAAACACTTTCCACTTAACGAGTTTCTTGACATAATGGAATAAGTGACTTTGTTCATAATGGCTGGACCTATCAATGTTATTAATCCACCATATGGAGATCTAATTATGTTCATAGAAATGTACCTTATATTATTTCTAGTCATTATGGTCAAGGATAGACATCTATTCATTGCATTACTGACATTGAATGTGGTAGTTATCTTCTACTACTTGCGATAAGTGAATGGACACATTGGAATGATGTTATCACACAAATTGTGAACAGTATGCATGAAAATGGAGCATACAATTAGTTGCGTGCATAGTAAACTAGATTTTATTACTTGAACATCGACCTGGTGATCATAATACAATTTCTAGTTGAATGAAAGCACTTAGAACAATTACAAATTTTCAATATAGCCATTCAATGTGAACTATTTTTGCAAGCTAGGTTTTCCTGTATTTTTGAACAAAGAAATCAAGTTGGCTTGATTTGCAGATTGAAAAAAGTAATGCCACAAGAATCATTATAGTTTCCCTTACAAAAATGTATACATGAGGTAAGGAATTAAAAAAAAATATGGACATGATACCAAAGCATTCAAGTTCTAAAGATTCCATGAAAGGAGAGTAGCTTGAACATCTGCAGACATTGAGCACTAGGAGTTTCAATTGTTTAAGAAAGAAAAGTATACATAAAGTTGTGAGGAAAAACCCATGATCTCGTTATGCTACTAAAATAAGGGACCATAAATCTTAGTGCCATCAATGTTATCACACAGAATGTGAACAGTATGCATGAAAATGGAGCAGACAATTAGCTACGTGCATAGTAAACTATATTGTATTACTTGAACATCGACCTGGTGATCATAATACAATTTCTAGTTGAACGAAAGCACTTAGAACAATTACAAATTTCAATATAGCCATTCAATGTGAACTAATTTTGCAGACCAGGTTTTCTTGTATTTCTAAACAAAGAAATCAAGTTGGCTTGATTTACAGATTGAAAAAAGTAATGCCACAAGAATCATTATAGTTGTCCTTACAAAAATGTATACATGAGGTAAGGAATTAAAAAACAATATGGACATGATACCAAAGCATTCAAGTTCTGAAGATTCCATAAAAGGAGAGTAGCTTGAACATCTACAGATATTGAGCACTGGGAGTTTCAGTTATTTAAGAAAACAAAGTATATATAAAGTTGTGAGGAAAAACCCATGAGCTTGTTATGCTGCTAAAATAAGGGACTAGAAATCTCAGTGCCATCAATGGCTTGGAATATTTGAGACAAAAAAATTGTACAAAGAATACTTATGCACATGCAAATTTGCTCGACCAAATAGTCAAAAAATACATTTTGGTCTCAATGTCATTAATCCAAATGGACCAAATGGGATAGCTCATGCAACCAATGCCAGTAATAGTCATCCAAAGCTTCACAGATATGCAGACAAAGTGGCCACACATAAATGCATTCAGTGGTATGAACTTCAAGGCCACCTCCTTCTTGTATGTTTTATTTACAGTTATTAACTATGGTAGTAGTAGAAACTAATACATTATTTGAGCAAATAGTTAGCCTTTGATTGTATTTATATAGAGATGATAAGTTTCTTAAACAATTATTGTACAAAATTCATAACCTAATTATGATTATATGTCAAATGTTCCCTTGTCTTCTCAAGAGATCATGATTTCAAATAGGCCCAACATGTTCAATCCTAACTTAGCATTGGATGACATCGTTGCAACTCAACAATTGAACTCTCAAGATCCTATTGAAATCCTTCTCAGTGGAAAGTATGTTTGGAAAAAAGATGTTACTAATGTGCCTATTACAGGACAACATTGTGAACTTTGTTCACAAATTATAGCTCATGTGAAAAATCTGAAAAGTAGATTGCAAGGAATAGTGAAACACATAAAGCTTGTGATGAAGTTCAATGGAAATTTATAAACAAGTTTTACAACATCTTCTTCAATTACTTGCAGACCTAGGGCACACAAAAAATAAGCAAAGAGGAACTCAAAAGCTTTTGATGAAGTGCAATTGCATATGATTAAAAAGTGAAATATCAAATTGTATGTAACTTCTATTTTATGCACTTTACATTGAGATTGTGAAAGCAATAGTACAACATGAAACTACTTTTGAATACTCTCTTATATTTTTGTATTACGACGGCAAAAGAAAAATTTAGAACATGAAACTATTTTTAAATAGTTGCCTTTTTGTTTTAGGAATGCAAACACAAAATTTAGAACACGATATTTTTTGAATACTTGCTTCAATTAATATTTTTGACATTATTACACTCACTGTACATTTTAGATAATTGTTAAAGATTTCTGAAAACATGTTAATAAAGTACAAGAAATTCTCATTTGAAATTATGTATACCTTTATTATCAAAAAATGTGTACATATAATCTACCTATGTCCAATAGCATAGTTGTTATCTTGTAATTTGCAAATGTATACTTGCTTATCTTGAATTTTACAAATGTATTTAGGTCATATCAAAGAAATGTAGACCAATGTAAGTGCAGTCTACTAAATTTTGTTATCATTTCAATATTACATATTTTTAGAGTTCTTGCACAGTTTACATTAGTAGATTTTGCATTTCTAGTTTAAGAATGTGCAAAAACAAACCATGCAATTAGGTAAACAAATTTATGACATAATATTTCACTAAAGAGTATGATTGCTTATAACATGTCAACAATACAAATGTCAAAATGTTCTTAATGCTATAACAGAGTAGATGAATAACAACAATGAAGACAGATGAAACCAATTCAAAATATACTATAATGACAATATGAATTTTGTCTCACATAACCAGAACATCCAGAGACAGGAAAGAAATAGCACATTAATATACAACTGTCAAGAAAAGCAAGGTTGCACTAGTCCCTTCATTTACATTACTGTTTAAATTTCTTATTCAAATTTAAGAAGCGCATAAACTTTATGTTTTCTAAATATATTAGGAGACCAAAACAACTAATGGAACAAAATAAAATATAAATCATAGATATCGAGCAATACCAATCAACAAGCAAGAATGAAAAATGCAATATTGAGACCGCATTACAAAATGAAGGACTATGTAGAGTACGCACATTTAAATATAATGTAGGTGATTGCTTGTTTGACGCTCTAGAACTTCTTCTAAAAAATCAATGCACATCACTCCAACTAAGAAATGGAATTATTGATTACTTCCAACAATCCATTGAAAAAGGTGAATTGGAAGCTTTGTAGTCGTATAGCACTGAACTTAATCTTGAGACTTTATACGAACTGCACCAAGTACATGATCCAGACATATTTTTGAAGAATGCAACTCTTTGCGAAGCAAAATGCATACAACAAAGAAGCTGGACTATGGGGAGATATATTCTGCATTAAATGGTTATCCAAGTGGTTAAACATAAAAATATGTCTTTGGTCAAGCACAACAAGGAAGAAGTACTTGCACTTCAATGAATCAATACACGCAGAAGCTTATGCGATCCTTTTCCATGATACAAACCCTCTCAATGGGCATTTTGAACCACTTGTAAGATTAGAGTCACAAAATATCATTCCCAAAGCACACATGTGATTTCATCAACTTAAGAGATTCATAAGGGAGCATAAAGGACAACACAGTATGAACAATGCAAAAAGACAAAAAGTACAACATGACAATGTCTGCATTGAAAATGTCAAAGAACAAAGCTCTAACAGCAAACAAGCACTAACACTATGTTGCCTTAAGAGATTTATTAGGAACACCCAAAAAAATGTAGATACAAACACAAATGCAATCAAAAAGCTACAATACAAGAAGACAACATGGACGTACAAAACCCAAGGAAAGATAAATAGATGTGAAGATGAACCCAATTGATTGTCTCATATCCATTGTGATTTCATTGCTTTCATGTGATATTATATTGCTTCCATTGTGTAACTCTGAGTAGGGCTTGTTTGTGGATTCAAGTGGACTCAATTCTACTTGATTATGCTTGTATCTACCCTGCCCAATTGAACCATGTAAAGATGAATGATTTCATTTGTCAAAGATGCTCTTCTACATTGAAATAATTCAAGCTCCCTACATACAGTACACCACATAAGATTCAAACTAATGAACCAATCCAACATGTACAGATTTTGTCACAATTAGAAGAATGACTTGTTTCACTTAGAATTGCATTCGCTCAAATTTGGGAACTAGGATACAAAAGATCCCAAATAGGACTAACAGGCTCCATTATCAATGTTCCCGTTAACATGAACATCATACAAAATGCATTGCCACAAACAATTAATAGCACAACAAAAATTGTCATCGCTCTCAAATGATTCTTGGAATACAAAAATGCATTTTAGATAGGGATGGTACGACCAAATGTAATCATGTAAGCTCTTAGTCAACTAACAAAGACTCAATTATACACAATGCAAAATGTTGAAATAAAGAAAGATTGGAAAGAAGCTCTCAAAATTAATGTTGAAAATGAACCATCAACAGAAATCAATGCAAATGAATCTGATTCAGATAGTGACATAGAACATGGAGAGTCTACTAAAACTTTGATACATGGGTTCACTGAATCTAGATCTATACATAAAATGCAAGATAAAATAATTGAGGTGGCACCTACACAAGAGAACTACCCAATTGGAATCTTCAAAGACAAATATGCTGAGGAAATGAATTTCCCCACATTATTCTTTGGAAAAGTACGCGATGAAGACATTGTCCAAAAATTTAGTTACCAAAAAATTGCAAGATGGGAACTCCTACAGTCAAAAAGACACTTTGCATACCATACAACAAATATCTTCTTTGAGATGATAAAGATACTAGTACAACAAGTACTATCTACAATATGGATACAAATATGAAAAGGTTAATTAAAAGGAAGGAAACTATTGGAAAAAGATGTCAAACACAAACCAAACCTAGAAAAAATTATAAAATCAGATATTGGATATGTTGATTTCAAAAGAATAAGAATATCTCCATACTACACACAACAACTTAAGAAGAATGTTTTTGCAATGATACGACAACTTGGACCACCAACTTTTTTTGTTACTTTGACTAGTGCTGAACAAAATTGGGAACCACTCACAAATACACTTGAGGAATTGTACAGTTTACACCAGTCAAAATTACAAAGAGAGCAACATGATAGTGAAAAACAAAGTGATAAATTCTATCTAATCAAGAAAGACCCAGTCACTTGTGCACGCTATTATAGACATAGAATAAATGCAATGAAAAAGATGATATTGACTGATGATTCTTTTTTGGAAATGTTTCAGATTATTTCTCTGTAACTAAATTTCAAAATTGAGGAAATGTACATGATCATTTCCTACTCTGGGTAAAAAATGCACCAATCTATGGGAAAGATAGCAACATAGATATCACAAACTTTGTTGACAAATACCTTACTTGTAGCACTGAACATTTACAACATGCTCTTCGTCCACTTCATAAGCACCATCGTATGAAGCAATGTAGAAGATCAAAAAAGATAGCTTGCAGATACAATTTCCCTTTTCCACCCCTCCAAAAGACAACGATACTTGAACCACTATCAGAGAAGAATGAATAAATGATTACAAAGGCAACCAATATCTTTTTCAAACTAAAAAAAGAAAACTATGACATCTCATGCACTTTTCAAATGTTCTTAGATGAAATTGACATGGATGAAGATGAATATATTACAGCTCTAAGGTCAACTTTACATAGACACACACTCTTTCTACAAAAGAAGCCATCAGAAATTTGGAAGAATAGCTTTGTAAAGAAAATGCCGCAGCTGTGGAAAGCCAATATAGATGCACAATTTGTACTTAATGCATATGTTGCAGCGATGTATTGTAGCTCATACATGACAAAAGTAGACAGATCAATGACATATGCATTTAAGAGAATACGCAATGACCATCAATGAGACAATATTGATGCAATAAGGATGATAACCAAATTGGGAAATGTGCTACTCAACTTACAACAAATGTCATCACAATAAGCAGCTCACATTGTCTTGTCACTTCCACTAAATCACAGCTCAAGAAAATGCATATTCATAGATACAAGAGCTGACAATGATCGTACATTTATACTAAAACCAATAAAGAATTAAGTAAAGAACCTGATGAGTCAGAAAATGTGCTTTCCAAATCTTTAGTGGACCATTATTTTAAACACCCTCCAAGTATTACAAGCATATGCCTTATAGAATTTATTTCTGAATATAGCAAAAAAGGCAAAAAAGTCACACCAAAATCAAAACCAAGTGTAATATGATTCATCAACTTTAACAAACATATCGACTTAGAAAATTATTGTAGAGAATAATTGCTACTCTATGTACCATTTACAATAAATGAGAGAACGCTAAAATATTGTTTCCCATCATGGGAAGAAGCATATTTCCACCATGAGAAAACAATCAATATAAATCAAGCAAAGTTTAATCATAAGACAACCTATGCATGGGGTGATATTGACAAAGTTGTCAATGAATTAAACTCTAAACAAGATAACACAGAAATAGAAACCTTCACACCAAAAAAACAAAACAAATTGAAAAATATGACATACAAAAAGACATGCAAGATAAAATACAGAATAAACAAAGCAACACATCTTATAATACATTCGAAATCAGCCAACATCCACAGATCATGGACAACAATGAGTACTACAAATTGAGGCAAATGTTGAATAGAGAACAACAAACAATCGTTAAAGATGTTGTAATGAAAAAATTAAAGAACAACAAGAACCCATTGCAATTGTTCTTGATAGGCGGAGCCGGCACTGGGAAGACTTTCACCGCAAAATCTATATACCAAGCCCTCCTTTTCATTTACAATAAGTCCATTGACAATGATCCCAACAAACCAAAGGGCATAATAACTACTTACACAAGAAAAGCTACATACAACATACGTGGAATCACATTACATTCGACATTTCACATACCTTTTATAAAATCTGAGTATATTCCACTTAACAGTGAAATACTGGATGCAATGTCAAAGCACTATGATCAGTTATGTGTACTTCTCATTGATGAAATATCATTATTTGGTGCTACATTCCTATGTTACATTGACAAACGATTACATGATATAATGCAAACACCTACTACATACTTCAAAAACTTGGACATAATTTTCTGTGGTGACTTATATCAAGCATAACTAGTACTTGACATTGTTGTATTTGAAAATAAAGCAACTATGTCAGAATTGATGCCCTATAATTTATGGAAAGACAACATCAAGTGTTACTCTCTAATATGCACAATGAGACAAAAGGACAAGAAATTTATTTCTATTCTTAACAAAATACGCATAGGTATACAAACAAATGAAGACATACATTACCTCAACCAACAATGCTTACAAACACCACCATTCAACCCAACACTACCTTTCCTTTTCTACAGAAAAAAGGACGTTGATGCTCACAATAATAAAATGCTATCAATAGTTTCTGGTGAAATGATAGTCCTCAATGCAATTGATGAACATTATGACAACTACAATGCAATTCAATTTCACAAGCACATAATTTCTCTCCCACTTCAAATACAACTAAAAATAAATATTCTTGTAGAACTATATGCAGGCAACTACAACACAAAAGACAGTCTAGTGAATGGATCAGATGGAATATTTAAAGCATATACAAAATATAGTGATTTTGATATAGTGTGGATCAAATTTAGTGATACAACAATTGGACAACAACAACACAAAAACTTGTCCAATGCTATAATGAAACAATTGACAATGACTGGGTACCCATACTTCGCATGAGCCCACCTATTCCAAAATTATTTTCAAACAAAAAAATTATAATTAGAAAACAATTTTCACTACAAATAGCATGTGCAAGAACCATTCATCGGTCCCAAGCACTCACAATGCAAGATATGGCATTTGATCCTACAGGCATAAGACAACATGGATTAACATATACAGCACTCTCGCGAACTAAGTCAATCGACTCATTATTTTTGTTAAAATCTCTATCAGTAAAAAATTTTAAAATAAAAGAAAAAGTACACCTTGAAATGTGTCGCCTTGAATCAAATGCAAAATGGAAATTGGAGAGAAACAATACTTGCTGTCATAGCGCATCAGCTATGCTCTTATGTACCTTAAACACACATAGCTTGAATGCTCACATTGATGACATTATTAATGACTATGATTTAATGTCATCTGACATCTTGTGCTTGCAAGAGGTACACATGCACCCACCTGAAACACATGTTCTATTTCAACATTTCAACAAATTCCATGCTCATAATAGATATGGTATAATGACTTTGACCAAAAAGAACCTAGACATCACAAAAATAAAACAACATAAAATAACAAATATTGAAGCTATCACAATAACAACTTTTATTGAAAGCAACAAGCTAAATGCATGTAATGTTTATGCAAAACCTAATGCTCCCACTCAAGAATATTGTACCATCATTCAACAAGTAACCACATATGTGAATTCGAAGAGCACTGTATACATTTTAGGTGATTTCAATATTGACATGTCAAGTAAAAATAGAAGGAAAGACATTCTTGAAAAATATATGCAAGACCACAACATGAATTACATCATAGACAAAACACTCAATGTATACAACCCATCAATTGATCACATCTGGACCAATTCAAGTACAAATACATGTTGTACTTACAAAGCAGAGGCATATTGGACTAACCACCTTGCTACATTCATAAAGGTCCATCTCACATAGAAAACTAACACCACTTAGACTACTAACAAATATACCAACAAAGAAAAATATAATAAACTTGACATCTACAATAATGCAAAAAAATTCACAAGCAATCAATTATCCCATCTACAATAATAACCCTAGTTTGATGATGCATACCACCACTTTCTATATTGTTTATGTAGCAAAACAATGGAAGGAAGTAAAAGAGCTGGAAAAGGAACACATATGAAGCAAGACTAGAGAACAAAAAGGTAATAAAATTTTCCTTCTTTAACATTATTAATCCTTGTATGCTAGTAGTCAATACATAATGGATCAATTGATACATAAACATGTATATTTTTTCTTCTAGTATGAATTGCCCATATGTTAAATTACTAAAACAATATTGTCATATTTTGTCTAGGTCAAAATTGGGCAGCCCCACTACCATATCCATTGAGGACCTAAATGCAAGAAAAGCAAGCAATACTTTTGAAGGAGATATCCTTGTCGTATATATAGCAACATTGGACAAGGAAGGCAAAACACATGAAATCTTGGGCACAGACTGGATAGACTTCAAAGCAGAAATGACAATAACTTTAAATATCACAAGTAATCTTGTACAATTCAATATAAAGATAAAATAGTCCTAGGAACAACCATTTCAATATCAAGATTTCAAGTTGCACCTAAAACAAACTATGACCGTGGAGATTGCGATTGCATCTTAATATTGAAAGAATCAAGCACAATTCAATACCAAGGCTCTGTTAGGAATAAAAATTCATACCAAGCACCACAATCAAACAACTACTCATGAGCACAAGTAACTATGTCATTGGCACAATTGGTGTACTAGTAATTGTAGGAAGACAATCAGGCTCCCAATATGTAGTAGACATAAAAGATGGAAACAATGATGAAGACAAAGTACAGGTAACAATGTTCTTGAACACTCATCTTTTTTGTACTTCACATGTAATCACTATATTATTATTCTATATTTGGTTGTAACCTACAAAAAATAACACCTATTTTCAATGACTAGCTCCAAATAAATGTTGCATTTCAAGAACAAACCATGGAAGTAGCACAACAATTGCAAAATGGTGAAATTCCTGTAATGTTATTTAGAAATATTGTACGATGGAATGACATGCAAAAACCATTTCGTACAGGCATTGCTACATTCATCTGCACATTGAAAGACAAAAGAATAGTGGAGATGTTAAATTCATTACTGCAAACAACACTTGAGGTAATCAAATCTGTGTAAATTAGCACCCTAATTCATAATTAATGCAGACACAAACTACATTAATATTTCAAAAAATATGTGGCAGGTTGATGGGATTCTCAATGTGGAAAATGCATTTTCAAATCCATTTCATGTTTTTTGTTCCCAGTGCAACTTTAAATTTGAAAATTATGGAATGCTAGAAGAGAAAATAGGTCATTGCAATAGATGCAATCAAGAAGTCACATATGTCTACTCACTTCACCTCAACACTATTCTCACAACTAATAGCAAACAAACTGTGCAGTGCTCAATTGATAAGTCCATTGTTGAAGAGTTGCTACCAAGTTTGAAAGAAATAACATTTGAAGACTATACCCAAGAAAAATCAAGGTTCATCTTTATCCTTCGTGATTTTTCAATCAAAGGTCGATTCACCCTCAACCACCACAATGCCATCACACATGCAATCACAAATGAAGATTGAAAAATGCATCCGTCAAAAAGGTAAATATAACAAGTTACAAAGTGTTCTGTCATTCATATATTTTCAATTGATATCTCCTCAAACACAATTTCTATTCACTAACATCCAAGATGACAAATTTACAGGTACACAACAAATAATCATGGATACAGGTGTCATTCTGAAAACTTTTACATTGTACATCATGTTCTAAGTTATGTCGGTTGTAACAGCTACATGTGTCAATTAGACAAGAAGCGGACATTCATAGTTTGCATCCCTTATATTGGATCCAAAATGACTCATTGTGTTAACAATACTATGTAATGTGTGCCCCTTCAGGGGGTATGCAATAAGGCTGAGTCATTTATTGGGGTCCACCCCTCCCTCAGCCGCATACCCGGTATGCAATAAGGCCGAGTAATTAGTTGGGGTCCTGGGGTCCTTGTCCCTGGGGTCCTTTGTTACTTGTCCTACTCTATAGTTACTGGCTCCTGCTATATTGTACCATTTGGATAATATTAAGATTATATATGTAACAGATTTTTGTACATGCTTCATTAATATCTAATCTTATTGAATATAATATATTATTATTATTAATGCTAGATTATACTATTTGCTAGTATGTAACTTATTTTGTCCAAAACTAAAACTTTAACTTCTACAATTTCTTACTCATAAGTTTGTAACAAGTTACACTAAACTTTGGCAACAACTTTAATGTTAAATATATATTATACCTAATCTATCATGGGGGATTTGTTGTACATGCTTCATGGACATTTAAAGTTAATTAATGTCATTTTGTAACATTTGTGATATAATCAACCTATGCAACAACAAAACTTTTTTCTTCTAATTTACAAATTTGTGTATGCTTACCTTGAATTTAACCATTTTTACTAATCAACTTTCAACAAATTAAATCTAACTTAGGCAAGAATACTTATGCATTCATGCAAATTCTTTTTTTTTATTAGTTGACCCAATCATAGTACTGAATTAAAAAATTTGACTAAAAAGTCTATAGTTTATATTTATTTCTTATTTTAAATAATTATACAAATATCATTTTTTTTACAATTTTATTGGCCCATATTGCAAACAATCACTGCAAAAATCAAATTTTCTTTTATTCCAATTGCAAATTTAATCTACTTAGTTCATTACCTCACATCAAATGTCAAATGAATTTGCTTTCAAAAATAACGTGGCATTAAGTGCAAGTCTTTATGAAATTTATTCTAAGAAAATATGATGGAAGATATTTGAGAAAGATTTAAGAGGATATTGTCTCCAACCAGTCAATGCAAAATTTATTTTTTCCAAAAACTATTTAAATATTTATGTGTAGATATTATCAATATTAAAAAATTTGAATGAAAAGAATTATAAACTCTATATTGTCTATGTCATACATTTTGACTTATTATACGTGCTCTACTAAAATCATGTCTTTTCACATAAGTTACTGTTGTATGATTTATACAAAGAAAATATGATGCAATAAATTTGAGAGGATATTGTCTCCAATATTTGGTAGCTATAATTATGAATTTCATTGAATAAATTTTTAAACCTCTCTATAATTATGCATACCTTATTGGTGGAGTACAAATTAAATGCAACTTCACAATAATCTTCTACTCATAAATCACAAATATCTTATAAGGCTAGATTTTATATTGAATGCATAGATAATTTTGGAAACCTTTGAACAATTTTAAATGTTTTTTGATTGTGAGTTTGTTCTTACACATGTCTTGGATGCACATTGTGTTCACTTGGTTTATGTCGCTTGAACTTTCAAGTTAATTGGTCATAAGAATTCACATATATAAGTTCATTTCAATTGATATATACTATTCTCTACATATTACTCTGGTTTTTAGTTATAGATACAAGACCTTGTTCGTCTATTTTTACTTTACTGTTGAGAATCTCAAAAACCATGTAGACATAATTTTTTTGAAAGTTTTTTGATGTAGGAAAGCTAATCTTTGGGCACATTTGTAGGTCCAAACAACACCAAAAGCATAATTCATGCATATGTATCATTCAAAAAACTATTAATTACGGCATCAAGTTACAACTCATAATGGTTGTAACAGAGATAAGTGGCATTCAAACAAGCGAACATTCATATTTTATATCCATTATATCAAGTCCAAAGTGACTCACTTTTTTAATATTACTCTATAATGCATGTTACTCTATATTGATTTCCTCCTGCTATAGTTTACCTTCAAGTGAATATTATGACTATATATGTTACATACTGTTATACATGTTTCAGTCATATCTACTCTTATTAAAATAAAATATTATAGTTTAGTAATGTCATATTGCAACATTTGCTACTATATTCATATTTTCTGTATAAAAGTTACACTTCAATTGCTATAGTTTCTTACTAATTAGCTTTTAACAAATTTCATTTAACTTCGGCACGAACTTTGACACTTTGTGTCCTTGTTATAATTGGAAATAGAACAATATTCCTATGTAATTGCTTCTATTGAAATAGCTCACATAGGCTCTCATAAATTTTTCAACAGCTGTATGAATTGCATATATAGTAGTAATCAATGAGACCCTCCAAGAACGTCTATGCATTCAATATGTATTCAACAACTAGACAACAAATGACAAAATTGTATTCAATAAAATAGGACATCTCATTATTACTAAAATGAAGACAAAAGTTTTACCTCATTTCACAAGAACAAACAAAACTTTTTGTCATCCAAATTGTGAGAAAATATGGAAAATTTAAAACGATAATGATGAAAATAAATATTATTGTAAATGCCTCCGTTAAAATAGCTTAAATAGGCTATTGTAGATATTTCAAGATTTGTATGTACTACACATGGTAGTAATCAATGAGACCTTCTAAAAACCTTTATGCATTCAACAACTAGACAACAAATGTCATATTTGTCATTAAGTAAAATAAGACTTCTCATTATTACGAAAATGTAAGAAAGATTTATGTCACCTCACAAGAAAGAAAGAAAGCCCTTTGTCATTTGTATGGTACTATAAGTCAACGAGGAAAGAGATAAAATGATTTTTTCAAATCATGAAAAAAGTGGAAAAAGTAAAATTATAGAGATGAAAATACATAGCTTTAAATATTGTACCAAACAAATTCATTAGTTACCCCCCCCTATTATGATGAACTAATATATAGTCATTGACTTGAACAAGTAGGCTGATAGCTTGCATATGATGTTGTCTATTTTAATCACAACACTTCTAAGTTAATTCTCGTGCTAACAAACTTCTTATTTTTCTTAAAATAGTATATTAATAGACTGATGAATCGACTAACAATCTTTAATAGATTGCACCATTGTCTCATGATTTGTGAGTAACCCTTCACAACAACCCATCTCTCATGAGAATAAATGAAACAGTTAGCATTTCTAGATGAATCCTTTCAAATATAAAATTTACTTTTTAAAATACCTTCATTAAATTATCGTAAAACACCTTGATTGGCTCAAAACTTAGGATGCCTAACACAGAGATGAAATCATCGACTAAACTTACCTATTACAAAGACACATTTCTAGATGAATCCTTTCAAATATAAAATTTACTTCTTAAATAATCTTGGCTATTAAGAAGACACGTTTCAATGTAACTAATGTGCTATCATAATTAGGTAAACTCGCGTCCTTGGCATTCATAACAAATCAACCTCGGCCAGCTGAATCCTCTGAACATAAATTACTATCCTCTGACCATAAATTACTATAAAGAGACTCTGTGCATAGAAATAATTATGTCCTTTGAAACTCTAAGCATAACATGGCAATGGAGGCAACCGAGTTTTTCAGGGATAAAACCATTCTCATAGTCGGTGCCACGGGATTTCTGGGCAAAGGTATTCTTCTGTATTGTTTGCACTCTATCTAACGTGAATATCTGGATTGTTATGTATTGTGTATTCATACAATTCAACTGGGATGAAATTTACAGTTTTTGTGGAGAAAATCCTGCGAGTACAACCAGACGTGAGATGCATTTACACTCTTATAAGGTCTGAAAATGTGGAATCCGCTCAAACTAAACTCCAAAACCAGGTATAACATTATAGACCAGTTTGATTGATAAACTCAAGCTTTAAAAATGGGTTATTGTTTCACGTTTCATGTTAAATGTTATTTGTTATTTGTGTGTAGGTGATATCTGAACAATTGTTTCATGTTGAATGTTAAATGTTATTTGTGTGTAGGTGATATTCAAACAATTGTTTCATGTCAAATGTTCAATGTTATTTATGTGTAGGTGATATCCAAATAATTGTTTTATGTTGAATATTAAATGTTATTGGTGTGTAGGTGATATCCAAACAATTGTTTCATGTTGAATGTTAAATGTTATTTGTGTGTAGGTGATATCCAAACAATTGTTTGGGCTTCTCCGAGAACGTTACAATGGAGAAAAGTATGAGGAGTTCATGGAAAGAAAGCTTGTTCCTGTTGTCGGAGATGTGGTACTCAATGATCTCGGAATCGAAGAAATCTTAAGGGACGATCTGTGTGAAAGGATTGATATTATTGTCAATACTTCTGCCACTACGAACTTTTATGAGAGGTCTATTTTTTATATGTAATGGATAGTTTAATTTAATAATAAGGTCAGACTGTTTATGTTAAAACCGTGATTCACTTAGGGGAGAGGAGCTAATACATGTTAGGTGAAGGAACAAAATAGATCTATAGTGGTGCACTAACAAAGTCCCATCAATGTATTCTCCAAAAAGATGCCTCTACATTTCAAAAAACAACGTACCATATCAGGGTACCGCTAAACATGATTTAGTGCATACTTATTGGTCTTATCACTTTTTAGGACCATTTTGGACACTTTCACGAAAAGCATGCTGATGTGGCATCACATTTGATCATGTGGAATTGAAATTTTGTTTTTAAATAAGGGACTTGACAAATATAAGCTGATGTAAAAAAATTAAGAATAATTTGAAATTTCCACTTAAAATTAGAATAAAAAGATACTAGTTTCTCTCCCTACTCAACTTTCATCAGGTAGTAGTTCCTCTCCCTACTCAAACCAATATCTTAGAGTTACATATTTAAAATTTGAACTTTGAGAAGATGAAATCTATAAACTCCTCATTTATAGATGATTCTTCAATCTGAGATATTAGAATTTCAAGAAATCTCTTACCTGAAAATCTATATTTCTAACTCTCCTATAAAATAATCTAAAGTACCTTATTTTTCGTAACACATTTTTTTTGTTGTTGTACATGGCTTTGTAAATTGCAGGTATGATATTTCCATGAAAGTCAATGCATTGGGAAGTAAGAACGTCATCAACTTTTGTAAGCGTTGCAGAAAACTTCAACTTCTCTGCCACATCTCGACTGGTGAAAATAATTTTCCCTTCTTTAAGCTTTGATATCTGGCGTAATTATGTATTGATATGATGAAATGAATATCAAAATATTTTTATGATGATATCTAATCTTTAATAGTTAATTGTTTTTTCGGTTTGTCTCTACGTATTTCAGCTTATGTCAATGTTGGGAGTGTGGCAATGGTGAGAGAAGAAGTTGTAAGGATGGGAGAAAGAATTTATTACAGTGGTGGAAAAATATCACTCCCTCAGATAGAATCTGAATGCAGTTTAATAGAGGAGACAATGAAAGAACTTAAAAATGTATTAGGTGAAGGATGGTCACACGAAAAGGAGTCCAAATATATGAAGGAATTTGGGGTACAAAGGTAAAAGCATTTTTCTTGTATTTTGAAGATTCTACATGGCTTGCAATCCTTAGGGTAATGGAGTTTCAACTTACTAGTGGAATGTGAACAGGGCAATGAACTTTGGATGGCCAAATGCTTATGTTTTCACAAAAGCACTTGGAGAGTTCATGGTGGATTACTTGAGGGGAGATATACCGACTGTTATCATTCGTCCAACAATAATTGAGAGTAGCTTAAAAGAGCCAGTTCCAGGATGGATGGAAGGCAACAGGTACGAATGTTTGTCAAAAATTAAACAACTACGTGTTTTTAGATAGAAATTGATTGTCCATTTTCCATGAACTAGTAAAGATTGAACTAAATAATCTAACGTTGAAACTTTTGGACTGAAATTCTTGCCAATAACTGGGTATATAGGTGTGTTGGCCCTCTTCAAATCTTTTATTTCTTATTTCATAGAAAACAGTCGCTCCATGAGCAACAGATTCTCCCTCTTCAGCCTTGCAATCTCTTTTTCTATTTGCACTTCCTTCCGAACAGCTTGGGCTTCCCGATCCTCTTCTTGGTCAATACACAAGCCTCTCCTCTTAGCCACTATCAATACTTTGTGTTCTACCATCTAATTCCAGAGTGCATCCTCCTCATTTTGGGAGGCATCCTCCTCATCTCGAGAGGCAAACTCCACAAACTGTGGAAAAAATTTTACCAAAGACTTGGGTAGTGTAAGACACCAATTTCTTATCAATCTCTCTCTCTACTGCATCCCCTTCCTCCTCATCTCGAGAGGCAAACTCCACAAACTATGGAAAAAATTTTACCAAAGACTTGGGGTAGTGTAAGACACCAATTCTTTATCAATCTCTCTCTCTACTGCATCCCCTTCTTCTTCCTCTTCCATATTAACTTTTGTACCAGCCACTTTAACTTCATCCCACCAATGTACATAACGCTTTGCTTCAACTTCCACTTTCACAACACTACTCTTTGCTGAATTTAATTCTTCAGTTTTTAAAGTGGTCAGAAATTCTGAAATGATCAAATTGGCTTCATCATCTCCTTTCATTTTTGCTAAATCTAACCAAATTCTGATACCAATTGTGAATTATAAAATGAGCAGAGACAACATATTTAACAACATAAAACAACAAAATGAAACATAGAGACAAACACAATACAACACAAACACCGCAAATTACATGGTTCACCATTAATTGACTACATCCATGAGAAAGAAGGAACTATTCCATTAATCATTATCACCAATACACACTACTACATGCTTGGACTGCACACATGCTTTTATATAATCATATTCAGTTGTCAAGAGAAAAATCGGAGAATGCGAACAATCGTGACTGTTGAACTTCACATTTCCAACAATATTGAATAACAATACTAATTAAAGTTAAACTCTTCTACAATCAATTAATTATTAGAACATTAATTAATCAACTAAAAAAATTAACTCCGCCCTTTACTTCCATTGAAGAATCCTGCTCGTTATTAACTAGATTCTGATCCTTTCTATAACCTCTCATATACTTCTTATAACATCCCATATACTTGTTGGGATACCCTACTAGTACTTTAAGTTACGAGTCCTTGTCAAAATTTTAATGTAACTCATTTCTCTCTTATTTCTATTGTTTCTTCATTTTTTGATGTCTATTTATATTGACATCTAGGATGATGGATCCAGTGATGATTGGATATGGAAAGGGACGAATCTCATTCTTCCTCGCTGATCCCCATTTAGTGTTGGATGTGGTACGTTGAAAGCCATGCATTAATTTTATATCTTATTTTTTTTGTGATGTGATATGGTTTGAAACTCACAACCATTAAAGAATATGACATGTTATACTTTATTCTTGATTGAATCAGATTCCAGTGGACATGGTTGCAAATTGCATGATAGCGTCGATAGCAAGGAATGCTTCACAGTCGGGTTTATCTGTTTATCACATAGCTTCCTCAAACATAAACCCATTAAAATATAGTGTGCTTGTTGATTCTAATTATACTTACTTTTCAACACATCCGTGCACTTCTAAGGAAGGGAAGATTGTAAGGGTGAAGAAACTACGCACTCTAGAAAGCATGGGTGCCTTCAAATTGTACATGACTCTCAATTATCTAATCCCTCTCCAGGTAATAAATTTTCATTTTACATTCCATTCAAGGTCTCCATTGTGATGACTAAGGCATGAAATATTGCAGATACTTTATATTGTGGATAAGCTTCTACTAGGCTACTTTAAGTTGGAGCCACTCTACACTCTTTTGTTTGAGAAGTACAGATTTGCATTGAAGCTCGCTCAAACCTATGAACCCTTTCTTTTCTTCAAGGGAACGTAAGTCATCAATTCACTTCTCTAAATGTCAACTATCTCTGGTTGTAAACATCACGCTAACGACTGATTTTCTTAGTGTATGATGTTTAAAGGTGGTTGTTAAGTATAAACAATTTATTAGAATGTCTGATTTTCTTAGTGTATGATGTTTAAAAGTGATTGTTAAATATAAACAATTTATTAGAATGTCTTTGTCGATAAATATAAAGTTGCTTGTTGTCATGATCGACAGGTTCGACATCTCAAACACTGAAGATTTGTTAAACAAAATGTCAGAGAGAGATCAAGAGACTTTCAACTTTGATGTTAAGAGCATAGACTGGAAACACTATTTCATCAACTGTCATATTCCTGGACTTGTAAAATATGTTATGAGGAACTGAAAAATATGACTCTTGTTGTCTAGTTTTTTTACTTTCATAATTAAAAGGTGGTATACACCTTTCTATTTATGTGTTAGTATGTTATGTCATGTTAATGAAGACAATGTAAACTAGCAGTTGCATGCTTTTGTGCATGCAATTAGGCCGATAGGTTTTATTTTTAATTTAATATAAAAATTATTAAAGAAATGTTTGTAACAGATATGTTGCAGTTTGTAGGGATTGGTTATCTATGGTTGTTGGTGTGAATATTAACCTAGCATTGAAGTTTTTCTACTTGTATACTCTCTTAAATTAGAAACGAATATTTGGAAGAATTTTATTTATTAAATTAATGAAGAAATATAAATTGACCCAAAAAAAATAGTCATGTGGCATAAATCATACTCATATTAACAAAATTCAAATTTCAAATTTTTGAGCTAAATATAATGTAAAATTGAATTCTAAAATTTGAATCCATAAATTTTAATTCCCATACACACAAAATAGAAAAATTGCTAGTTGTACATGCATAAAACTTGAATTTGAAAGAAATGCGTACGTAAGACTTAAATACAATCTTCATCCAAAAAATCTGATTTTTTTGCCTTGAAAATTGATGAATTGTGGGAAAAGGTTCGGGTTTTACTATTTCACATTTTATGTGAGAATATGTACATAACGTGAGATAATTTGCCATATAAATTTGAATAAATTCATATTAACAAAATTCAAATTTCAAATTTCAAAGCCATATATAATGTAAAATTGAATGTTTTTTTTTAATCCATAAATTCTAACTGACATATATAAAATATAGAAAAATTATTTTAAAACTTGAATTTGAAAGAAATAAATTATTTTAATAAATTTTAAGTAAATCAACTTCAAAATGTAATATTTTTAGGTGAGTTTCAAAATATATGTTTGTATTATAAAGTGAAAATTAATCATTTTTAAAATTTAAAATTATTTATTAAATTATTTTATTTTTCAAAACTTCATCTTAAATAACAAATACTTGTATTATAAATTTTAAAAATCAACTTCAAAATTCAATAGTATTTATTGATTTATAATTTAAGATATATTTATATTACAAATTTTAAAAATCAACTTCAAAATTTAGTTATATTTATTGATTTATTTAAGATTTGTTTCTATTATAAATTGAAGTTACAAATTTTAAAATATAATATTATTTATTAACTTATTTACTTTCATTAAAAATCTCATATTCAAATATAAAAAACATGCCTTATAAAATTAGATAATGCAAGACTTAGGTAAGTTTCTATTTCTAATGGTGAACTATGGATTTGATAAGTTTCTATTTCTTATTCTAGAATTGTTTGCTAATTTTCAACAAAAAAACAAGGAAAAAAATATAGCCAAAAAATAAAATTATCCGGTAAAAGGGCTGACGACTATTCCGCAAAAAAATGTTATTTCTAGATTAAGCCTATCGGCTTAAAAATTGCATTGTTACAACATTTAAATGTTTATTTTGGAAAAGTTAAATTTAATGATATTATAAATATAATTAAATAAAAATTTATTGAATGATAATACTAGCAGTTGGATGCTTTTGTACGTGCAACGATGAGCCGATAAGAGTTTTGATTTTCAAATCATTAATGGTATGTAAAAGGAATTCTGAAAATGTTAATATAAATAAAAATTAAGAATCTTAAAATTTATTTTTAAGGCATGTAAGATGGAGATAATAGAGGAGAAGAATTGAAGAGGTTCTTTAAATTTGAGAAAAAATAATCATCAATAAGATAAATTCTTAATGATACTTATCTTTTCCACGACCTTTTGCTTGTGGCAAGCCCTCAATTAAGGGGATATTCATCAAGAGAGAGTAAATTCAATTCCACCTTTATTTGCAATGTATGAGACTCATTAATAGTGTTAATAATTCATCAAAAATTATAGAGAAAAGATCATTTGAAAATAGAAGCAATTTATATATATTTACTTTTTAAAAATAACAATCTATTAGTTAGGACGAGTAGTCTTGGTATGCTAAACAAAACAGCATCTAAGAAAAAATTAAAAATAGTATTTAAAATAGAAACTTTGTGCCAAATACCCAACTATCCAAAAATTCTTGAGTGTTGTAATACATCAAGAGACTGATAACAATCAACCACTAAGGAATGTTTTGAGGTTGCTATTGTAAATGTAAAAAATAAGAGAAATGGTAAAAGTAACAGAAAATATGAGCCCAAACTAAATCCTAACATAATCAAAATAATTTAGGAAAGAAATGCAAAAAGAACCTCCAAAATTTAGCCCCTAAATAACCACTCTCCCACATAAAGAAAAAATCATTTCTCAGAGCAAAGCTCCTACACAAAGTCTATCAGCTTAAAAGTATAAATGAATTTAATTGAAATAAAATATTTAGTCTTCTAAAAAATAATATATCTATAATTTATTTATATTTATGTTAGTTTAATATAATCTAAATAATAACGTTATTGTTAGATAAGAATTAGGATCTTATAATAGTATTATTTAACTTTTAATAGAAAAATTATACTATAATAAATATAAAATAATGATAATAATATTTTATTAAATTGATAATAATGTAATATTAATATAATATTAAGTTATTATGTACTATTATATAACATAAAATAAATTTAGATTTGAGTTGGACTAAAACTATGGTTGGGATCATAATAATAATATAATATTATTTATCATATAGTAATATAATATTATATAAGAATATAATAGAAGATGAACCCCAAAAAAGTAGAAAGTTTCCTTCTAAACTTTCCTTAAAGTTTTTCATATTGATTTTCTTTTAATTGTTTTAAAACAAAAAAGATTTCCTTAATCAAATAATAGAAAGTTTCCCTAGGCTTTATTGTTTTGGAAGAAAAATGAAAATAGAAATGATCTTATACCATACCAATATTTTAGGATATTATGGCTTGCATGTTGTTCATCAACTTATTGAAGCATGTTTTTAAGGGCATGCATGCATGCAAAACAATCAATAGACACCCATCACACAATGAAAGATGAATTATGTGACATGAACATAAATAAATTTCAATTTAACTTATATCATATCCATAGCTATGTCATTTAAATAGTAAATAAAAAAACCTCTAACTTGTTTATTTTTCTTTAAATTCAATATTTTTGGGAACAAGTAAAAGGTTTATTTTTAAGATTCTTCTTAAATCTATAACAAATTTTTGTTTGATTATTGTTTTTTTTAATTTTTATATTGAATATTATGATTTACAAAATATACCTAGATTTATGGTATAGATTCCCAATATAAAGAAATTTTTTGAAGAGTTCTCTTATATAAATCATATTGGTATAATATTTCCATGAGTCAAATGCAAGTATAAATTTACTCTTAATATATTTGACAAATTTTAGGTGTAATCTAAAGTATAAAAAATAGATAGGATGTTGATATATATTTTTGTAGATATGAATTTTTATCACAAATTAATATAATGAATATAAATGTATTTTCACATTTGATTTAGATATATTTATATTTAATAGGAAACTTGAATAGTGTATCATAAGGATTTTGAATTCTTGTACACTACAAAGCAAATGAGATAGTGCATTTTAGAAAAATATAAAAAAAACTTTATGTATTTATTGTGAATATTGTGTAGAATAGAAAACATGAGTGGAAAATCCAAGAACTATGCCCATCTTCCAACATATTTTCTTAACCTTAATCTAATGGTATATAATGTATTATATATTAAATATATTGAAAGAAAGATATGCATGCAAACTATTTGAAAGAAAAAAAATCAAGAAAAGTGGCCTCATTAAATATCAAAATCCAAGTGAAAGCCAAAACCAGTTCTTGTGCCATCTTCCTTTTCAATAACATTTTTTTTCTTAATAGAGATGTATCATGGAGCTATATTTTAAGAACCTAGGAATGTCAAGAATGAAGAGCGTTATTCAGGAGCAGATACTATCTTTCATAGAAATTTATTCTCTTTGATAGTTCACTTAATCAAAAAAAATCCTCCCTCACCAGTGTAGTGCTATCTGTTTATTCCAATCTCACGGTATTAAAAACCTATGAATAAATTCCCTGAACCCCAAGTTTCAAATAAAGCCAACTACTGCAAGTGTTTCCACCAGATCTACACTTGTTCATAATATGACCTCTTTGTTGCACATATCAAAACAAAATTTTCCTATCAATTGCAATGGTTAAGATGTTTTTCTCTCTGCTCTAAAGATAAGTAACTTTTCAAGAAGTTTATATAGTCATATCAACATCTTCCTCTGGAATCCTTGAATCCCCTATTTAAAGACCAAAAAAAGTTTTACCTACAAAAACATTAATTTATTTCCGAAGAAAATGAAAATTAATAGAAACATAAGTATGTAGATATTGGAAACTATATCTACCTACTTATGTCTCTAGTGTGGATGATTTCCTTAAATTAAAAATCCTATAACAGACAAAAAAAAACTTAAAAAATCCTAAGAAATAGAAAAATCCTCAATCCTTACACTGACTTTAATGCATTTGATGTTTTTCTTGACAGTGATGATCACAAACAAATAACTGCATGAAACTCGGTGATAGTAGAAAATTTGCAAAATGCATGCTCTGTAACACATAGATTTTGGTGATCATACCTTAACAAATATTAGAGAGAAATACTCCATTTGATTACAAATGCTCACAAAAATGAAAGCTTTCAACTCAAATAAAGACATTCAATATCATTAGGAAAGTTTTAAACTAATTCCAAAAAGGCTCAAGAATTTTAAGGAAAAAATAAGGTAACAAATAAAGACATTCAATATCATTAGGAAAGTTTTCAACTAATTCCAAAAGGGTAAGTTGCTATTTTCTATTGCCGAAAAAGAAAATTTATCTAGGAAGAGGGCTGACAATTATCTGGGAGAAAAAAGTCATTTCCGGGAGCAAAGCTCCCACATAAAGCCTATCGGCTTAAAAATGTCTTAGATTTAAATGTTATAGTTGTATGATGTTTTAATGAGTCTCTTGTATTATATAGAGATTATTTTTGTTAGTTTAAATAAATGAGATCTATAGATTTCATATAATCTGAATGTATTTTAAAAATATGATATTATATAAGATTTTTATCATTTTAAATTTTTTTATTTAAGAAATTTATCAAATAATTCTATGAGTTTAAACATGATATTGATTTATTATTTTTATAGTTAAAAATATTTTAAAAATTTATCTATGTTTTTTATTAGCTTAAGGTTGAAGTCGTAGAGAATATATATTCATATATAGATGTAAAATATCCATTAAACATATAATATGTTATACCAAATTTCAAGAAAAAGAGAAAATGATTTGAAACCATAAAGTCGATGATCTCATCTATAGTAAGAAGACATAGCAAAATAGAGAATAAAAAATGTCCAAAATAGAAGACCACCAAAAATTGAGAGAGCCTAAACCAACCTAGGTAGTATAAAAAACTACTCGGAGCTACACAAAATCTACATAATTTTTTTTGATACATACAACATACAATAGCCAAAAAAATGAAAATGTTTATCAAAGATAAAACCAAAGAGCTCAAACTATAGCATGTGTGGAGGATGGACCAACATCATTGTTTTGGCCCTAGAAATGAATGAGGGTTCGCTATTTTGGAACCCAGTCTAGAGACCATGCTTCTATATCATGTGGTTTTGGTCTCTTCTCTTATGCAATATCCATCAACCCATTTGATAGGTAAGCCACCCTAGCTTCCCCATCTTCTTCATACAAAAACCCCTCTACCTTCAAATGATTTTGAATCCAATTTTCCCCTTCATTTCTTCTCAACTTGTAAAGTTTCATGAGGAAGTCCACATTTTGTCAAATGTTGAATCTCCTAGCTCTAAAAGGATGAAAATATTCAATAATCAGCATAGGGAACTAAGGTGGCAGCTTGTTGTCTCAAATGGTCACCTTCTGGGAGAGAGATTTACATACGCGCTCATCTATATTCCTAAACACTCTATCCAAATCCTCTAAGAATTCATTTGTATAAACCTTCAAACATAATTTCTCTATTTTTTCTTTTATTCATACATATATATATAGAAGAGTGGCTAGAAACACTATGGGGATCTCCATATTAACTCTATACTTATGGTTTGTAGTTAGGAACTCCCTACCCAAGATTCATTGAATTGCTTGTATAACAATTTTGTGGGAATGGGTCTTAACCTCTTGCAATCTCATTTGTATGATTTCACAAAGAAAGGTCATCTTCCTTTTAGGGGCCTTGACCTCGAGTAGAATTGGGGATTCCATTGGCAGAGGGAATGAAACAATGCTTCCACAACATTATTGTTTTACTGAGAAAACTAGCTGAAATAAATTAAAAGAAGGTCACAAACTTTTGAAAATGACTTAGATTTAGGGCTGCTGGAAATAACTAAGGATATTTCTTGAAGTAAACTCAAGCTATTTAGCTCCTCAAAATCACAGCTAATTAATGATTAGGGTCTCCCCATTCCTCAATTTCAACCTACTACTTATGGGTTTTAAGAAGTTTTCCATCTCTTTGGTGGCTATTATCACATCCACTAAAATGACATAAGAGACTTAATTGCTTGCTACTACCTCCATCTTTAACTCAACTGAAAAACATTTGTCCTAGGAATTAATGTGAAAGTATTAGACTCTAATCAAGAATGACATATTTCTCTATTTTATAATTATATTTTAAAAACATCTGAGATTAATAAAGCCAATTTAAAAACTTTATCTCCCTTCTAACAAAATATGAAATTTTGAATTGAATTCAATTTCAAAAAGTAAACAATAAAGGAGGGCTATGTTAAGTCATGCATCCTATTACATTCCTTACATCCACTTCCCTAGAAATGACCTTTCAACCAAATAAACCCAAAGTATCAAAACCACAATAGCCATTGCTAGAAGCAAACCACACCCTGATTTGAAACGATTGATTTGTGGCCTAGAAAGATGATTTTTTAAAATTTTACCATTCAAAACCAGTTTGAAAAGTAGTCTCTCCCTTGTAAAAAAAGATTAAATTTAAATTTGAATTCAAATGCCAAATACAATAGTCATGGAGGTATATATTGAATAATACCCATTTTTTTGACCAAAGTATACTCCTTACTTGCTCTGCCTTCTTCATTATGCCTCATAAAAGGAAATTTCTAACTAATCCATGCCATATTTTTCTTGGAATAGCCATTGATCCTATGACTTCATCTAAAGACATAATCATCAAGTATCTCTCCTTAGCTAAATGACCATCTAAAAAATTTAAAGCTTGAAATTATTTAAGCCTTTTATTTTCAAACCTCATAATCTCAACTCAAAATATGAAAAATAATCTAAATGGAGGAAGCTATTATTTGATTTTTATTTGACCTTCTTAAATTCTAACTCTAAAAATGATTTTAAATAGTTTCTCCTAGCCCAATTGCTTACTCCAACTCTCCAATTCATATATTTATTGAAATAACGTCCCACTCCACTGTCAATGCCTTCTTCCTATTTATCCCATCAACACCCAAAATTTCCATTTGATTTTCTATTATATTTTCTTCTCTATAAATATGGTTAAAAATGACCACCTCAAAGAATTTGATAATCTAATGCTCTTACTAGAAGGGATTTTAATATCCAATTCATTTTTTATCCAATTCTAAGAGCATTGATGATTAAAGCTAAATATCCTTTGATTTCTATCTTCTTAACACTAATTTCTACACATATAAGAAGACCTTCTAGTAGTACCTTGATTTCTTCTATGTTATTTGTGTCCTCCTTCAGAGATTTGAATAATTTAGCTACTATACAACCATATTTTGAATGAACTACTCAAATTTCTCTTCAAACCCTTATTTTTCCTTGATATGGTCCTTCAAAATTCAACTTATGCCAACTCTCTTTAGGAGGAAACCATGTGCTTTGATCTCTACTCAACTAGCTTTTCTCTCCTCCACTTCCAACAAAGGGTGGACTTTTCAAACCATCTACCTCTAATATTATCATCTCGATTAGTAAATTGAGAGTTTGATATTATTTTATTTATCACTTAAACATTAGCTACTTCTACTTTATTAAATAAAGCTTCCCATGGCATTTTTTATCCGAAAATATTCTACAATTTCTTTCCTTCCATAGTTATGGTGAAGAAATTCAAAAAACACAATATAGATTTGATGAACATATAGCCTTGCCCAACCTCAATGAAACATTCTCATGATATCATTGTGAAGAGCAGTGATCCATCCCCATTTTTCACATATTCATTTCCTACAGGTATGTGTGGAGGGGCATCTTAAGAGAGTATGATCTATTTTTTCTTCATTACATTCACAAAGAACACATTTGGATCAACTTGCAAATCCCAATTTTTTGAACCAATTAGTAGTTAAAATTCTACCCTGAAGAGTTTCCCAAGAAAATATTATTGACTTAGGTAAACACATTTTATTCCAACATAAATGAGTCAGGATCTTAGTTTTTAAAAACCAAGGGTCTTCCACTATTTCTTTATATCATTCTTTTAAGTTATATTTCCCTAATTTCGCTCTTTGCCAAATCAGATTATCCTCTCTATCTCGAAATGAAATTACTCTATTTTTCAATATCTCCTTTATTTTGATTACATCTACTAGGTGGATCGAGGGGTCCTCAAATCTTTTCCAATTCCAAAGAAATATCATTATCAAGGAGCTCCACATAATCTCTAACACATTGTTCCCAATGTGTTTCACATATCTCTTTAATATTACGTGTATCCATCATTTTGTCTATAACTAGGAAACATGCATAGGAGTCTCTCCAAAAAAGATATTTTTTCCCATCTAACATGTCCAAGGAGATCAGTTTGGTAATCAACTCCCTAATGTTAAGCTGAAATTCTAGGTCCTTTAGAACCTTTAGGAGGATTTGATGTTTCAAATATGTCATCTTAACTCATATCTTCTAAATAATTACTTTTTAGAATCTTCACCAATTATAAATGGTGATTTTTGTACAATTTCCATACTGTTTTAGCCCACATATCTCTATTCTACCATAATTGATTTATTAGTCATGCCCCCCCCCCCCCCCCCCACTACATTCTAGACCTACTAATCTTATCCCAAGTAATCAGTGCCATCTTCTTCTTCTCAAAAATTCCTTTCAAATATAAGGTTCTCATTATTTTAACCAATTTATTATTGGTTTCCCATGATATCAAGTATAATGGTACAACATATAACACTACTTTCAACATTGTAATTCTTCCTACCCAAGAAAATCAATTTCCTATCCATTTTCTCCTCTATAGGATCTCATACTTAATTCAATCTTAGTCCCTTCTATAGGGGTAATCCTAGATAAAAACAAGTAATTATTCCTACCTTAAAGCCCAAAAGAGCCAAATTTTCCTTTTCAATTCTAGGGTTAGCATTGAAGAAAATAAATTTTGTTTTTACCTGATTAACCAATTTTCTTGAATCTGATGAATATTATTTAAGGATCCTCTTAATCTTCCTAGTCTCTATTAAGTCTACCTTACCAAATAGCATTGTATTGTCTAGCATTATATTGTCTACAAATTGTTGGTGAGAAATTACCTCAACTATTGAAGAGATCTTTATACCTTTTCAAGTTACCCCATTTTTTGAGCTCTATTCAAATACCTCCCTAAATATTATTCCATTATAATGATAGAAAAAGAGATATTGGGTCTCCTTGTCTAATGCCTCTCGATGATTTAAAATAGCCTTCCAGTTAACCATTAACTAGGACTAGAAACCTTGGGCTTGATATGCAATAGTAAACCAAATTAATTCATTCTCTAGATAGTCCAAATGCTTCTAAACATTTGTAGAAGAACCTCCAATCCACCTTATCATAAGCCTTCTTTATGTCCAACTTAATTATCAATATTGGGCGTATGCTAAATTGGATGGAATGTATTGTTTCTTGGGCTATAATAACTCCGTCTAAGATATATCTCCCTAGCACAAATCCCATTTATTTTTCTAAAATTATAAAAGGAAGAATCTTTTACAATTATTTTCTAGAGTTTTTTACAAGACTTTGTATAGAGTATTGTAGAGAGATATGGGTATGAATTCATCTAGACTCAAAGCCTTTTCTTTTTTAGGTATCAATGCTATAAAATTATTATTTATCTCTCTTAGGAATCTTCTTGAATTTTTGGTTGCTTAAGCCTCTAACAATTCCTTACCAATTATATGCCAACATATTTGAAAGGGATTTTCTATAAATTCATCTAAACCAAGTGTTTTTTATAGATGGTAAATTGTTTAAGATTTGATTCCACCTTTCATTCTAAGAACTTTTCAATTAACATCTTATTTTGTGAATCTGTAATGCATCTTCGACCATTGTGAAAAATTAATACTAGACACTTGAGATTTGGTCCTTCCTATTTGTTTAAGACTGCTAAAAAAATAGATTGATTCCTTTTATATTTCCTCTAAGTCTTCCTTCATATTCCCTTGGTCATCTCTGAGTTTATGAATCCTATTGAAAGACCTTCTTAGTTTAGTGCTATTATGGAAGAAGTTTAAGTTTCTATCTCCTTTTGCTAGCCAAACTTCTCCCGATTTCTACCTCCAAAACATTTCTTCCTTAGCCAAAAATTCCTCATATTCCCTTAAGAAGCTCTTAATATTTTAGGAAAATGTTTTGATCCATTCCCTAATCCAAAACTTCTAAATTTATTTTTTCTAGCTCTTCCTCTATCTTATATTTTTTTCAAAAAATTTGGAGAAGTGTTCTCTTTTCCATTTTAATAACTTTTGTTTTATTAATTTCAAATTTAGAAAAAATAAATATTTTTTGGATCCTTTAAATTGTTCTTCTTTCAACCACTTCTCTGTCAATTCAAAAAAAAAAAACCCTACATCCATATTTTTAAAAAAAATGAATATACAATTTTGAGGTTTCTTTTCCCCATAAATTTCAATTAGTTCACTGGGAAGTGATTTGATCATGAGGAGGGTTTTATGGATGCTATAAACTCAAAGGGGAATGTAGTCAAGTCTCCTTTATAGAACAATCTAAATTTAAACTTTCTATTATATGGCTAAAGCTCGATCTTGTATTATTCAAATTAAATTACCATTGTTAGTTGTTATGTCCATTGATTGATGCCTTATAGTCCATTCTCTAAAATCTCTTTGTGATTGAAGTTCCTTCTGAATGCCCCCACTTTTCTAATAAATGCATAATGGCATTGGTATCACCTCTTGAGAATATACTTTCCCCTAGACTGTTCTACAAAAAAATTCCAATATCACTTTGCACTGTCAATCTCTAAATGTTAGATACTGGTCTATAAATATTTATCAATAAAAAGTTTAGATAACCATTGATGTTCTTCAAAAGGCCCCCCTACCAATTACCTTTTCTCACTAATGATTAAAATGAAGCTCAACCAAGGTTGAAAATTATTCCTAAGCCCCTTGAATCTCCAACTACCTGAAACAAAATAAATTCCCATAATTCTAATTGTTTTCTAAAGAAGCCCATGGATTTGTGTTCAATTTTGTCTCTTGGAGCATTATATCTTATTCTTTTGATGCTCTAATGTGATGAACTACAATTGATTTGGATAAACTATATGAATTGAAGATCTATGATTTAAGATCACTGAGTTGCTGATTAGGTATGTAAGATGATTAAATCAGTAATATGTTGTCATTGATGTCAACTAGTTTTGACAATACTTATCTTGTAAGATACTATACCCAAACATCTGTGGAAAGAAGAAGAAAAGAGATGAAAAATAGATATATCTACATGAGGAAGATGGATATGACAGATAAGGATAAGGAATACATTGGGTAACTTATGAATGAGTCTATGACCTTATGTTATTGACTTGATTATGTTGCATTCATCTATGATGAAGGACAGAGAAAAATGCACAAAGCAATGTGGTCTGTTAAAGAACCATTTCATTATACACCGACGTAGTATAGTGTATACTGAGAATAGTATAAACTGAGCTTGTGTTCACCAACGCATTTCTTTGTTAACCAAGTAGGAGAAAAGAACTAAATGACTAGTTTGCTGAAAGAAGTTGATGAGCTGTAGAGTACCTCAAAATCGGAGTTGAAGATAATGTTTGTTATGAAGATCAAGGGCTAACATAATTTGAAGAAAATATAAGGGATTGAAATAAAATGTGTTACTAACACATCAGCCAAGGAATGTTTAAGTGGCAAAATCAACAAAGGAGATTAAGCAGAAAAATATGATGGATGGAATTAAAATAGTTTACTTGTCTATTTAAGAGACTAGGGTTTCATTGTGAAACTTATGTCGAAAGAAGGAGACTATAGAGATATCATGTGAACAAGCTTCATGCATGCCTGATCAAACTAGTTAAGGAGAATCGAACTACAGAGATTACCAAGCATGAGAAAACTATAACCGAGAGATAGTAAGTTACTGAATAGTGATTGAAACAAAATTGATATATTGATCAAAGGATTTGAATGAGCTTAAAATAGATTTAATAATCTGCAATTGAAGTTTTGTTTTAATTAGATCATCTTCTGTTACATTTTAACCATTGTAAATAGATAAATCTCTTAACAAAGTGGACTAGAAAGTCTTGTAATGTCATTCATAGAGTGTACATTTGTTATCCTGTCAACCCCATAGTGAATGATGGTTGCACGATAATGGTTGGTCTAAAATCCTCTAACAAGGTCACACCTCATAGTGTTTTTGTAACCTTTAACAGGGTTGGGTCTTCACTGACCTCACTTTAGAAGAGTGAACAATTTTTGGGTTGCCAGTCCCAGATGGTTTTTCGCTTAGCAAGGTTTCCACGTTAAATATTTTGTGTTATGTGTTGACTATGATGATTGTTTGTTATCATTCTTTTCATATTACATATTGGATTTGATCTGTGTCATGCCCATCAAAAACACACTAAAAACACACCAATTTTTTTTTTTTAAATGATTAGTTAAGTGTATTTCAATGTTGCAGATTGAAGGGGTAATCTTAGTCAACGATTCTCAAGACATCAATTAAACAATTTGTCAATCAAAGATGGTCTACAAGGTCACTAGGATAATGTCAAAACAAAGGGGACTTCAATAAGATGGAGGGGATTGCACTAAGTTCAATCTAGAGTTACACTTAGACTAAGCACGATATGCCAAGTGGGTTTACAAGCTAGGAGGTCTCGTTAATCGAATAATCGAACAGTTTGAAGTGTTAGCAATCACATAGGTCATTAAGGATTTAAAGACCAATGCTTAGATTATTCCCTAAATAATGATTTTCGATCTTGGGGAGTTAAGTTGTAACCTTCGAGATAACACAATCACTTGAATGACGAGGCATAAATTAATAACTATTTCAAATTGCACAATCATTTCTAAGGAAATGTAAATTTGATCTCACATTCAATGGTGATAACTTAACTACATGTGAATTCTAACATCAATAAATCTAAATCTTACTTTCCTACATGTTATCTTTTCGAATTAGGAACACATTCATAATTGCCCTAGCTATATAGCTCACATACTAATCACATAATTTTCAACATGTCTATCATACATAATTAAATAATCCAATTCATCATTTCAATGTCATAGCAATGTCTTGTGATTATAATCAGGATAAAATACCTTAATGTCATTGCTAGAATAAACACACATAAAGTCTAGGGTGTACTGCAACATATTTGAACATAACAAGATATGGGTCTCAATACCTAGCCTATCGCATAAAAAGTAAAATGCCACGATGACTCTGAGTAGAGCCCACATATAAATTTAAGGAAATTTGCAAAGGATAACAAGAGTCCTTACCAAAGTGTTCTTACCATGATGAGGGAAATGGAGAGGTCCTACACCCTCCCCCCCTAGGTCTCGACTTACTCCTGGAAGTCGCAAGGTTGCGCTAACACCCTTTAGTAGTACATCTTGATCCACGGTCCTAACTTCCTGCATGTTAGCATCTAGGAACAACTATGCATTTTCCTTGTCTCAATAATACAACCACGTTTGTCATGCAAAAATTAGTTGCAACCATCTTGTAAACAATAAATAAATAAATCATTTTCTAGTCCTCTTCCAATTTCCACAAGAAAGGTACATGATAACACAATTAAACAAGTTTTAATGCCTAAGTAGATGGTGTACCTGAACCTTATAATAACAATTTGATTATATTTTATTAACATCTTTCATGTGTTTTAGAAATTTCCTACAATTTCAATCAAAATTTCCACAAAAACTTCTACCATACAATGACGCATGACAAGAGTAGCAAGATTAATCACATAGACATTCTGGCAGACTCTAGCATTCTCACAATCATGCCCTTTTTTCAAGGAAAAGTTTAATATCATCAAAGGTTCACTAGCACAATGACATCATAATCACCACACATGGTACTGCAATGCAATTATCCATGCCATTATCTTAATCTTATATGACATCTCTCTAACCATGAGAAGGTACAAATCCACACAATCACACAATAATCCACATCACCGGGAGTACACATTGCAACAAAAGGCTCAAGAGCGGACATAGTCCAGTCCTCCGAGTATACACAATGATCTCATCTGCCTCAAAATCTGATATCTGTAATCCAGTGATGCATATAACAAATCCTCCAAGGAATAGTCACCACTCTAAGGTGGTAGTGGATGCTAGCTGCATATCAGCTTCACATGCCTCATACTCAAGGGTTCCCTTATGTCTGCTTCCTCGCATACACTCACCAAGTCTACCTTCTGCATCCTTGGTGAGGAAATCACATTACTACATAGGACCAACATTCGAATAACACCATGAAAAAAATAGTTTAGCCACCAAAGTCATAAAAGAGAGTAAAATAAGTTACCAAGTTCAACAATAAATAATATAAATAAAGTTTTAGCAACAATAAATCATTGCATCAAGAATTTCCAAAAATTGTGGCTAAACCTTCACAAGCAAAAACTAAAAAAAATTGTTGGTCCGCACATGCAACAAAAATCATCATGAAAAGGCACAGCACATCACTATGTGACCATACATAGTCACCAACGAGGAAGGAGGGAACATCGTCTGGCTGTCACAATAGCCCTTCATGTGGCGACCCAACAGTCTCTAACCACATGGCATAAACAATAATAAAAATGCATATGCTGGTAATATATCATATGGTAGTGCTCCTTGCAGATATGACACGCATAGGACACACTCCAAATAGTGATACCTCCAAGGTCATCACTATAGCCAGAGGTATACATGGCTAGGGTCAACCCATACGCACTTCCACGTCCAACGACTGAGCATCCATGGGCGCCCCTCTACATGCATGCAAGCGTCTCCCAATCGCTCTGCATCAAGTAGGAATACATAACATACATATACTGCGCCTTCACGTACTCATGTACGTGGCATCGTGTCCTCGAGCTCAGCTCGCTACCATCAGTAACATGGCATCATCACCTATCACTGTGTCGGAACATCAGTGGGTGTGGCATCGTACCTCATGCATCATGTCGAAACATGTGCAGTACGGAATACATCACAGCAGGGCATACACTTCCCGCCTCGTGCTGGATCTCAACGAATACAAGTGAAGCTATGAATCATCAATGTACTACCCAATCTATCCAATAGAGTCTCACATCAGATACTGATACAATGCTCAACTGTGGGGATAAAGGATAAACACACATGAACCTCATACTCGGGTTCATCAAAAGGCGAAGTAGTGAGTACATTCCTTGGTTCATGGAAGCTGACATCACTTCGTGCCGCTATAATGCAGACGCACTACCATAATAACCAAGAAACTTTGTGGCTGCTACCACCCCTACACATACTGAGTCATCATGGGGGAAACGGGGGATAGTGTCTCTTACACCATTCCTCAAATAGTTGAGGTTCATGTCACCTCGTGCTGCCAGACATACACTACACATGCTACCCAAGAGACTCGAGTAGTGGAAGCTAAGGTCGCTTCGTGTTGCCTGACACACACCTTACGTGCTACCCAAGGAACGGGTAATAACACTACCCCAACACAAAATACCCCGCAAGCTATAACACAAAAAGGTAACACACACACTGACAAGTATCAAAGAATAGGGAATATGGTCTCCCCATACCCCTAACAAGCAGATATACCATGGGTGAGGTTCACTCCCATCACTCCATGCAACACAAAAACAAGCACTGGTTTCTTCACAACACCCATCACAAGCACTGGTACAGGCTCAATCACATTTACAAGGGATTACATAAACATAAACCAGGACATATTTATAAAATGATTACAACTTTACCTTTTTTCATAATATCCATAACCTTCTAACATCAATGTTACACTTATCCTCATTTCCATATTGAGCTTATAGTAACTCACAACATTTACATACCAAAGTCATTTAATTGAACGTACAAAATTTCATTTTTCCAATGGTGAAAGAGATTCACAATCATTACATAAAACACAAAGGATAAGATTTAATTTGCATAAGTTTCATGATCATTAAACATGTTTACATCTCCAAAGGTCAATAGTTGAAAATAAGAACAAAATTCAACATTCTAATTAAGAAGCATTACACCATTTGTTGATCGTGTCTATTCTATGCATTCACATTTTCAATTCTTATTAAGCTAGGTGCAAGCAATTTATCATCTGATGAGAAAACATTTTCAAATTTTAACAAAATGCTAATTACCTTAGAGAAGAAGTTAGCAAGTTATTAGGTAACAACTATCTAAAGTTTACATCAGCAAGTATTCAGAGGGAAAATCATGCCACATGGCAACGTCCCTTATACACAATGTTTAGTTACTAATTTACTTATTAAGTTGATAAGGTTATAACTAGGGTCTAAAAGTTAGTAATGTCCCATATTCAATCCATCATTTATTTGATTCCTGTGGTTATCCATCACTTAGATAGTTCAGGTATTAGCATTTCAATTAATCCAATAATTATCGATGAGATAATTGCTTATATAAGACTAGGTTCGTTGTCACTAGGCTCTGATTAAAAATCTTGATACGTAGGCAAAGAATATTTAGTTCTTCCTAATTTAATTTATAGTATCAAATACTAATAGGATACATTAACGTTCTCCCACTAGCTAAAATCCTATTTATCAATATTTGAAAACTCGTATAGTTTGATTAGACCATATTGTATATCTTTGTAGAGAAAGTAATGTTATTCTAATATCACCATTAGGCTTAACTACTACTTGGCACGGATTTATCATTAAATGTCATTTCATTAATAGTCTACTTAATGTATGATAATACTTCGCTATGTGAATGATGGTTGCACGATAATGGTTGGTCTGATTAAGTCATTCATAGAGTGTACATTTGTTATCCTGTCAACCCCATAGTGAATGATGGTTGCACGATAATGGTTGGTCTAAAATCCTCTAACAAGGTCACACCTCATAGTGTTTTTGTAACCTTTAACAGGGTTGGGTCTTCACTGACCTCACTTTAGAAGAGTGAACAATTTTTGGGTTGCCAGTCCCAGATGGTTTTTCCCTTAGCAAGGTTTCCACGTTAAATCTTTTGTGTTATGTGTTGACTATGATGATTGTTTGTTATCATTCTTTTCATATTACATATTGGATTTGATCTGTAATTACTATATGTTATTAACTAGTAATCAGTAAAAGCATAGAAAGAATACTATTTTCTGTTACCGAGTTACAAAAGTTTAAGTAAATTATTTTTGGTTATACATTTTGTGATTGGGACTGTGGATAACTGATTCACCCCCCTCTTAGTTATTCTAACAATTTTTATCAGAGAATTAGTTGCTTGGAATAGAGTTTTAAGGACTTCAGCACAAAGATCTCAAAATGTATAAGAGGGAAGTGCCAAAGCTAAACAAAGATAACTTCACAATATGGCAAAGTTGAATGAAGTTGCATATATCTAGAAGTGGGAATTCTTCCCTCACACTAATGGAGAATGGCTACATTGCACCACCATCTATTTCCTTGACCCTTGATCAACTAAGAGACAATCATGAACATAATGTTACTATGATGGAGATTGTTGCTGCCTGTACAGATGTTGAATTTGAAGATATTAAATATTGCACTACTGCTAAAGATGTGTGGGATAAACTTGCTCAAGTTTATAGTGGTGATGTGAATGTCAAAAGAGCCAGAGCTGAAAGCTTAAGTGGAAGATTCGATGATATGAAGATGAAAGAAGGAGAAAATATTGTGAAGTATACAAATAGACTAAAAGAGGTAGTACATGCTATTAGAGCATCTAATGGTGTTATTGATGAAAAAACAATGGTAAGAAAAGTTCTTATAACCTTATTGCCGGTTTATGCAATCAAAATATCTGTAATTCATGAAACTAGGTCTGCATCTAGTAACAACCTTACTCTTGATAATCTAATTGGTAAGCTTACAACCTTTGAACTTAACAACTTTGATAACAATGTTGTACCATATGTTGAATCTTCTTTTATGTCTTCTCTAAAGATTGGTAAGTTTGGTAGCAGAAATAAGAATGATGATAGTGATAGAAATACCGATGATGAACTTGATGAACTTGAAGCTCTTATGGCCAAACGGTTACCTAAAGGAAGGTATAAAGGTAAATTACCTTTAGCATGTTTTAACTATAAAGAGGTTGGTCATATTGTTGCTAGATGTCCACACAAGAAGGATGAAGATAGAAACAAAGACCGATATGGTGAAGGAAGCTATGGGAGTAGAGGCAACAGAGGTTACTGACACTACAATAGAGACAACCGAGACAATAATGATAAAGGCAAGAAGGTGTGCTACATTGTAAAAGAAGATGTCACTGATACCGACACTGATGAAGATGTGGAGGTAGTATTTGTTGCAATGAAGGATGACTCGAAGGAAGATGAAAGGTATGTAGAGATAGCACTTATCTCTAAGGTTAATAAAAATGATACATGGATCATAGATAGTGGTTGTACACATCACATGACTGGTGATGATAAAAAATTTGATCATCTTGAAGAACACAATGGAGTATCTGTAAGAATGGGTAATGATACACCTTGTATGGTTAAAGGAAAAGGATCCCTGATGATAAATGATAGAATTAGATGTGACAATGCTTATTGGGTAAGAGGTCTAAACTATAATTTGCTAAGTGTGGCACAGCTGAACAATTTAGGCTACCGAGTTGCTTTTGAGAGCAAGAAAGTGAAGATATTTGATGATGGAGGAAGACTTGTTGGAACTGGAACATAATCGAGAGGTAACTTGTTTTATCTTGATAATGATCAGTCTTCGTGTTTAATGATGAAAGATGATGATGCATGATTGTGGCATAAAAGGTTATGTCATGTGAATTTTAATAACATGATTAAGATCAATAAAAATAAAAAAGGGTCTGCCTAACATATCTAAGCCTGATCATGTTATGTGTCATGAATGTCAGAAAGGTAAAATGACAAAATCTAGTTTCAAAAGAAAAGATTATTCAACAAATAAATTACTTGAGTTAGTGCATACTAACCTATGTTGTCCTATGAGAACTCAAAGTTACTATGGAGACAAATATTTTATTCTTTTTGTTGATGATTACACTAGATTGATGACAGTCATGTTCTTAAAAGAAAAATCAGAGGCATTTAAGATGTTCAAATGGTATAAAGCAAAAGATGAGAAACAGACTGATAAAGATTTGAAATGCTTAAGATCTGACCAAGGTAGTGAATTTGTTTCTAATGAATTTACTAACTTTTGTAATGAACATGGTATTAAAAGACAAGTCTCTGCACCGAGGACACCTCAACAAAATGGAATAGCTGAAAGGAGAAATAGGTCAATAGTTGACTATGTGAGAACACTAATGTTACAAAAGAATGTTGCTCAAACATATTGGAGAGAAGAAGTTAGCACAGTTGTTTATGTTCTAAACTGAGTACAACTAAAGAAGGACACTAATAAGACACCCTATGAGTTATGGTTTGGCCACAAACCCACTGTAAGTTATTTCAAGATTTTTGGAAGTAAATGCTTTATTCTGAAAGATGAAAGAAATGGGAAGTTTGACTCAAAAGGTGATGAAGGGATATTTCTGGGATATTCCACTAAAAGTAAAGCATACAAGTGTCTTAACAAAGTAACTAATAAAATGATTGAAAGTACTAATGTTCAAGTTGATGAGTTTGATGATAAGAATGCAGAGGAAAGCATAAAGGAACTGGAAGGCTATGGTAGATTCACCTACATTGAAAAACTAGAGTACCTACTGACATCGCAGACAGTGACAACCGGTCAGTAGGAAAATAATACTGACGGACAGGAAAGAGAAACCCATGAGAAAGAAGTACCTACCAAGAAAGAAAATGAACCTACACAGGATGAACAAGAAAGAAGAGATTGGATACTGGCAAGATTTGTCAGAAGACATCATCCTGAGACACAAATCATTGGAGACAGACAAGCTAGCATGCAAACAAGAAGTAAAGCAAGACAAAGTACATGTATAGTTTGTGAATTTGAACCAAAGAATGTAAAATTTGCAATAGAAAATGATGAATGGGTTAATGCAATGAAAGAGGAAATAGAATAGATAGAGAAAAAAAAACTTGGAGTTTAGTACCCAGACCTAAGGACAAGAATGTTATCGATACTAAGTGGATATTCAAAAACAAGCTTAATGAGAATGGAGAGGTAACAAGGAACAAAGCTAGGTTAGTATGCAAGGGATATGCACAGGAGGAAGAAATAGATTATGGAAAAACTTTTTCACTTGTTGCTAGATTAGAAGGAGTCAGAATGTTACTTGCATATGTTTCTCACATAAAGTTTAAAGTTTACCAAATGGATGTTAAATCTACTTTTCTGAATGGGATACTTGAAGAAGAATTCTATATAGAATAGCCTAAAGGGTTCATTGATCTAGACAACAAAGATATGGTATGTAGATTACATAAAGCTTTGTATGGTTTAAAGCAAGCACCAAGAGCCTGGTATGAGATGCTACATAACTATTTGCTGAGTAATGGATTTGTTAGAACAAGTGAGAATAGTAATCTATACATGAAAGGAAATTTTGATGATACTATATTGATTGTTGAGATATTTGTGGATGACATAATTTTTGGAGGACAAGATGACATATGTAAGTCATTTGCTGATGAAATGAGAAGTGAATTTGAAATGTCTATGTTTGGAGAGATTAAGTTCTTTCTAGGCTTAAAAGTGATTTAGCAGAATGATGGTATATTCATCACACAATCTAAATATATAAAGGAAGTATTGAAGACATTTGGCATGGAAGATACTAAACCTATGGGAACATCTATGGCTACTAGATGTAAACTGACTAAAGAAGTCAGAACTACTGAGGTAAACCAAACACTATACCGATCCATGATTGGTAAGTTAATGTATGTAGTTCATAGTAGACCTGATATAGCACATGTTGTTGGAATAGTTGCTAGATTTTCTGCAAACCCTAGAGAATCACACATGGTTGCTACAAAGAGAATCTTAAGATACCTAAAGAAAACTAAAGATTATGGACTGTGGTATCCTAAGAAAGGCAAGTTTGAACTTAAGGTATACACTGATGTTGATTGGGTTGGAAATGTGGATGATAGAAATAGTACCACCAGAGGAGCATTCTTCTTTGGTGAAAGACTTGTTGCATGGACAAGTAAGAAACATGCTTGCATTTCTCAGTCTATAGTTGAAGTAGAGTATGTTGCTACTGCTACTAACTGTTCAAATATTGCTTATATCAAGCAAGTTTTGGAAGGTATGAATGAGGTAATCATTGAGCCGATGATCATATATTGTGACAACACTAGTGCCATTAATATTTCAAAGAATCCAGTGATGCATTCTAAAACAAAGCATATATCTATCAAATATCACTACTTAAGGGAACAAGTAGAGGAGAAGCAAGTGAAGCTAGAATATTTTACATCAAAAGAACAACTTGCTGATATTTTCACAAAGCCTCTACCGAAGGATACATATGAATACTTGAGGACTAGACTTGGGGTTCATCCCTTGTCTACTAGTCACTAAGGTGATCTGGAGGTTGCATCAGCCTAATCTTATCAAAAGATCATACATATTGATTCAGCAGAGCTCACACTTTTGACTTTTGTCTAAGGATTGTGAAAGGTTGAAGTACTAAAATAGATTTGCACATCAATATACCGAGATACAGAGAATGCACTGGACAACAAAGAGTTACATGGCTACTACAGAGCTATATTTATTATTGTTCTTTGGAATTACTGTCAAAGGGAGAGATATTTCAATATGAGGCCAAAGAGAAAGGGAGAGAGATAAAGAAAAGGGAGAGCATTGAAGATTAGTTATTGAGAACAGAAGAAAAACTACGAGCTGAAAAGATCATAGCAGTAGAAGATAGTATGCACTTGCAAATGCTTTTATGTAACGTAGTGATTAAACATATTAAGCTAGGGAGAGCTTAACAAAGTTACAGCATTTGTTGATAGAGTTGTAGAATACATGTTTGGTATGTGTATGGCATATCTCATATTGCTTGTGTTGCCATCAATGCCAAAGGGAGAGATTGATGAACTACAACTGATTTGGATAAAATGTATGACTTTAAGATCTGTGATTTAAGATCACTGAGTTGCTAATTAGATATGTAAGATGAATCAATCAGTAATATGTTGTTATTGATGTCAACTAGTTTTGACAATACTTATCTTGTAAGTTACTATACCCAAACATTTTTGGAAAGAAGAAGAAAAGAGATGAAAAATAGATATATCTACATGAGGAAGATGGATATGATAGATAAGGATAAGGAATACATTGGGTAACTTATGAATGATTCTATGACCTTATGTTATTGACTTGATTATGTTGCATTCATCTATGATGAAGGACAAAGAAAAATGCACAAGGCAGTGTGTTCGATTAAAGAACCATTTCAGTATACACTGACGCAGTGTAGTGTATACCAAGAATAGTATAAACTGAGCCTGATTCCAGTTATACCTATGAGATCCATATTGTCTTACTCCATATTTTTAAAAATTCCTCAATTTATGGAATCTTCTCATCTCATTATCCTACTTTTCATTTCCTCTTGTAAAATATCCCTAATGAAATAATATTTAGTAAGGTCAGGCCTAAAAAATAAAAATTTAAAAAAATATTGTTAACAAGAGTTTTATCAAGAGGGGATAAAAAACAAGTTTACCATATACATCGTAGAGATGGAAATATTAGTATTTAATTCCCAAGTAAAATAAACATTCTTATTCTTTTGATCTATTTAATTATTACATGCATGCATACATAGTCGATACACATATATACAAGTTATAGTGCTAGTTCAGAACTTCATGTTAGTAAAGGTTTATATTTTCATCTATTTAAATGCTTATTTATTTTTTATACGCTTTAGTAAGATCAGTTAGGTTGTTTTATTGAATCAGTGAGGTGAGTTGTCATATTATTCTATGATAAGTTATAGTTATTAAATTTAGACATTTTTAGGTGTACATTTTCTATTTGTTAGCCTTTCCACCTCATACTTTTTTTTTAGATTTTTTTATTTGTATTAACTCTCATAGAATGTATTTTTATATCAATTCATTTCTTTCTTTGGCTCCTTTTGATGCATGAGCATCTCGGGTTCACAACAATCCTATAATTTGTTGGTTCCTTATCGGTAGCCAATAGCCTTATCGGTAGCTGATAGCCTTATCGATAGCTGACAGTCTTTTTGGTAATATCTTCACCAAAAAGTTGCTCATTAGTTGTGATTACAGATTTTGGTTGTTCATGTATTCTAGTTGGATTATCGAGATGCCTCTATGTTTGGCCAACATCATAGATTGTTGAATTCTAGAGGTTTCTAGGTTCAAAGATTTAATTTGTAATTATCAGCTGACTGTCTTGATATGTTTTTATTAGGATATGTAATAATCAGAATGTCTCTTAAGGGCATCGAGAATATAGTTAGGTTTTTATGGTAACTAGAGAGGGGGATAGGCATCCATTTTGCAAAAAGGAGATAGATTTCATGTTAGGACATCCTGCGGGGTGATAATTGTTGCAGAAGGATCATTTTTTAGTTCATGTTGTTTTAATGTACTAGTCATAATAGGGAAGGCCTTATAGCCCAAAAAATTGGATGTACCTGTTGTGTTTAATCAATTGATCTAGATTTTTTCTCTCTTTAATACATGTATTATTTCTTTCATGGTTGTTTTCTATGAGATTGGACATCTCATTTGGGGATACTACACCTTGGATTGTGTCAGGTGGTATCAAAGCAAGTTTCTTTGAAATCCCTAATTGATTTGTTTGTAGGGTGGTTGGTTGCGATCTGGCCTACAATTTTAGATGATTGTGAAGATGGTTCATGGTAGGAGAGACACATATCACGTAGTTATGGACATGTTGAGGTACATCTCTTTTAGAATTGAAGTTAAGACAACCCAGAGAAGATGAAGACCTATTAAGGATGATAGTGGAGATGAGGTAGAAGAAGTACAAGAAGGAGTACCACCAACACCTATTATGGAACAAGGAGAGGAAAGATTCATGAGATATTTGACAAGCATTAACTCCAAACCTCAGTTCAATCCTCCTGAATATAGTGATAAATTAGACTCTGATGAGTTGATGGACTATATCTCTGAGATGGAGAAATGCTTTGATTATGAAAACATACCAGCAGACAAGAAGGTGAAGATTGCAAGCTCTAAATTGAAGGGACATGCATCCTTGTGGTGGGAGAATTTGTAAACTAAATGACAAAGGAGACGTAAAGATAAATTCAAGGTATGGGAGAAGATGATTAACAAATTGAAAGGTAAATTTATGCCTAGTGATTATCAAGTTATTTTGTTAAGGAAAATGCAAAATCTAAAGCAAAAGGATAGTTTTATGAAGGAATATACTGAGGAATTTTATAGGTTAGATATCAAATCTGGACATGTAGATGATGAAGTTGAAAGGATTTCTAGGTATTTGAATGGATTGAGGACTTCAATCCAAGATTAAATCAATTTAGTTAAGATGGATACTATTGAAGAGGCTTATCAATTTGCATTGAAAGTAGAGGACAAGTTGAACAAGAGACATGAAAAAAGGTAGAGAGATAGAGGGGGGAAGTTTCTAAGATGTAGAGGCAAAAGATTTTTGAGAGATAGAGGTGGAATATTTCCAAGAGGTAGAGGTAGATCCTATGGAGAAAGTGGAAAATCTAAGCAGGGTAAAGTAAATCAAGACAAAGGTAAATCTGAATGGAGAGGAGAAAATACATACCGAGGTAGAGGTGATTATCAGAGGTGGTTACAATCAAGACAAAATAGATGATAGATGTTGGTTCAAAGGAACTTGTTTCAAGTGTGATGAAGAAGGATGTAGGTCTTTTAAATTTATGAATGGAGATAAGAATACTTGTACTAGTAGCCAAAATGCATTGGAAAGAGAGGAAGCGCCTGATTTGAAGGTTACACCTGAGGATGGAGGAAATCTGATGGTCAGATGAGCATTATGGAATGAGAAGGTTGATGAGGATCCTATAAGGAAGAGTTTGTTCAAAATCAAATGCAAAGTCGCAGGAAGGTGTTACAAGGTTCACTGATAGTGGAAGTTTAGAGAACTTGGCATCCAAAGATATAGTTTCAAATTTGTAGTTACCAAGATTGAAGCATCCTAGACCCTATGATATTCCATGGATCAAAGATGAGAATAAACTCCTGGTAAGTGAACAATGTCTTGTGAAATTGAAGACTATAACATAGTATGATGAAGTTCTATGTGATGTTATGCCTATGGATTGTTGTTGTTAGAATTAGTAATCTTTCCTTGGTTGTTTTATTTAATTTGAGGATAAACCAAGGTATCCTCCTTTTATTTATTTTAGGATATTCCTAAAAGAATCTCTACATGTAATTTTTTCCTCAGTCTAAGTGGGAGGACAACCCATATTTTGTAATTCCTTTAATAAGGAAACTAGTTTTCTCCTCCTTATGAGGATGCTCACACTTGGCACACACTTTCTATGAATGTGGCACTCATACACATGGGAGTTACATGCAAACTCCTTCACTCATCTCTACTTAAGAGATGCTTCTCCACACACTTGAGACAAAAAAAATTTCTCACATTTCCTACACACAATTTTCTCTCCTCTTGACATATTAGTTCTATCATTATTGTATTGAGCTTCTTGCTCATATTCTATCTCGCTCTTTAGGATTTTCTTGCCTCATTAATAATACACAAAGGGGTTTTTCTTTTCTTTTCCCCTTACAAAAATCTCTTGACTCTTTATTGAGATTCTTGGAGTATTCTCATGTTTTGTTGATTGATCTTGCAACTCTTTCTTATATTTGGCTTATGGTAAACTCTTTCTTGCACTTAACTTTCTTGGATTATTTTCATGAACTTATTTTCATTATTTTAATACTTCTAACACGGTATCAGAGCTACTAATCCTTGTTTGACTGTTTGCAAGATTTCTTGTTGATCTAATATTTGTCGTAGCTTTTTCTTGTTCTTTTTCATTTTTAAGTGTCTAACCCTCATTGGAAGGCTTGCCGCCAAAGAGTAGATTTTTGAAAAAAAAATTAGGTTTGGACAGTTCTCTGCCAAACCCAATTTAGTTTCTTCTTTTCAAGTTTTTTTTCAAATGTAACCCCACCCTCTATCGAGTGACCACAAGGGTTTTAATCTCATGTTTTCATGGTTTCTCTAATCCTTTGTTCTTGCAGGTTTTATTATATTGGTTTTCTTAAATTTGTGCATGCGGGTTTCAACATATAACTCACATATCTCATTTTTGTTTTGCCTTTTACAGCTATCCATATCTCTATTTTGTAGGATTCAACATCTATTATTCTTTCTTTATTGGAGACATCTCTTATTCTATTTGTTTGAATCTATTCCTATTGAGAGAAGCATTTTTAATATTTTTTTTCTTCATATATTACAATTTAATAGTAAAATAAATTTGTCTTTAAGTTTTGCATCTCTGTCATAAAACATTGGCATTGTTGTTCATTATATTTCTCACAGATTTGGCATAATATTTCACATAATAATAATACTAATCCTTATTATTTTTATATTTTTCTACTATTATTTCAATATTTTTACTCTTGTTGTTGCACAGCCTTCATAACATTTGACAATAAATAACTTTCATCAGAGTGCGTAGCAAATATCTCTTTTTTTTTACATTTTATTTCATATTACATTACTATTTATCATTCACAATTTATTTTGGATAACTCCAGTCTATTATACTCTCTATTTTATTATTGTTGCTATCTCTTCTTTGTGTCAGACTTTTTCCTTATTGTTTTATCTATAGTGTTTATGTTTGCCTTGCGTAGACTACTCCTTATTAACTATTGTATTAACTAGCATTTTTAGCAACCTTAACTTATTTTTTAGCTGCCCCCTGCATAGCTCCTTGTTGTGTGGCTGCCTTGTTGTGTTCCTCCTTGTTGATTGAGCCTCCCATAATTTTTTTTTATGCCTCCTTGTTGCATAAGCATTTTAGAGAGTAGCCTTCTTCCCTTGTGCGTTGCATTTCTAACATTGTGCGCAACATAGCTTGTGTGAAGCCTTCACTCTATAGCTAAGTGCGCAACCCTCCCTTGGAATGCATACAAACAAAAGTATAAACTATAAAGAATACTAGTTAGAAATCTGTTTACAAAAGTTCTAAAAATTTGGTTTAATTTTTTTTAAATCACTAGATAATTATGTCTCTTGGTTGAATCTTCTTGATATGATCCTTGGACTTTTCCATGTCTTAAAAGTTTAAATCTTTAAATCTTAATTTTACTTTTAATCTTAAGTTTAAATCTTTGAACTATCCTTAGCTGTCTCCAAATCCTTGGATTCTGACCCATTAAGAGAATCTTCAAAGCAATCTTTATCTGTATACCTTCATATAACTCTGAATATATTTTAAGCTAACATTTTTTGAAGTCTGCAAATCATTCTTTTAAGCTAACATTTTTTCCTATGAGTTCTTATTCTTGTGATCATTCTTTATTCCTTTGTCATCTTTAAGTCTGCAAAACATTACTTTTTTTTGGTTCTTCTGTAAAAAATTGTTAATCAACCAGCCACTAGTCCCTTGCACAGACCATAAAATAATTTGACTGTGTTTGCCAGGGAATAGTTTTTAGCTTGGCAGAAAATATAATTATCTTTCTGCTTCAATTACTCTTATTATATCTCTGCAGGGAATAGATTATTATTAACTCTTCCTCAAATACTTTTATCATTCTAAATAAATTCATTTTACTTCATTCAAATTCTTAAAATAGTTTAATACTTTAAATACTTTTAAAATTTTAATTTAAAAATTTAAAAAATTTAACAAAAGCACTTGTTTTTTAAATTTTTTTTGTTTCTATCAATTTTGTTTAATATTTCAAATTTTTTTTAAAAAAAATTTATCAAATTAAGTTTAATCATTAAAAATAACTTTATTTCTTTTAACATAAAAGTTTAAACGAATAAAAACATATTTAACCTTCATAGTATTTAATTTCATTAAGACTCATTATATATTTTTAACTTTGTAAACATTATTCAATTGTCTTTTTATTTATTAGTTTAATTTTATCAAGTTCATATTACGTTTAATACTTTAACACATTCAAATTTTTGTGCATAAAATTATTTATCATCTTTTTTTATTTTTTTTAGAATTAGTAGTTTGCATTATTATTAGTTTATATTCATTCAATATTTCACATTGTTAGTTTTAAATAAAAATTGATTATTAATTTTGTTTCATTGTTAATTGGTTTAAAATTTAGGTTTTATAATCTATAATTTCATCTCATTTCTCACTTTAATTTACTCTAATCTATTTTTTTTTGTTTTACCGTTTAACTCTCTAATTATTATAGGCTCATCAATTACTTTTACATTTAAATTCAAAATTTAAAAGCATTTTAATTGTTTTTTAAATTAATTTAACAAAATAATAATTGTTAAGTTTCACTATTTAGATCTTTCTTAACATTAAATTAAATTGTTTTTTTGCGTTCATTAGACTCTATTTGTTACTGTTTCTAACCTCTTTTTGCCTACTTCATGTTTTCATAAATTTAATACCATTAGTGTTTATGTCACTATGTCTACTGTAATACAGAAAATAAAGTTAAATAGCACTAATTATCATGCATGGAAGATACATGTTTCCTTTATATTTCATTTTAAGCATTTGCTACAAGTGGCTACAGATGCCTCTATTGAACCCACTGCCAATGCTTCTCAAACGGACAAAGATGCATGGCAAGTTAAAAACAAATAAGTTCTTGGATTCATTGGCCTTTTCGTTGTTCCCGATCTATACATCTTAATTGGACATTGTACCAAAGCCCATCAAGCATGGACCATTTTGCAACAAACCTATGATAGCTCCACTGAATCACGTAAGATTCAACTCCAAGACAACTTGGAAGACCTCAGGTATATTGATTTCAAATCCATAGATGAATTTTTACTTAAATTTGATGCTATAAAAATTCAACTAAGTGGTATTTATTTTACTTTAACTAATATTAGATTAATTACTATCATTCTAAAGAAATGTCTTCCTAAAAAATTTCAACAATTTATTACTAACATTCATTCACAACTTGTTATTCCTAGTTTAGCTCCTCAATTAACTTATGGTATATTTCAAAATCTTTTACGTCAAGAGGAAGCTAAGTTATTGCAATTTGGTACTCTTAGATCTTCTAAACATGCTTTTGTGTCTAAGCATCAAAATAAAAATAATAGATCTTATAATCATAATACTTCTAACAATAATCATAATTCTCGTAATAACAACTATAATCATCATAATAATTATCGATCAAATTATAATGGTAATTCTAATTCTCAACATTATAATAATAATTCTTGGCATAACAATAGTCATAATAAAAGTTATCATAATAATCATAATCATTCTAATAATAGATCTCATTGTACTTATTGTGGGAAACATGGTCATGTGACCAACACTTATTTTAAGAAACAAAATCATGAGCAACTTTTACTCCTTATAATCAAACTAATGAAAACTCTCATAATAATAACTCTTGTCAAGCTTTTGTTTCTCGTTATGGGATGCTTAATCCGCACTATGATAAATTTACTATTTGGGATGAACCCTATGATGTTGGCTATTCTTGGGATAACCCTCTAGATTACTATCTTCATACACAAACAAATTTAATTCAAAGTGATACTATGCACTCTCCTTATAATGCATTCCAATTTGATGATTCTTGCTCTCATTTTGATGATATTGTTGACCAAGAAGAGGAAATTATATCTAACTTTATTAATGTTACATTTCCTTCTTTTGATTATCCTACTAAAGATATATTCATTACTTAAGATGAAATTCGTGATGAAGGTACTAAGCCTATGATTAAATTGTGGAGGTTAATGATAATGATGATGATTCTTATACTAGCTCTCCTCCTCTTGATATTTCATATTATGATGAGTACATTACAGATTTTTTTTATGCAACTGATAATTGCATTACTAATTATATGACTCATGATTCACACTATGATTTTGCTTTCCAAAGTGTTACTGATTCAACACTAGGAGATCCCAATGATGGGAGATCTACTATTGCCTTATTGTAGGCTCAAGTGTTGATCCATCTCCATCTCTATTTTCTACTGGAAATGAATATTCAGAATGTACACATACATCTAAAGCAGTTCTATGGATTCAAAGATTACCTAAAGATTTGGATCCTCCTCTATAAGCTCATACACCTTTGTATTGTAATAATCAAAGTGTTATTTCAAAGAGTCTTATGTACCACTCAAGCTCCAAGAACATATCACTCCAGAATCACTTCATGAAAGATCAAATTGAAGATACACATGAGTCCCTCATCCATTGCAAGGGAAATGATCCAACTGTCGATATCTTAAAGACTCTTTCTCAAGAGAAATCTCAAAATCATTGTGAACATTTGGGTTTGATACCTATTTCTCTAATCACCCCAAGTAAAGATTAAAGGGGGATGTTAGAATTAGTAATCTTTCCTTGGTTGTTTTATTTAATTTAAGGATAAACCAAGGTATCCTCCTTTTATTTATTTTAGGATATTCCTAGAGGAATCTCTACATGTAATTTTGTCCTCTAGTCCAAGTGGGAGGACAACTCATATTTTGTAATTCTTTTAATAAGGAAATTAGTTTTCTCCTCCTTATGAGGATGCTCACACTTGGCACACACTTAGTATGAATGTGGCACTCATACACATGGGACTTACATGAAAACTCCTTCACTCATCTCTACTTAAGAGATGCTTCTCCACACACTAGAGACAAAAAAAATTTCTCAAATTTCCTACACAATTTTCTCTCCTCTTGACATATTAGTTCTATCATTATTGTATTTAGATTCTTGCTCATATTCTATCTCTCTCTTTAGTATTTTCTTGCCTCATTCATAAAACACAAAGGGGTTTTTTTTTATTTTCCACTTACAAAAATCTCTTGGCTCTTTATTGAGATTCTTAGAGTATTCTCATGTTTTGGTGATTGATCTTGAAACTCTTTCTCATATTTGGCTTATGGTAAACTCCTTCTTGCACTTCACTTTCTTGGATTATTTTCATGAACTTATTTTCATTCTTTTAATACTTCTAACAGTTGTCACATCTTTTTGGGTGGACCTTGGCAATATGACCGACAAGCTGTGCATGATGGTAGACTAAGTCAATATACTATTGTTGCTAATCGTATGAGGAAAATATTGTTACCCTTATTTGAAGCATCCACTGATGAGAATTGTACTACTATTAGATTATTTTTTATGGGAGGTAGAAAATTTGTAAAGGATTTAAAAATAGATGAAGTTAGTTATGCTTTGATTCCTAACAAACCTATTCAAACGATTGAAGAAGAGACACCTAAAGAAGTGAAGAAATTTTTGACATGGTATGGGATCATTTTGGATAATGTTCTAGATGGATTACCATCAATTAGAAGCATAAGTCATTGCATGGATCTTATTCTCGGAGCTTGTTTACCAAAAAAATCTCCACGTTAGTTAACACCTATTGAGAATGAAGAATTGAATAGATAGGTTCAAGACTTGTTGCAGAAAGGTTTGATCAGAGAGAGTTTGATTCCTTATGTAGTTCCAATTGTGTTAGTACCTAAGAAGAATGGAGAATGGAGAATGTGAATCGATTCCAGATCCATAAACAAGATTACAGTGAAATATCAGTTTCCCTTACAGAGAATGAATGATATCATGGATTATTTGAGTGGAGAAAAATACTTTACCAAGATTGATTTGAAGAGTGGTTATCATATCATAATAAGAGAAGGGGATGAGTTGAAGACTTCTTTCAAGAAAAAAGAGGTTTTGTATGAGTGGTTGGTTATGCCTTTCGGTTTAACTAACACACCAAGTACTTTAATGAGGCTAATGAATGAAGTTCTGAAGATATTATTGGGAAAGTTTGTGAATGTATATTTGGATGACTTTTTTATATTCAGTAAGAATAGGTAAGATCATTTGTTTCATTTGAGATAGGTATTGCAGAGGTTGAAAGAGGATAATTTGTTGATTAACTTGCAGAAATGTTATTTCATGCAAGAAGAAATAGTATATTTGGGATTTGTGATCTCAGGTGATGGTTTGAAGATGGATCCTGAAAAGGTTAAAGCAATATTGGATTGGCCTACACCTATAAGTTCTAGAGAGGTAATATCATTTCATGTTTTGGCTAGTTTCTATAGGAAGTTCATCATGAATTTCAATTATGTTTGTAATGCTATAACTAAAACAGTGAGAGGAGACAAAAGGGGTTTCAAGTGGACACATGGAGATGATAAGATTTTTGATACATTGAAACAAAAGGTTGCAAAATTTCCTATTTTGGTGTTACCTAATTTTACTAAGGTATTCCAAGTTGTCTATGATGCAATTAGTAGTGCAATAGGAGTTGTGTTTAGTTAAGAAGATAGACTGATTGCTTTCTTTAGTAAAAACTTGAATGATGCTAAGAGGAAATATTTTGTTTATGATCAAGATTTTTATGATATTGTTCAAGATTTGAGGAAATGGAGACATTATTTGATGCCTAAGGAATTTTTATTGTATATCAATCATAAAGCATTGCAATATTTAGGAAGTCAAAGTAAATTGAATCAAAGACATGAAATACGTTGAGTACCTACAGAATTTTACATTTGTATTGAAACATAGGAGTGGATTGTCTAATAGAGTTGCAGATGCATTGAGAAGAAGAACATCTTTGTTGACTAAGATGAGAGTTGAAGTTATTGGTTTTAATGATTTGAAGGATTTGTATGAAACTGGCCCTAATTTTGTAGAAGCTTGGAGATCATGTAAAATACCTGTCATTGATTAGGAGAGTAAGTGGGATGATTACTTCCTTTAGGAAGGTATGTTATTCAAAGGAATTCAATTGTGTATACTAAGAAGTTCAGTGAGGGATAATTTGATAAAAGAGAAACATAGTGGTGGCTTAGCGGGATATTTTCGCATTGACAAGACTTTGAGTTTGCTTAAGTAGAAATACTTTTGGCCGTAGTTGCATAGGGATGTACATAAATTTGTGAAAAGTTGTATAATTTGTCAAGTCACAAAAGGAGTAAGTCAGAATAATACATTGTATACACCATTACCTATTCCAAATAGAGCTTAGGAGGACATCAACATGGATTTTGTTCTTGTCTTACCGAAGACCCAAAGAGGTAATGATTCTATACTTTTTGTGGTGGCTAGATTTTCAAAGATGTCACATTTTATTCCTTGTAAAAAGACACCAAATGGAGTTCATGTAGCTGATCTTTTCTTTAAGGAAGTTATCCGATCGCATGGGTTACCTAAGAGTATTATTTCTAATAGAAATAGTAAGTTCATTGGTTACTTTTGGAAGACAGTTTGGAAGAAGTTGGGTACAAATATGAAGTTTAGTTCTAATTTTCACCCATAGATAGGTGGAAAAAAAGAGGTTGTGAATAGAAGCTTAGGTAATTTATTGAAATGTTTTGTTGGAGATAAACTTGGAAATTGGGATTTGGTATTGGCACAAGCTGAGTTTGCATATAATAATTTAGTCAATAAGAGTACAGGTAAGATGCCATTTTAGATTGTTACTGGCATGCATCCTAAAGGTATATCAGATTTGAGGAAACTTGGTTCAAAAGAAAATAGAAGTGTTGAAGGTGAGAATTTTGTGGATCTCATGAAGACTTTACATGTCGAAGTGAGAATTAGTTTGGAGAAGGCTAATCATAAGTATAAGGAGGTAGCAAATAGGTCAAGGAGACATAAGTTATATTAAGTTGGAGATGAATTTATGTTTCACCTAAAGAAAGGTAGATATCCTATTGTCACATATAGCAAGTTGAGAATGAAGAAGTTTGGTCCTTGTAAGATCTTAAAGAGATTTGACAGTGGTAATGCATATGAGATAGAGTTATCTGTTGACATGGATATTTCACTTATCTTTAATATTTTATATTTTTATGAGTATCAGATGAGGTTTATGTTCAACGAGAATATCCTAAGAAGAAGATTCACGGAATTGAACAGATTCTAGACATGAGAGTTGGCAAAAGCACATGAGGAAGAGATTACATTGAGTATTTGGTGAAGTGGAAAGCCAGACATGTTAAAGACTCTTCTTCAATTTCACAGTCTGAGTTGGATCATTTGGATTCATCTTGGGTTGGAAAATGCTCTTGATTCTAGAGAATCAATTTTATTTACCCTAGATGTTTGATGCAGGAGCATCTTGGGTTCATAGCAATACTATAATTTTTTGGTTCCTTATCGATAGCCAACAACCTTATTGATAGCTGATAGCCTTATTGGTAGCTGACAGTATTTTTTAGTAACATGCTTCACTAAAAATTTGTTCATTGGTTGTCATCATGAGGTTCGATCATTCATTTATTTTGGTTGTCATCATGAGGTTTGATCATTCATTTATTTGTAATTATCATCTGAATGGATTGATATGTTTTTATTGGGATATGTAATACTCATAATGTCTCTTAAGGGCATCGGGTATATATTTAGGTTGCTATGGTAACTATAGAGGGGGATAGGCATCCATTTTGTAGGAATGAGATAGATTTCATGTTAGGGCATCCTATGAGGTGATAGTTGTTGTAGAAGGATCATTTTTGGTTCATGTTGTTTTAATGTACTAGTCATACCTAGGAAGGCCTTATAGACTAGAAAATTGGACATACCTATTGTGTTTAACCAATTGATCTGGATTTGTTCTCTCTTTAATTTGTTTTATTGCTTCCATGGTTGTTTGTTGTGAGGTTGGGAATCTCATTTTGAGATACTCCACCTTGGACTGCGTCACCTTTAATGAAAATTTTTGGTTTGATTATTTCCTTTTTTTTCTAATAAGAAAGTGACACTAGTATACTATTCTTAATTTTTATAATTATTTTATTTATAGTTTTAACTTTCTAATCTTTGCACTAGATCTTAGGTTAGTTTATATCTTTGATATTCTCATATCGTATCAATGCTATAGTGAAAGGATGGAGCTTTACAATTTTCATATTGTAGAAATTTAAGGGGATAATCATTTTGAAAGTATGTTTCTTTAAAATATATTTATTTTTCTCATGTACCTTCATTTGATTTATAGTTGTAGATTAGTTTGATAAACAATATAAAATTTAAGTTTTGTATTGTTTCTTTAGATTTTAGATGTTTGTATGGAGCATAATCATCCTCATAAGAAATATAGTCCTTGGGCTTCATCATCAACATAGATTCTTTGTTCACAAACAAGAAATATAGTCTTTGGGCTTCATCATCAACATCATCTTGTCGCGAACAAGTAAACAAACTTTGGATTGGCAAAATAACTTCTTGATTGAGTCAAGAATATTGAAAGAAGAAATAGAAACACAAATCAAATAAGCTATGGTAAAAAAGGATAGCCCCTAGATTTTAGACTCTTTCCTAGTAGTAAAATGGAATGAAGGTGAAGGATTGAGTAGAAGTTATTTATATATAGAAAGGCATGCCATATTCAATGGTCTTCTTGCTCATAGTACATAGTGTGAGAGTGTGGAACTGTGGCCTTCATTATGTTTACTATTCCCATTTCCAACAAATAAAATTTCACTTTTGGCTCAAGTAGTTTCATAGAATGATGGATAAATATAACTCCCTTAGATAGAGTCCAAATACAATTTAGTAGAGAAGACCATAAAAAAATTAGGAATTTCTTACGTGAAGCATGGTCATACAAAAAAGATTCAAAGTCTATGAAATAATTGGGGCTCAAAGGTTTTTTTTTAAAAAAATTATTATATTTGAAGATTCTATGTGTCTTCCAATGTTTAGCAAGTAAAAGTTTGATATTAATAATTTGAGTAGGGCTATGAACTTTGGTTGGCCAAATGCATATGTTTTCATGAAATCAGATAATGGTGGATTATTTAAGGGAAGATGTACTGGCACTATTATAATTTGTCCAACTATAATTGAGATTATCTTAAAAGAGTTGTTTTCGAGATGGATGGAATGCAACATGTACAAAAGTTTGGCCAAATGTTAATAAAAGTCAATTGTATAGATGAAAAAAATAAATTGGTACATTATAATTAAAATTACATTTCAATATAGTGTCTTTGTAAAATCATTCTTCCTCTTAAATAATAAAATTACCTACCTGACATATTAGTGTATTAAATATAATTAAGAAACATATGATAGAATGTTGTAATCACATAACTAAGGAAACTTTCAAATTATATATTCAAATTGAGATATTCTTATCACTAAATTATGGTACTAGTTATGAACTACCATACATCTAATGGGATGCTCTATTGATGATTTACTATCAAAACTATTATACATGCATGCTTGAGATTCTTTCTTAGAATATAAGTGTAACTCATTTCTTTGAGTTAAATTATTATTTTTCTATATAGTTGCAGGATGATCAACCCTCCAATGATTGGCTATAGAAAGGGAAGAATCTCATTCTTCCCAATTGACCTCACCTAGTTGTTGGAAACTACAATTGAAACAATTTTTATATGGTCATTGATGTCAAACTTTAACTTGTAAGATAGTTTTTATGTAGGAGAGTGCCATATCTATTGATTGATGAAGAAGATTTGGTAAAGGAGATAACAAGAGAACCTAAAGAAAGGTTGAGTTATTTGATACTTCAATGGGTACTTGATTAGTTGGCACATTGATAAGATAATGTATTGTTTATCTAAGTAAGAAGAAATACTAGAGAGGTAAGATTAACTGAGAAAAAGTGAAGAAATCTAGTTTAAGATGAGTGATGTTAGTGTCAACCGAGCACTAGTATATGCCGAGTAAATATAGTGTTGACCAAACATTAGTAATTGTCGAGTGATAGGAAATTATCGAGATACACAATGATGACTGAGGAGAAGAACATAGTATTGACCGAGTGTCAATAAATTACTTTTGGAGAAAGAATTAAGATTCCCAGCAAACATGTTAAATTCTTAGGATATGTAAAATGTGTTGACATTATTAATGAATTGTATGGAGCATTTAATACATGGTAAATCATTTTATTATGAATTCAAAGAGAAGTTTAAAGATATATCTAGAAAGAAGGATGAAGAACATAATGATGGAAGGATTCGATGAATCTAACCTAAACCTAAGATCTACGAAGGAGATTAAGTGAAAAAAGATGGATCTACTTGATCGAAGAGGTATAAAGAAAAACCTAATCATGAGGTTATGAAGTATGAAGAAAAGGTTGATGTTATTAACTGATAAGTCTAAGAAGAAGGTTGAAGGTGAAATTGTGAAGGAGCTTAATAGAGTTGTGATTACTTGAAGTAAATTCTGAGCAGATCAGAGATGGAGATGGAAATGGAGATCAGTCATTAAATCAACATATATGTGTGAAGTGGATCTGTATTTGCAAAGTGAGTTGTATGTTTTTTAGATCAGAAAGTTTTGTTACTTTCTAACCATTGTATCAGTCTAAATCCTTTAATCAAGGTTGACCTAACATTCATTGTATAAATCCTTTAATCAAGGTGACATTATAATGGGATGTTCTTAAGTCCTCTAACCAGACCACTTTTGATAGAGTGTTTTAAATCCTTTAATAGGGTCATACCTAATAGTGTGTTTGTAAACCTTTAATAGGGTTGGCTTTTCATAGAGCTCACTTCAGAAGATTGAAAATCAGTAGCATGTTACAAAGTGGTTTTTCCCAAATTGGGTTTCCACTATAAATCCTCGTGTTATACTTGTGTGAATTTTTTGATGTGAATGTTGTTATATTCTACAAGTTAATTACTTTTGGACAGTGGACTGCATGTTATATGTTTCTGATATATGCTATAGAGACCAAGTTGAATAGCTGATTAGATTTGAGATTGTTGAAGTATTGAAAAGTTCAATTGGTACATCTAGACCTAAGGATAACTTATTTAACCCCCCACCCCCCCTCTTAGTTATTCTAAATCATTGTAATAATTGGTATCAAAGTTGTTGGTGCTTATAGAGAAAATTTTAAAGGTACTTGAAGCTAATGATCAAGATGTATAAAAAAGGGGTACCAAATTTGAACAAAGAGAACTTCCCTACATGGTAGAGTCTGATGAAATTACATCTAGTTGATATTGGTGATTCGGTGAAGCACTATGTGGAACATGACTATGTTATACCTGTTGCACCTTTTGACTACCAAGGAGATGAAAGAAAAACAAGAAAATAGTCAAGCAATGTTGGAGATTGCATCTGCTCTAAGCTATCTTAAATTTGAAGATATCAAAGACTACACTACTACAAAGAAAATGTGGGATACTCTTGCAACTATATATAGTGGAGATACAAAGGTACTAAGAATAAAATCTGAAAGTTTGAGAGGTAAGTTTGATGAAATGAAAATGCAAGAAGGTGAAAATATTGCTCATTACTGTGCTAGAATTAAGGAGGTAGTGAATGATATTAGAGGAGCTAATGGAAACATTGATGATGAAACTATTATTGATAAGGTATTGAGAGCCTTTCTTCCTATATATGCTATGAGAATTTCTACAATTCAAGAATCAAGATGTAACCTTGGAAAATGTTCTAACTCTGGAAAGTCTTGTTGGCAAGCTTACTATTTTTGATCTATCTAACTGTGATAACTACATTGTTCCTAATGTTGAATCTACATTCAAGTCACAAATGGTATTGCATAAGTCTAAGAAGGAAAAAGAAAAGTGTGTGAAAAGTTATAGTGATAGTGACAGTGATAGTGACACTTCTGATGAGAAACTAGATGATCTTGAGGCACTCATGGCTAGAAGGCTACAAAGAGGAAAAGGGAAATATAAAGGGAAACTTCCTATAATATGTTTTTCATGTAAAAAATTTGGCCATATTGCAACAAGATGCCCTGATAGGACTGACAAGGATGAAAGAGGGGAAAGCAAGTACAAAGATAAGAGAAATGACAGAGATCACCAAAGATACAAAGACTACAAAGACAAAGGTAAGAAATCCTTCTATATTGTTGAAGAGGAAACTAACGGTGACACTAGTGAATCTGATGAATGTGATATTGAATTTGTTTATGTTGCTATGAAAGATTATTCTAATGAAGATGATAAAATTGCACTTATTTATTATGTGATTAAAGGTGATAAATGGATTATTGGTAGTGGTTTCTCACATCACATGACTAGTGATAAAAGTAAATTTGAGACCCTAAATCATTACAAAGGTAGAAGTGTTAAGTCTAGTAATGATGCACCATGTCTTGTGAGAGGTAAAGGATCAATTAAGCTGATTGATAAGATCACATGTGAAAATACTTATTGGTTTGAAGGTCTTAACTATAATTATCTGAGTGTTTCACAGTTGAATATTATTGGTTGCCGAGTGGAATTTCATCACAGAAAGGCTAAAATATTTGATGCCACTGGTGAACTAATTGGAAGTGGAGAATGGACAAGAGGCAACTTGTTCTATCTAGACCTATCTGAAGAAACATGTTTGTTTGCACAATTTGATGATGTATGGTTATGGCATAAGAGGCTGTGTCATGTGAATTTTGACAATCTCATAACTATTAGCAAAAAGAAGAAAGTTAGAGGTTTGTTGAGATTGAAGAAACCGAATAACATGATGTGTAAACAATGTGAATTGGGAAAAATGAAAAAGTCTAGTTTTAAGAGCAAGACATATACTTCTAAAAATATTTTAGAATTTGTTCATACTGACCTTTGTGGACCTATGGGTGTACAAAGTTATTGTGGTGATAATTATTTTATTCTGTTTGTTGATGACTACACTAGGATGATGACTGTAATGTTTTTGAAAGAGAAATCTGATGCATTTCATTTGTTTAAGTGGTATTTAAAAAAAGTTGAAAAAAAAACAAGTAGAAGCTTGAAATGTTTGAGATCTAACTCAGGTGGAGAGTTTATATCAAATGATTTCAATCTATTCTACAATGATAGAGGAATCAAGAGATAAATGTCTATAGTGAGAACACCCCCACAGAATGGCATAGCAAAGAGAAGAAATAGGTCAATTATGGATTGTGCAAGAACAATGATGATTGAAAAGAATGCTACACAAAAATATTGGAGAGAAGCTATAAGTATAGGTGTGTATACCTTAAATTAAGTACAAATCAAAAAAGTTGTGGAAATTCCAAATGTTAGAGTTGATGAATTGATGAAGGGTGCTCCCCTTAATACCACAAACACATAACAGATATAGAGAAACAACAACAATATGCAAGAACAGCAAATTGGCTTCTTATTATCTCCACAAATGTGGAATTACAAACTTTCAGAATTACAATATGCAAAGCCACATGGGCATTCCCTTACAATATTCTGTAGGACAAAACCTCGAACTATTACCCAGATCTACTACCCAGAACTATTCTGAACTGCCTAAGACAATAATACAGCCTTCCTTATATAGGCAATTATCCACCGCCTGGGAAGGTTCCAGAATTTTAGCCAATAAGGCCGACCAAACTTAGAATTATTTTATTTTACATTTTATTACATCATAGTCGGCTCAAGATAACCTTTGAAACCCGAACAGAAATTTTGAAGAAAATTATTTTTTTTCACCATTTCAGGTGGCCCAACTTTTGAAGACCATAAGTCATCACCAGTTGACCCGCTCGGCTATTATAACCCCATTTCGGAAACGCCACGAAGCACTCTACAGGCTTGACTGGCGCAAGTGCCTGTCACCCAAATTTTCGACCTCATCCGGGGCCTCTAAAGCCTTCAAAACTGAGTTCAAAGTTTCTGTACCCTGCTGCCAATACCGAAAATCTTCAATATCTTCCAATATACACTTGATCTGGCAATGAAACTTTACTGGCAGACTTATATGACCAAAATGAACCTCCAAGAAAGAAATCAGATCATTCTGAGCACATGCAAAAATTACCAAAAATAGTAACTTTCCATAAATAGCAGCTCTGCACTAAAATAGCCCTTATTAAATACAAAAACAGAAATATTTTTTTGAGTGATGCAAGATTGCTCTTACACCCAGGATGCTCCTGCATCAGACACCCGGGGTAATTTGAGAAGTGACCCTGTCACGACTGAGGTGTGCAGAGGAAAACCAAAACGGTTAACCTCCTCCTTTGTTAGCCATGATGAATCTTCAACAGGTCGTCCTTTCCACTTGACCAGATATTCTTCATATGTCCTGTTCCTTGTGCTTCTGCCAACACGACTGTCCAGTATATCTTTGATCTCTTTAGCATCTGAACTAGTTGTTGGAATACTCCACTGTGCTGCTGTGATCTCATCTTCATCACCTCCTTCGTGATACTCTGTCAAATCTGAAATGTTAAACACTGGTGAAATATTCAGCTCACTAGGCAATTCTACCTCATATGCATTTCCTGAATCATGCTTCTTCAGTATCTTACATGGCCCAAACTTCTTCATTTTCAACTTGTTATATGTACCAACTGGAAACCGCTCCTTCCGCAAATGAACCATGACTTCGTCACCAACTTGAAATTCTTTATACCTTCTTTTCTCATCTGCCTTAGCCTTATACTATGCATTCATCTTGGTAATATGCTTCCTCACCTCCTCATGGATGTTCTTCAAGTGTTCTGTAAAATCCTCAACTTCAGCACTACTTATTTCTCCTTTATCTATCTTCCTCAATTTAGATGCATTTCTTGGACTACTTCCATATACAATCTGGAATGGTGATTTACCAGTGCTCCTATTGATAGAAGTATTGTATGCAAATTTTGCCTGTGGTAAAATCAAATCCCATCCTGTTGGCTTATCTCCAACCAAACATCTCAGCAAATTTCCTAAACTTCTATTCACCACCTCGGTCTGTCCATCAGTCTGTGGATGATGTGATGAACTAAACTTCAAATATGTCTTCAACTTCTTCCACAATGTACACCAGAAATATCCAACAAACTTAGTGTCCCGATCTGAAACTATGGTCTTTGGCAAACCATGAAGTCTCACTACTTCTCTGAAAAACAATTCTGCTACATGAACAGCATCATTAGTCTTCTTGCAGGGAATGAAATGTGCCATCTTTGAAAATCTGTCAACCACCACAAAAATTGAATCATGTCCCCGCTGAGTCCTCGGTAAACCAAGAACAAAGTCCATGCTGATATCCTCCCAAGGCTTCTCTGGTACGGGTAATGGCTGATACAACCCTGTATTCTGCTTCACTCCTTTCGCCATCTGACATACTCTGCAACTCTGTACAAACTTCTTCACATCTTGCTGCAATTGTGGCCAATAATAATTTTCACTAACCAAAGAAAGGGTTTTGTCATGACCAAAATGTCTAGCCAATCCTCCGCTATGCTTCTCCTTGATGAGATTCTCCCTCATAGAACTTCGTGGAATGCACAACTGACTCCCTCTGAATAGCATATCATCTTGGATGATAAAATCCAGCCATTTTGTCCTGTCTAGAGTAACAGGTTCTGCACAAGCTTTCCAAGCTTCACCAAAATCAGGATCCTCTGGATACAAATTCTTGAGTTCCTTGAACCCAACCACTTCAATCTGCATTTCTGTCAGCAATAGTTGCCTTCTGCTAAGAGCATCTACAACCCTGTTAGACCTTCCACTCCTGTGTTTCAAAACAATGTATAACTCTGCAAAAACTCAACCCACTTCAAATGCCTTTGATTCAACTTTCCTTGACTATTCAAATATTGCAAAGCTTGATGATTAGTATACAAAACAAACTCTTTAGGAAGTAGATAATGTCTCCACTTCTTTAATGCCTGAACTATAGCATAAAATTCCTGATCATAAACAGAATATTTTCTCTTGGCATCATTCAACTTCTCACTGAAATAAGCAATAGGTTTACCTTCTTGGCTCATAACAGCTCCTATTGCAGTACCACTAGCATCACAATCTACTTGAAACACCTTATTAAAATCTGGAAGTGCTAAAACAGGTTGTTCTGTAACTTTTTGTTTCAACAACTGAAAACTATTTTCTGCCCCTTTAGTCCACTTAAATTCTTTTCTATCCCCTCTCATTGTTTCAGTCAAGGGTCCACAAATACTGCTAAAATTTTTGATAAACTTTTTGTAAAAGCTAGCTAGACCATGAAAAGATCTTACCTCAGTAGCACTCCTTAGAGTAGGCCATTCAAGGATAGCCTGCACCTTCTCTGGGTCCATTTTTAGACCTTCTGCTGAAACTGCAAATCCCAAATACACTAACTCTTTCTTCACAAAACTGCACTTCTTCAAATTAATCAACAATTTCTCTTCTCTCAACTTCTCAAACACCATACGAATATGCATCATATGCTCATCCAATGTCTTACTAAAGATCAAAATATCATCTAGGTAAACAATGACAAACTTACCCAGAAATTCTTTCAAAACCTCATTCATGAGCCGCATGAAAGTGCTCGGTGCATTGGTTAGCCCAAAAGGCATGACTAACCACTCATATAGTCCTTCCTTTGTCTTGAAGGCAGTCTTCCATTTATCTCCTTCTCTGATCCGAATCTGATGATATCCACTCTTCAGATCTATCTTTGAAAAATACACAGCTCCACTCAAACAGTCCATAATATCATCCATTCGTGGCAATGGAAACCTATACTTGATTGTGATCTTATTTATTGCCCTAGAATCTGTACACATCCTCCATTCTCCATTCTTCTTTGGTGCTAATACCGCTGGTACAGCACAGGGACTCAGACTCTCATGGATCAATCCTTTCTGTAACAGTTCATGTACTTGTCTGTTCAACTTCTCACTTTCTGCAGGTGTCATTCTGTGTGCTGCCTTATTCGGCAAACTCGCTCCTGGGATCAAGTCCATCTGATGACTGATCTTCCTTACCGGTGGTAATCCATCAGGTACATTATTAGATACAATATCCTGAAATTCATTCAACAAATCTGCAACTTCTACAGGAACATCTTCTACTTCCTCTTTACCAGCTTTTGGAATTAAAGCAAAACATACATGCTCATGCCTCGTACCATCTAGAAAATTTCTTCCATCAACAAAAGTTATCCTTGCATTACCACATACCTTTTCTTCAGTCTCCTTCAATGGTTTTAGCTTATGTCGCACTCCATCCTTTTTCAGGGAATAGGTATTCGCACGACCATCATGTACAGCACATCTGTCAAACTGCCATGGTCTACCCAACAACATATGACATGCATCCATAGATATGATATCACACAATACCTCATCTTGGTATCCGCCAATCTTGAACTTCACTAGGCATTGTTCATTGACCATGACCTTGTGGTCATCCTGTACCCAGGCAATCCGATATGGATGTGGGTGTTTCTGTCTCTTGAGCTTCAACTTTGTCACCATCTCTTCTGACACCAAATTGTCAGTGCTTCCACTATCAATAATCACATCACAACATTTACCTTCACACTTGCACCTGGTGCGAAACAGGCTCCTCCTTTGCTCAGGTTCATTCTCACCACTCAACAGGACTCTTCTATTAATCAACGTTTCTCCTCTTTCAGCATCTTCAGAATTTGATGATCTGACATCTTCATCTACATGTGCAACTCTGGCCTGGCCTTCATTTCTCCTGTCTGTTCTGCCTTGGCGCTGAGGACATTCAAATGCCCTATGACCTTCTTCTCCACAGTGAAAACATGTTCCACGGAAGCCTCCTCTTCCAGATCCTTGTCCTCTTCCTCTTCCTCTCTGATCTCTATTATTCTGATCCTGGAAGCGATTGGAATTATTTCCGTGCTGATTCTGATTGCTACTGGCCTCATCCTTCTTTTTCAGATCTTCATTTTGGCCACCATATGACCATCCACCAAATCGTCCACCGCGACCTTTTCCGTTTTGTCTGCTCTCGAACTTCTTGTTCAGCTTTTCCTCTACTTTTAGGGCAAATTGGTATGCCTCTTCAATACTGTTCATTCGAACCAGATTCAGCTCCTCCTGAATGCTTGGCCTTAACCCATTAAGGTATCGGGCAACTTTCTCCTTATCAGCTTCTGCATGGCCTGTTCTGATGAGAAGTCGATAGAACTCCTCTGTATACTCCTGAACAGATCTTCCTGCTTGCTTCAAACTTTGCATTTTCTTTAGTAGGTCAAGCTCATAATCAACAGGAATGAACTGTCACTTCAATTTATCCACCATCTGATCCCATCTTGTGATTTTATCTTTCCCTCTTCTATTTCTCTCCAATTGAATTTCTTGCCACCAGATCTTCGCATGACCTTTCAATATGGCTTTCGCAAATTTGACCCTATCAGGATCTTCAACATCTTCATACTCAAAATATTCCTCACATTCATTGATCTAGTCGATCAATTCCTCTGGGTTAAGATTTCCAGAAAATGTAGGAACCTCAATCTTAGGTCTTTTCCCAATCTTGGAAATCGCCCGAAAAAGTCTTTCTTCCTCTTGGTTCACAATTTCAACTTCTCCTTCTTGATATTCTTCTTCGGCTTCATCCTCACTTTCGTCTCTGACATTAAGATTCATTCCTCTACGAATCTCTTCTTGTAATGCTCGCACTTGTCTCTGCAACTCTCTAACCTCAGGTGTCACAACACCAGGTCTTCCGCCACGTTCTCTTCGTGGAGGCATTTTCGCGATGCGCGCTGAAACCCTAACCACGGTCCTGGTGCAAACTGCCTCACAGTCGGCGATCTGTTTACACACTCAAGAAAACTTGGCTCTGATACCACTTGATGAAGGGTGCTCCCCTTAATACCACAAACACATAACAGATATAGAGAAACAACAACAATATGCAAGAACAGCAAATTGGCTTCTTATTATCTCCACAAATGTGGAATTACAAACTTTCAGAATTACAATATGCAAAGCCACATGGGCATTCCCTTACAATATTCTGTAGGACAAAGCCTCGAACTATTACCCAGATCTACTACCCAGAACTATTCTGAACTGCCTAAGACAATAATACAGCCTTCCTTATATAGGCAATTATCCACCGCCTGGGAAGGTTCCAGAATTTTAGCCAATAAGGCCGACCAAACTTAGAATTATTTTATTTTACATTTTATTACATCATAGTCAGCTCAAGATAACCTTTGAAACCCGAACAGAAATTTTGAAGAAAATTATTTTTTTTCACCATTTCAGGTGGCCCAACTTCCGAAGACCATAAGTCATCACCAGTTGACCCGCTCGGCTATTATAACCCCATTTCGGAAATGCCACGAAGCGCTCTACAGGCTTGATCGGCGCAAGCGCCTGTCACCCAAATTTTCGACCTCATCCGGGGCCTCTAAAGCCTTCAAAACTGAGTTCAAAGTTTCTGTACCCTGCTGCCAATACCGAAAATCTTCAATATCTTCCAATATACACTTGATCTGGCAATGAAACTTTACTGGCAGACTTATATGACCAAAATGAACCTCCAAGAAAGAAATCAAATCATTCTGAGCACATGCAAAAATTACCAAAAATAGTAACTTTCCATAAATAGCAGCTCTGCACTAAAATAGCCCTTATTAAATACAAAAACAGAAATATTTTTTTGAGTGATGCAAGATTGCTCTTACACCCAGGATGCTCCTGCATCATGAATATGCAGAAAAGAATGAATTGGAGGGAAAACAAGACCCTGAAGATTATAGATCTTTTGTTTGCATGGAAGAAGGAGAGGCAATTAATATACCTAAACTAGATGCAAAGTCATGAATAAGTAATGTTGAGCATCAAGAGGATGTTGTCGAGCATCAAGAGGGTGTTGTCGAGGAATCAGAAGAAGAAGCAGATAACTTGTAAGATGAATCTGAAGACTAGAACAAGGAGAAAATAAATTTGAACCTACATTGGCACATTATGTAAGAAGACATCACAAGCCTAAACAAATCATTGGAGATAAAGAGTTTGGCATCATGAAAAGAAGTCGAAAGATCATACATGCTTATTATGTGATTTTGAGCCTAAAATTGTAAAATATGCTTTAGAGTGATTATTGGATACAAGCCATCAATGAAGAGATTGATCAGATAGAAAAGAATGATACCTGGACTGTGGTGCTGAGACCAGGAGACAAGAATATTATTGGAACAAAATGGGTATTCAAAAACAAGTTGAATGAACATGAAGAGGTCACAAGAAACAAGGCAAGACCATTATGCAAGGGGTATGCACAAGAAGAAGGAATTGACTATGGAGAGACATATGCCATGTTGAAAGATTAGAGAGAGTAAGGACTCTACTTGCATATGTTTCATATAAAGGTTTCAAAGTATATCAAATGGATGTCAAATCTGCATTTTTGAATGGTATATTGGAAGAAGAGGTATACATTGAACAACCTAAATGATTTGTTGACCCGAGAAATTAAAATATGGTTTGCAAGTTGAACAAGGCGTTGTATGGATTGAAACAAGCCCCCAAATCATGGTATGAGAGACTGCATAATTATATGATGAAGATTGGATTTTCAAGAACAAATGACAATAGCAATCTGTATATGAAGACAGAGAAAGGTAAAGGGATTTTCATACCTGAAATTTTTGTTGATGATATCATATTTGGAGGACAAGATGCCTTATGTCATAATTTTTCAAATGAGATGCAAACTGAGTTTGAAATGTCTATATTTGGAGAGATCAAATTCTTTGTTGGTTTGCAAGTTTATCAGATGGAGAAATTTATCTAAATTACTCAATCTAAATATGTTAAGGAGATACTAAAAACTTTTGGTATGGAAGACTCCAAACCAATGAGTACTCCTATGGCTACTAGATAGAAACTTTTGGTATGGAAGACTCCAAACCAATGAGTACTCCTATGGCTACTAGATAGAAACTATCTAAAATTGATGATACAGCTAAAGTGAATCAAACCTTCTATAGATCTATGATTGGAAAGCTACAATATTTTGTTCACAACAGACTGGATATTTCCCTAGCAGTTGGGATTGTAGCAATATTTTCTACCAATCCTAAGGAGAATCATATGATGGCAGTGAAAATAATCTCGACATATCTGAAAGGAACTAAGGATTATGGATTATGGATTATACTACAAGAAGAATGACAAATTTGAAGTGAAAGTTTAGACTGATGCAGATTGGACTTGAAATGTTGATGATAGAAAAAGTACAAGTGGTGGAGCATTCTTTCTAGGAAAGATATTAGTCTCCTAGACACAAGAAATGGAACTGCATTTCCCAATCTACAGCAGAAGCTGAGTATGTAGCACTAGCAGTGAATTGTTCAAATTTAGTGTGAATTAAGAAATTGTTAAAATGAATGAAAGAGAAAATTACTGAGCCAGTTGTTATTTTCTATGATAACACAAGTGCTATTAATATATCAAATAATCTAGTGATGTACACAAAGACTAAGCATATTGCTATGAAGTATCATTACTTGAGAGAGCTGGTTAAAGACAAAGAAGTGAGAATGGAATATGTGAATACAAAGGAACAATTAGAAGATATATTCACAAAATATTTACCTAAGGATTCTCATGAATATCTTAGAGGTAAACTAGGGGTGATTCCCCTAACTAAGGCTACCTAGTCAACTAGGAGCACTGCATCAAATGTGCTAAATAGAATATTTAACAAATTGATGCATAAAGGTCACACTTTAGGAGTTGCCTAGAGTTGTTTGAAGTGAAGAAGAAATTATAATCAGTCATAAGCAAGATGATAGAAGAAGAATATAGCATATAAAGCTGACATGAATATATCTACATGTGGAAGATAGAAGTGATAGATACAACTTTGGCATTTTTTTCAAAGAGAGAGATTCATATGAAAATATAGAGGGAGAACATTCAATGAAACCTGAGAGAGAGACACACACAGAAAACATTCAGAGGGAGTAATTGAGTAAGTGGTCAATAAAAAGAAAGTTGTGAATCATAATGAAGCTAAGGATATTATAAAAATTTGATGCACAAAGATTTTGGATTGTTTGGTAAATTATGTGTTATTCATATTGTGTTTCCATCAATGCCAAAGAGGGAGATTTTTTGAAACTAAAATTGAAACAATTGTTATATTTTCATTGATGTCAAACCTTAACTAGTAAGATAGTTTCTATCTAGGAGAGTACCATATCTATTGATTGATGGAGAGGATTTGGTAAAGGAGATAACAAGAGAACCTAAGAAAAGGTTGAGTTATTTGATACTTCAATGGGTACTTGATTAGTTGGCACATTGATAAGATAATGTATTATTTATCTAAGTAAGAAGAAAGATTGGAGAGGTAGGCTTAACCAAGAAAAAGTGAAGAAATCTAGTTTAAGCCAAGTGATGTTAGTGTCGACTGAGCGCTAGTATATGCCAAGTAAATCTTGTGTTGAGTGAAAATCACTAATTTTTGAGCGACAAGAAATTACCAAGATACACAGTGATGACTGAGGAGAAGAACGCAGTATTGACCAAGTGTCAGTAAATTACTTTTGGAGAAAGAATTAAGATTCCCATCCGACATATTTGAATTCTTGGTATATGTAAAATGTGTTGACATTATTAATGAATTGTATGGAGCATTTAATGCATGGTAAATCATTTTCTTATGGATTCAAAGAGAAGTTTGGAGATGTATCTAGAAGGAAGGATGAAGAACATAATGATGGAAGGATTCGATGAATCTGACCTAAACTTAAGATCTACAAAGGATATTAAGTGGAAAAAGATGGATCTACCTGATCGAAGAGGTATAAAGGAAAACCTAATCATGAGGTTATGAAGTATGAAGAAAAGGTTGATGTTATTGACTAATAAGTCTAAGTAGAAGGCTAAAGGTGAAATTGTGAAGGAGCTTAACAGAGTTGTGATTTCTTGAAGTGAATTTTGAGCATATCAGAGATGGAGATGGAAATGGAGATCAGTCAGTAAATCAACATATATGTGTGAAGTGGATCTGTATTTTCAAAGTGAGTTGTATTTTTTTCAGATCAAGAAGTACTGTTACTTTGTGACCATTGTATCAGTCTAAATCCTTTAATCAAGGTTGACCTAACATTCATTTTATAAATCATTTAGTCAAGGTGAGATTATAATGGGATGTTCTTAAGTCCTCTAACTAGGCCACTTTTGACAAAGTGTTTTAAATCTTTTAACAAGGTCACACCTAATAGTGTGTTTGTAAACCTTTAACAGGGTTGGCTTTTCACATAGCTCACTTCAGAAGAGTGAAAATCAATAGCATATTACAAAGTGGTTTTTCCCAAATTGGTAATGTGGATTTTGTAATTTTAATTATGGAATTATTATTTAATGTGATCATGTTTTCATTATGTGGAATGTTTCATCAATAATATTCACATGGGATTTTATTCACAAACAGATAATGTTTTACAATTCTACAAATGATATATTTTTTATAAGATTATGATGATGAAGATGGCTAATCCTTCCTTTTCAATGAATGTAGGAGTAGATCAATCCCACAAATGGGGAAAGAGTACTATCAGAGAAAGTAGATGCAAACATGTTGTGAAGTTTATAAATTTCATCTGAGTAGGAACCCATAATTAAATATCTAGTCATCGAGTACATTGGGTTAGGATTTTTCCTTGGTTATGTCCAGACAGTTTTCATTTCTTATCCTTATGTTTAATAAAATAATTAATAACACTTAATCAATTTGAATGCATTGGATCTTTACCTATCAATAAAAGGAACAACCTTATAATTTTATCTCTATGTATTAATATATAAGTGTACAACAAGAAATTCTGATCAACGGTGATCAATACAATCTCCTATTAAACATTAGAAATACAAAACCTCCTCAAGGCAAATATGATTGACAACACCTTGATGGAAGAGATGTCAATACAATATTTATGGTCCAAGGGTTTTAGTTCCTTTTGATATTTGGAATGAAGGAAAGAGAAATAAAACTACTATTCAAAATGTATAAGAATGAACTTGTTGAACCTGTAAAGGTATGTGCAAGATCATGGCATGTCAAACTAGGCCCTTAAGTGGCAATGAAATTTTAGAAAAAAAAATAGGGTTAGGCAACTTGATGTAAAAATTTGAACAAGTTATCAATCTTATATCAAAAATATGTAAGAAGAGAATCTATAGAAAATTGAATGCATTTTCTAAGCTACTAGATTTTTTTTTTTAAATTAATCTATTTGGTGAAAATTTAAAATTTCAATGTAATAGTATGTAAATTTTAGGAACAAAATAAGCAGGTGTATGTCTGGCCACCCTAACCACAATCAAATGATTATATTTTTATAATATTCTAGATATAATTAGAATAATCATGTTGGGATGTGATGCATATTTTTGCATAAATTTTTTTCCAAATAAATAATAAATTATGATTTTTTTAGTACAAATTTTTTGGAATATAAAAACTTGTGTGTCTGACCACTTCAACTTGTTGAAAACTTATTATATTTTATTTTATTTTTCTTATAGTATGTGAAGCATAGAATGTGATGCATGTTTTAGATTTGAAAAATGTTATACTATTTGAAAGTTACTGATATTTTTCAATTATCCTATCAATCAGGACTTTAGACATAATCCAATTAGAAAATAAATAATAATTATTTATTAAACTCAAAACTTCACATAATTTATATTGGTGGAAAGTTGAGAATCTTCTTAATCAACAGTTTTCATTTCATCAATTTCAGATTTAAAAAAGCCACCAACTACATGGTCGAAGTATGGAAACACGGGAAGATTTCAAAAATACATTTTTTGGGTTAACTTTCTAGGTTATGCATTCCCAAAGCCAAAACCCATAGCTATCCTGAGGCAAGTCTCTAGGTTGTAGATTTGTGTTAGAGGTATTGTTAGAGTAGTCTTATGTTAGCTAATAATTAAATCATTTAATTATTAGTTTATCATACTCTAGGCTTAAGTTTCACTTAGGCGCTTTATAATTCTTTAGGGTTTTAGCCTTTAGGGTTTCGTGTTTCCTTTTATAAGTATTCACTTCTTTCATTTCAATAAGGTGATTGTATTATTTTCATCATTGTTAATAGAAGATTATTTTCTTGCAACATAGTTTTGCAGTCTCTGGCCTATTGGCCGCCATAGCTTTCTGTCTTTTTGCTTCTTCTTTGTGACAGTCTTGCATGCAGGTGTTCTTGGGATGATTTGCGTTTGTCAAATCTAACATGGTATCAGAGCCATCTTGCTGCTCGCTGTTCGTGTTTTGTTGAAGTGATTCAGATGCAGGAGGGTTTCAAAAAATTTTAGTTCTGGTACTCTCTGCAGGAATTTTGAGCAAAAACAGATGCCACCATTGCGTCCGGAAGGTTCGAGATAGCCAGAATCCATATAAAACTTGTCCATTTTGGACACAGTGGCATCTGAGGCAAAATTTTTTTGCATACCAGGGCCGTACGGCCCTGGCACGCACTCCGAGGCGGGTACACACGGCGATTTTTTTTTTAAAAAAAACAATATTTTGGAGCGCCGCCCAGCGGCCACCCCCGCGCCGCCCAGCGGCAACCGCAGCCGCGGCCCCCGCCACAGCCGCAGCCACGGCCCCCGCCACCGCGCCACCCGCGGCCCGCCCAGCTGCCGCCCACCCCGGCTCCGCCACAGCTCCGCCACCTTCCGGCTCCGCCGCCCTCCGCGGCCCCGCTCCGCTGGCTCCTCCGCCCGGTCGCCCCTGCGGCCGCTCCGCCCCCCGGCCCACAGCCGCCACCTCCTGCGCCGCTCCGGTGCTCCGCTCCGCCGGTGGCGGGAGTTTTAAACCCCTGCGGGCCTCAGCGGCCGGTCATATGACCGACCAGGGGCTGCGGCCCAGCCCCCGGCGCGCGCCATGCGCCCGGGGGCTCATTTTTTTTAGCCCCTGGGGCTCTTATCTTGCCTTTTTGGGGGTACCTGGGCTTTTTTCGCTCTACAGGGAGCATACGGGGGCCTTTTTCTGACTTCTTTATATCGTCGGAAAGCTCTTTCCGAGCTCTTTCCGATGAAGGAGGTTAGGGTTTTGAGTTCTGCCATTTCAATAGCTTTTTTTTCTGTTGAAGTTTGATGTCTATTTTTGCCTTCCGGGAGTCATATCTGGCTCATCCGGACTCCTTTTTCGGCAAACGAGATATCGTCGGAAAGCTGATTCTGTGTAATATTCAGTGGCAGAGGTATTTCTTCCAGATTCTACTCCAGGTTTTCACTCCTCCGAGTTATGCAGTTTATGCCCTCTGGTGGTGTGCTTGGTTCTACAGGTCCGGGGATCTCTTCTTCTGGTTTCTTAGTGCACTCTTCTTTCTGACTTCTGAGCTTGCATGCTCTTTCTGATGTATCTTTGTTCTGTAAACGCACTGAGATAAAGTGCCTTCTTCTGCATTTCTGGGATCTTTTTCACCTGGTTCAGTTTTAGTATTCGCACTCAGTTATAAAGTGCCATGGGGGGATTCTGATGCATTTGCCACTATAGGCGCATCCACTCTTGTCAAGTGAGCGTACCTTCCACGACATTAGCCCATGTAGACTGTGTCTATGACACCGCCCTTTATCCTGTGTGTGTGCTTCTGTTGCATTGTTGGTGTTCCTGGTTCTTCTTCTGCAGCTGTTTCTGGTACTGCATTTCAGTGTTCCTGTCACCTCTCCCAGTTCATCATTATGGGGGGGTTCACCTGTTGGTTCTATTGCTTCCTGGTTCGATTGATCAGCTCTTCAGACACTTGTCTTCTCTACCTGGTCATGCACTTCAGTGGGGGTTCCAGCAGTATCTTCTGACAGAGTTTTCAGACATGCTTCAGAGGAGTTTCTTGCTCTCTTCTTGTTCCTTTCTCTGGGACATCTTTTGCTTTATGTTTGGGTACCTGATCAGGCCTAGTTGCCGGGACCCATCTTTCCTTCTTTCTGCAGTAGTTTAGCTTTTTTTTCTTCTCCCTAAGTTACACTTAAGGGGGGGTGTTAGAGTAGTCTTATGTTAGCTAATAATTAAATCATTTAATTATTAGTTTATCATACTCTAGGCTTAAGTTTCACTTAGGCACTTTATAATTCTTTAGGGTTTTAGCCTTTAGGGTTTCGTGTTTCCTTTTATAAGGATTCACTTCTTTCATTTCAATAAGGTGATTGTATTATTTTCATCATTGTTAATAGAAGATTATTTTCTTGCAACATGGTTTTGCAGTCTCTGGCCTATTGGCCGCCATAGCTTTCTGTCTTTTTGCTTCTTCTTTGTGACAGTCTTGCATGCAGGTGTTCTTGGGATGATTTGCGTTTGTCAAATCTAACAGGTATTTGATATTGGATAAATATTCAATATCATATAATTATTTATATATTTATTTTCACATACATTATACATTATATATTATATATTATATATTATATATTATATATTATATGTTATACATTATATATTATATATAATATATTAAACTCAAAACTTCACATAATTTATATTGGTGGAAAGTTGAGAATCTTCTTAATCAACCCTTTTCATTTCATCAATTTCACATTAAAAAAGCCACCAACTACATGGTCGAAGTATGGAAACATGGGGAGATTTCAAAAATAGGTTTTTGGGGTTAACTTTCTAGGTTTGGCATTCCCAAAGCTAAAACCCATAGCTATCTTGAGGCAAGTCTCTAGGTTTCTAATTTGGGTCAGAGGTATTCAATATTGGATACACATTCGATATCATATAATTATGTACATATTTATTTTCATATATATATTATATATTATGCATTATACATTTTACACTATACATTATACATTATAAATTATATAGTATATATTATATATTATATTGGAAACTACAATTGAAACAATTGTTATATTGTCATTGAATTCAAACCTTAACTGGTGAGACAGTTTCTATCTAGTAGAGTACCATATCTTTTGATTGATGGGGAGGACTTGAAAAGAGGAGATAACAAAAGGACCTAAGGAAAGGTTGAGTTATGTGATACTACAATGGGTACTTGATTAGTTGGCACATTAACAAGGTAATGTGTTGTTTATCTTTAACACTAAGTGAATAATAAATTAGATTTGAAGCATAGGCTTAATCAAGCAAAAGAGAAGAAATTCAGTTTAAGCTGAGTGATGCTAGTGTTGACTGAGCGCCAGTATAAGCTGAGTAAATTTTAGTGTCGACCAAGCATCGATAATTTATGAGTATCAAAGAATCAACCAAGTGAAGACAGTATTTACCGAGAATAAAAGTTTGAGTGATGACCAAGGAGATGAACACACTATTGACCGAGTGTTAGTAATTTATAGATTGTGAAGGAATTAAGAATCCCAACTAACATAGTTGAATTCTTGGGATATGTAAAATGTGTTGACATTAATAATGAATGATATAGAACATTTAATGCATGGTAAACCATTTTCTTATGGATTTAAGGAGGAGTTTGGATAAGTATCTACAAGGATAAGGAGGAGAACAAAATGATGTAAGGATTCGATGAATCTAACCTAAATCTAAGATCTATAGAAGAGATTAAGCAACAAAATATTAATCTACCTAATCAAGGAGGTATAAGGATGACCTAATTGTGAAGTTATGTAGAATTGTGGAAGAGGTTGATTGATGTTATTGACTAATGAATCTAAGCAGAAGGCTAAGGAGAGTTGTGAAGAGATGAACAGAGTTGAGGTGATTACTTGAAGGGATTTACAAGAAGATCAGAGATGGATATGATAATGAAGGTCAGTCAGTAAATCAGCATATGAGCATATTGGATATGTATTTGCAAAGTGAGTTGTATATTTAAGATCAGAACCTATTGTTACTTTCTAACTATTGTATTAGTTAAAATCCTTTAATCAAGGCTGACCTAACAATCATTTTGTAAACCCTTTAATCAAGGTGACATTCTAATGGAATGTTCAAGTAAGCCCTCTAATTAGGCCACTCTTAACAAGGTGATTAAATCCTTTAACAGGGTCACACCTAATAGTATGTATTGTAAACCTTTAACATGGTTAGCTTCTCACAGAGCTCACTTCAGAAGAGTGAAAATATTAGTAGCATGTTACTGGTGGTTTTTCCCGTATTGGGTTTCCACATTAAATCTTGGTGTTATACTTGTGTGAATGTTATTTGATGTGATGTGTTGTTGAAAGTTTTATATTTTGCAAGTTGATTACTTTTGGACAATGGACTGCAAGTTTTATGTTACTGATATATTCTATTGAGACCGAGTGAATTGATGAATAGATATAAGTTTGTTGAAGAGTTTAAAAGTTTTGTTGGTACATCTGGACTTGAGGATAACTAATTTTCCCCCATCCCCTCTCTCAATTATTCTAAAACCATTCTAACAATTGGTATCAGAGATTTTGGTGCTTGTAAGGAAAAATTTTAAAGGTACTTGAAGCTAATGATCAAGATGTACAAAAAGGAGGTACCAAAGCTTAACAAGAACTTCCCTGCATGGAAGAGTTTGATGAAATTGCACGTAGCTAGTATTGGTAATTCAGAAATATACTATGTGAAAAATGATTATGTACCAGTTGTTGCACATATGATAGCCGAGGAGATGAAGGAAAAACAAGAACACGATCAGGAAATGTTAGAGATTGCATCATCCCTAAGCTATCCTAAATTTGAAGACATCAAGGACTATACTAATGCAAAGAAGATGTGGGACACACTAGCAGCTATCTATGGTGGGGACACAAATGTGTTGAGAGTTAAATTTGAAAGCTTGAGAGGTAATTTTGATGAAATGAAAATGTTAGAAGGTGAAAACATTTTTTTAGTATTGTGGCAGAATTAAAGAGGTGGTGAATTCTATTAGAGGAGCTAATAGAAACATTGATGATTGAATTGTTATTAGTAATTTTTTGAGAAACCTAATTCCTATCTATGCTATAAAGTTTATATAATACAAGAATCAAGATGTACTCCTGGTAATGTCCTAACTTTTGAAGGTCTTATTGGTAGACTTACTGATTTTGAGTTGTCTAATTTTGATAATTTCACTACTCACAACATTGAATTTGCATTCAAGTCTCAAATGATTCTTCATATATCTAAAAAAAGAAAAGAAAGATATGTAAACAATGACAGTGACAGTGATACTTCTGATGATGATCTAGATGATCTTGAGACACTTACGGCTAGAAGGCTACCAAGAGGAAAAGGAAAATTCAAAGGTAAACTTCTTATAAATTTTTTTTCATGTAACAAAGTTGGCCATGTTGCAGCAAGATGCCCTAAGAGGACTGATGAGGATGAAAGAAGGGAAAGAAAGTATAAAGAAAAAAGAAATGATAGAGATCACATAAGGTACAAGGACTACAAAGAAAAAGGTAAGAAATATTCTTATATAGCTAAAGAAGAAACTAATAGTGAAACTAGTGAATCTAATGATTGTGATATAGAATTTGTTTATGTTGCTATGAAAGATGATTCTGATCAAGATGATAAAATTGCACTTATTTCATATGTGAGTAAAGGTGATGAATGGATTATTGATAGTGGTTGCTCACATCAGATAATTGGTGATAAAATTAAGTTTGAAATATTAAATAATTACAAAGGTAGAAGTGTTAAGTTTGTTAATGATGCACCATATCTTGTGAAAGGGAAAGGATCAATAAGATTGACTGATAAGATCATATGTGATAATGCCTATTGGGTTGAGGGTCTTAACTATGATTTTTTGAGTTTTTCATATAGTTGAACAATACTGGTTACCAAGTTGGATTCCATCACAAGAAGGCTAAAATATTTCATGCCACTGGTGAACTAATTGGAAGTGGAGAACAAACAAGAGCTAATTTGTTCTATCTACACCTATCTGAAGAAACATGTTTGTTTGCACAATTTTATGATGTATGTTTATGGCATAAGAGGTTGTGTCATGTGAACTTTGACAATTTGGTAAATATTAGTAAGATGAAGAAAGTTAGAGGATTACCAAGATTGAAGAAACCTAATAATGTAATGTGTAAACAATGTTAATTGGGAAAGATGACAAAGTCTAGTTTCAAGAGCAAGACATATACTTCTGATAATATTTTTTAATTGGTTCATACTAACCTTTGTGGACCTATTGGTGTCCAAAGTTATTGTGGTGATAAATATTTCATTCTATTTGTTGATGACTATTCTAGAATGATGATTGTGATGTTTCTAAAAGAGAAATATGATGCTTTTCAGTTGTTTAAGTGGTATTTGGGAGAAGTTGAGAAAGAAATAGGTAAAAGCTTGAAATGTTTGAGATCTGACAGAGAATGAGAGTTCATATCAAATGAGTTCTACATAATCAAAAATGATAGAGGAATAAAGAGACAAATGTTTGCACCAAGGAAACCTCCATAGAATGGTATAGCAAAAAGAAGAAACTGATCAATTATGGATTGTGCTAGAACACTAATGATAGAAAAGAATGTTGCACAAAAATACTAGAGAGAATTTGTAAGTACAACTATTTATACCTTGAACTGAGTACAAATCAAGAAAGGTACAAATGCTAAACCTTTTGAATTATGGCATGGTTATGCATCTAATGTGAAATACTTTAAAGTTTCTGGAAGAAAATGTTATATACCGAAGGACAATAGGAATGGAAAACTCAATGCTAAAAGTGATGAAGGCATATTCCTAGGATATTCAACTAAGAGCAAAGCTTACAAGTGTTTGAATTATAACACTAACAAAGTTGTGGAAAGTGCAAATGTTAGAGTTGATGAATATACAAAAAAGAATGAAGTTGAGTCCAAGAAAGAACCTAAAGCTTACAGATGTTTTGTATATATGGAATAAGGAGAGGCTAGTAGTAAACCTGAATGAGAAAATAAAGATGTTGAGAAACAACATGAACCTGTCCAGTCACAGAAAGATAATGTCGAGCATCAGGAGGATTCTATAAAGAAATTAGGAGAGGAGGTAGAGAATCTACAAGATGAACCTGAAGATCAAGAACAAGAAAAAGGGATATTTGAGCCTACATTGCCACAGTATGTAAGAAGACATTATACGCCAGAACAAATCATTGGAGATAGAGAATCTAGAGTCATGACAAGAAGTAAGTTGAAAGATCAAACATGCTTGTTATATGAATTTGAACCTAAGACAGTGAAATGTGCTTTAGAGAATAAAGATTGGATTCAAGCCATGAATGAAGAAATAGAGCAGATAGAAAAGAACAAAACCTAGATAGTAGTGTCAAGACCAGAAGATAAGAATGCTATTGGAACAAAGTGGGTGTTTAGAAATAAGCTAAATGAGCATGTAGAAGTCACTACGAACAAAGCTAGATTGGTATGCAAGGGATACGCACAGGAAGAAGGCATTGACTATGGGAAGACATTTTTCCTAGTTGCAAGATTAGAAGCGGTGAGAACTCTACTTGCATATGCACTTTTAAAGGATTCAAAGTGTATCAAATGGATGTCAAATCTGTATTTTTGAATGGAATACTGGAAGAAGAATTATACATTGAATAGCCAAAAGTATTTTTTGACCCAAGCAAGAAGAACATGGTTTGTAAACTACATAAGGAAGTGTATGTATTGAAACAAGCCCCTAGAGCATGGTATGATAGATTGCACAATTATTTGATAAAGATTGGATTTGTAAGGACAAATGACAACAACAATCTATATTTGATGACTAAAAAAGGTAAAGGGATATTGTTAGCTGAATTTTTTTTTGATGATATCATATTTGGAGGACAAGATGCCCTATGTCAAACATTTTCAAATGAGATGCAAACTAAATTTGAAATGTCTATTTTTGGTGAGATCAAATTCTTTTTTGATTTACAAGTTTATCAGATGAAGAAAAGTATCTATATTACACAATCTAAGTATGTCAAGGAGATACTGAAAATTTTTGGTATGGAAGATTCTAGACCATTAAGTACACCTATGGCTACTGGAAAAAAACTACCAAAAACTAATGATACAGTTGAAGTGAACCAAACCTTGTATAGTTCTATGATTGGAAAGTTACAATATGTTATCCATAGTAGACCAGATATTTCCCTAACAATTGGGATTGTTGCAAGATATTTCACAAATCCTAAGGAGAATCACATGATGGAAGTCAAAAGGATACTGAGATATCTAAAAGGAATGGAGGACTATCAATAGTATTACAAAAAGAATGACAAGTTTGAACTGAAAGTTTACACTGGTACGTATTGGGCAGGAAATGTGGATGACAGAAAGAGTACAAGTGATGGAGCATTTTTTCTAGGAAAGAGATTAGTCTCTTGGACAAGCAAGAAATAGAATTGCATTTCTCAATCTACAGCAGAAGCTGAATATGTAGTTGTAGCAGTGAATTGTTCAAATTTAGTGTGGATCAAGCAATTGTTAAAAGGTATGAAGAAGTAAATCACTGAACAAGTTGTTATTTTCTACGATAACACAAGTTCTATTAATATATCAAAAAATCATGTAATTCACACTAAGACTAATCATATTTCTATCAAGTATCATTACTTGAGAGAGCTCATTCAAGACAAAGAAGTGAGACTGGAATATGTGAATACAAAGGAACAGTTAGCAGTATATTCACTAAGGCATTACCAAAAGATGCTCATGAATACCTTAGAGGTAAATTAGGGGTGATACCCCTAACTGAGGCTACCTAGTAACTTATAGGAGCATTGCATCAAATGGAACAAATCAGAATATCTGACAAATTGATGCAAAGGAGGTCACACTTTAGGAGTTTCCTAGAGTTGCGAAAAGTAAAGAAATAGATGTTGATCAGTCATAAGCAATATGAAAGAGGGAGTAATAAAATTCAAAGAACTGACATGAAGATATCTACATTGTGAAGATGAATGTCTTTTTCATTGTTTTCAAAGAGGGAGAGATTTAGAAGGAGTTGTTAAGAGTAAACATAAGGAGAGATTTAGTAAACCTAAGAGAATAGAGAATAGAAAGAGAGAGAGACACAGAAAGAGATTCAGAAGGAGTTACCATAAGCCAAAGAGGGAGAGATTCAGTAATCTAATGAATAGACAAAGAAAAATATATCTTGGATGAGAAATTAGAATGAAGCTAAGGATATTAATGAAGATCTGATACACAGAGAGAGTTGACTGAAGTTACTTTATTGCATTCTTTTTTTGGATTGTATGATAAACTATGCATATGGAGTATGGTATTGCATGTGGTGTTTCCGTCAATGCCAAAGAGAGAGATTTTTGGAAACTACAATTGAAAAAATTGTTATATTGTCATTGATGTCAAACCTTAATTGGTGAGACAATTACTATCTAGTAGAGTACCATATCTTTTGATTAATGAAGAGGACTTGAAAAAAGGAGATAACAAGAGGACCTAAGGAAAGGTTGATTTATGTGATACTACAATGGGTACTTGATTAGTTGGCACATTGACAAGGTAATGTGATGTTTATCTTTAACACTAAGTGAAGAAGCAATTAGATTTGAAGCATAGGCTTAACCGAGAAAAAGAGAAGAAATTCAGTTTAAGCCGAGTGATTCTAGTATTGACTGAGTGCCAATATAAGCCGAGTAAATTTTAGTGTCAACCGAGAATTAATAATTGCTGAGTATCAGAGAATTAACCAAGTGAAGATAGTATTTTCTAAGAAGAAAAGTTTGAATGATGAACGAGTTATCTAGTGATGACCGAGGAGATGAACACAATATTGACCAAGTGTTATTAATTTACAGATTGTGAAGCAATTGAGAATCCCAGCCAACATAGTTGAATTCTTGGGATAATTGTTAGAAAGTAAAGTCCACCAAGATAACTGAGAGGAGGGGTGAATCATTTATTAGATAAAAGCAACTTATAATAGCATTAATAGATTTCAACCATGTAATTAATATGAAAAACAACCATAGAAAGATAAACATACACAATGACACAAGATATGTTAACTAGGGAACCTCCTAATAAGAGAGTAAACCCCGGTGGGGATGGTACCCACAAAAGATGTACTAATATAAAAATTCCTTGTGAGAGGATGGATCCTGTTAAGAGTCTATGAAATGCATTTAGTAAATTTTAGTCCTTGTTAGGAGACTTTGAATTCTTGTTAAAAGATTCTAACCCGATTAAGAGTTATGGAAGGCAGAAGGACCCACTATCCAAACAATTTCAAGGGAAAGATCACCAAACTCACTATCCAATTGATCTATGTATTATCCCGATGCAATGGCATCCTAGCTTCTTGCTTGGTGCCTAAAGATTCTGGTAGTCTTGGTAACTATCTAGTGGAGCTTGGTTACTTGGCTGGTGATTTGGGTAGAAGACTGGAGTTTCTCGATCTTGATGGTGATTCTCAGTTGGAATTTTTGGTGGATCTCAATGGATCTTGGTCACTAGGTGACTTGGTGTTTTTTTTCTCGATGCTCGGTTACCGATGGGATCTTCGTGTTCATATATGTTGCTCAGTCGTTGAAGTGGCTCAGTCACTAGAGGACTCGGTCATTGAAGGAGACTCAAAATTCCTGACACTCGATGATAACTGCATTGCTCAGTCATGCTTGGCATGGTTTGTTCACTGGTGCTCAGTTATTTCTCTATTGCTCAGTGTTCTTGCTTACCGACTAAGTTGTTTGGAAGGATCAGCTTGGCCAACTAGTGCATTTAATATGGGTCACGTTCCTCAAGTTATGGATTGACTGTTGGACATGTGGGGACCTATATCTAGTGTGTTTCATTCTCCTATGTGAATCTGAAGGCCGACTTGGTGAATTAGATATTTGGGAAGTTATTTGTGAGGTGACTGATGTTTTGCATTTAATATTTGTATCTTTTGGAAGCCAACTGGCTTTGGGGATTTAATTATTTGTAAAGCCAACTTGTGACTGAAGAGTAGTATAAGTTGAGAGTCTTGGGTAGAGTTGTAGTATAATTTTTGGAGAAGGATCATCAGAAGGGAAGAGTTAGTAGCATGTGATCTTAGGAATAGGAAGATTTCTTGGAAGTTTGGAGTACAAGTTTAGATCTTTCCTGGGTGCCTACTAGTGTGCTATGTGTTACAAACCTGGACTAGTTGATTGATGAAGTTGTGGAATTTATTTGGATCCTATGAGATCTTGTAGACTATTACTTTCTTTGTAATTGCTTGTAACCGAGAAGGCCTTATAGCTTGGCACATTGCATGTAATCAGTGATTTGATGAATAAAAAATTTTGTTTTGTATCATATTTTTTGTTGTTATTGTGTAATTCCATTGTGTATTGGTTTGGCTGCAAGGTCTGACAGTCCTTCATTGGATCCTCCATCCTTGACTGCATAATATCCAAACAAAATAATACCAATAATTGTTGATCTTAGCAACTTATCTTCACTCCTTTGTCTATGCCAAAACTGCACCAACTGCTTTACCAGATCTCAGTACCAGATCTTCTTAATTTGCATATCCTCTTACAAAATCAATATCATCATATATATCTCTCTAGCTCCTTACAATCAAGGAAAATAATCATTCCTTTATACTGCACTCAAATAATTTACAATAGAGTCGGCCAACTAGGTTTAACCATTTACAAAATATAAATCATTACACATTACATAATATTTCATAACCACATAAAACTGTCAACTTCCAAACTAAATAATTCTTCACACGTGCGACATCTGACTATGTTGTCTCATCCCGGTCACCTATGAAATATCATAATCCTATGTACAACTTCGCATGTCCAGATTCTATCTTGGTTAGGAGAAATAATCCAGTTATCACAAGCTGCTTCTCAAGAACACTGTCAGAATATAGTTTCCACTAGAATACACTTAACTCTCATGAATAATTTAATCTTTTTCTAAGCTCTTAACCATAATCTTAGGACACAATATAGAATAAGTCCTCAACTCTGCATAGCTTGATTTGCAATTCTCCACTTGCGCTAATGCAAACATTGCCTGCTTCTCTACTAATCTCCAGTAGATCAATGTGTTGACATCAATGAAAAACATAATCATGAATGCAACATATAACTTCTACAGAACTAATTGAATCCTCCCCTATAGGACATATTCAACATGCATTCCTAAAAATCTCCCACATTGGAATTGATGGCAACATAGATGAAAAAACATCCAAATTCCATGAATACAAAATTGCAACATTGATGTTTTGCATTATCTTTTCAAATCCTCTTCATCAATCAAATCAATCATCAAATGTATCCTTCTCCTTAGTACTTTAATTTTTCAAATCCTCTTCATCAATCATCAAATTTGTTTCATGTATCCTTCTCCCTCATTGACATCAATGACAAAGTAAACATTAATATGTCAATCCAATACAAGCTCGAATGTCAAAAGACACTATTCAGAAAATAATTTTACAAGAGTCCTTCATGACTTAGCTTAGAGATACGCATACTCCCCCATAGAGGAAGTATCAGCATATAGTCCAGAATGGATAGAGATCTTATACCACTGGACTGATGCAACTTTTTGCATCACTACTCAAAAGTAGGTTGGGGCATAACCCCAAGAATAACTCTCAAATACTCAAATGTACCTTTAGGTAAGGGATTTGTAAATATATCTGTATTCTTCTCTTTTGTACTGATATACTCAAGTCTGACTGCTTTTTCTGCAACTTTTTCTCTTACAACATGATATTTGATTTCTATATGTTTTGTTTTAGAATGCAACATAGGGTTCTTAAAAATACTTACTGTACTGGTGCTATCACATTGTATGATAACAGGCTCATTGAACTTGATTCTAATATCCTTCAACATTTGTTTCATCCATATTATCTGATTACAATTATTTTCTACTGCTACATACTCTTTTTTTGTACCTTATTTGATGAAGGGTGCTCCCATTAATACCACAAACACATAACAGAAACAAAGAAACAACAACAATATGCAAAAACAAAAAATTGGCTTCTTATTATCTTCACAAATGTGGAATTACAAACTTTCAGAATTACAATATGCAAAGCCACATAGGCATTCCCTTACAATATTATGTAGGACAAAGCCTTGAATTATTACCTACAATTGTCCCAAACTGCCTAAGACAACACCACAAACCTTTCTTATATAGGCAATTTCCACCACTCGAGAAAGTTCCAAAAATTTAGCCCTTTAGGCCGACTAAACATAGAATTATTTATTTTTCACAATTATTACAATAGGGCTAGCTCAAAAGAAATACAAAATATAATTTTAGGTAATCCAACTTTCGAAGGCCATAACTTTTTAACTGTAGGTCCATTTTTCTATTGTAACCACTTTTCGAAAATGTCATGACAAGATCTACAGCACTTAACATATGCTAGTGCTAGTCAGCCGGGGGTCGATCGTGATCCGGAGCCTCTAAGGCCTTCAAAATTGACCTGAAAGATTTTGTACCCAAAAACCTCAATAACTTCACCAATACTGATGATGTGGCAATGAAACTCAACTGGTAAGTTGAAATGACTAGGATGAACTTCCAACTGTGAAATCAAAACATTCTGAGATCATATGACCAACTTACTAAAAATAGTAAGTTTCCATAAATAGCAGCTTTGCACAAGATAGCCCTTATTGAAAAGCAAACATAAATATTTTTGGGTGATGCAAGATTGCTCTTACACCCAGGATGCTCCTGTATCAGACACCTGAGGTAATTTGAGAAGTGACCTTGTCACGACTCAGGTGTGCAGAGGAAAACCAAGATGGTTAACCTCCTCCTTTGCTACCCATGAATCTTCAATAGGTCATCCTTTCCATTTGACCAAATACTCTTCATACATCTTGTTCCTTGCGCTTCTACCAACATGACTATCTAGTATGTCTTCAATCTCCTTGATATCTGAACTGGTTGTTGGAATACTCCACTGTGCTGCTGTAACCTCATCTTCAACACCTCCTTTATGATACTTTGTCAAATCTGAAATATTAAATACTAGTGAAATATTCAGCTCAGTAGGCAACTCAACCTCATATGCATTTCTTGAATCATGCTTCTTCAGTATCTTACATGGCCCAAACTTCTTCATTTTCAACTTTTTATATGTACTAATCGAAAATATTTCCTTCCGCAAATGAACCATGACTTCATACCCAACCTAAAATTCTTTATGTCTCATTTTCTCATCTGCCTTAGCCTTATACTACACATTCATCTTCGTAATATGCTTCCTCACCTCCTCATGGACGTTCTTCAAATGTTCTGCAAAATCCTCAGCTTCAGCACTACTTATTTCTCTTTTATCTATCTTCCTCAACTCAGATGCATTTCTAGGACTACTTCCATATACAATCTGTGGATGATGTGATGAACTAAACTTCAAATCTATCTTCAACTCTTCACTTTCTACTAGTGTCATTCTATGTGTTGCCTTATTTGGCAAACTGGTTCCTAGAATCAAGTCCATCTAATGACTGATCTTTCTTACTGGTGGTAATCCATCAGGTACATTATCGGGTACAATATCCTAAAACTCATTCAATAATTCTACAACATCTACAACTACATCTTATACTTCCTATTTCCCAGCCTTTGAAATTAAGGTAAAACACATATGCTCATGCCTCATACCATCTAAGAAATTTCCTCTATCAACAAAAGTTATTCTTGCATTACCACATACCTTTTCTTCAGTCTCCTTCAATAGCTTTAGCTTATGTCGCACTTCATCTTTTGTCAAGGAATAGGTATTCGCATGACCATCATGCACAGCACATCTGTCAAACTACCAAGGTCTACACAACAATATGTGACATGCATCCATAGATATGATATCACATAGTACCTCATCTTGGTACCCGTCGATCTTGAACTTTACTAGGCACTGTTCACTGACCATGACCTTGTGATCATCCTGCACCCAAGCAACCCGATATGGATGTGGATGTTTCTGCCTCTTGAGCTTCAACTTTGTCACCATCTCTTCTGACACCAAATTGTCAGTGCTTCCACTATCAATAATCACATCACAGCATTTACCCTCACACTTGCATCTAGTGCGAAACAGGCTCCTTTGTTCAGGTTCATTCTCACCACTCAACAGGACTCTTCGGTTAATCAACGTTTCTCCTCTTTCAGCATCTTTAAAATTTGATGATCTGGTATCTTCATATACATGTGCAACTCTGCCCTGGCCTTCATTCCTCCTATCTGTCCATCGTTGGCGTTGAAGACATTCAAATGCCCTATGACATTCTCCATAGTGAAAACATGTTGCACGGAAGCCTCCTCTTCCTCTTCCTCTCTGATCTCTATTATTCTGATCATGGAAATGATCAGAATTATCTCCTCTTTGATTCTGACTATTACTGGCCTCACCCTACTTTTTTAGATCTTCATTTTGGTCTCCATATGACCGTCCACCAAATCTTCCATCACGACCTCTTCCACTTTATTTTCTCTCAAATTTTTTGTTCAACTTTTCCTCTACTTTTAGGGCAAACTGGTATGCCTCTTCAATACTATTCATTCAAACCAAATTTAATTCTTCATGAATGCTCGGCCTCAACCCATCAAGGTAAAGGGTAAATTTCTCCTTGTCAGCTTCTGCATGGCCTATTTTGATGAGGATTCGATAGAACTCCTTTGTATACTCCTAAACAGATCTTCCTGCTTGCTTGAAACTTTGCATTTTTCTCAGTAGGTCAAGCTCATAATCAACAGGAATGAACTGTCACTTCAATTTATCCACCATCTGATCCAATCTTGTGATTTTATCTTTCCCTCTTCTATTTCACTCCAATTGAATCTCTTGCCACCAGATCTTCTCATGACCTTTCAGTCTGGCCTTCGCAAACTTGACCCAATCAGGATCCTCAATATTTTCATACTCAAAATATTCTTCACATTCATTGATCCAGTCAATCAATTCCTCTGGGTTAAGATTCCCTGAAAATGTAGGAACCTTGATCTTAGGTCTTTTTTGATCTTGGAAATGGCCTAAAAAAGCCTTTCTTCCTCTTGATTCAAAACTTCAACTTCTCCTTCTTGATCTTCTTCTTCGGCTTTATCCTCGCTTTCGTCTCTAACATTAAGATTCATTCCTATGTGAATCTCCTCTTGCAATGCTTGCACTTGTCTCTGTAGTTCCCTAACCTCAGGTGTTACAACACCAGCTCTTCCACCACATTCCCTTCGTGGAGGCATTTTCATGCTTCTCACTGAAACTTTAACCACGGTCCTGGTGCCAACTGCCTCGTAGTCAGCAATCTGTTTACACGGAAACCTTAACCCACGGTCCTAGTGCAAACTGTCTCACAATCGACGATCTATTTACACACTTAAGAACTTCTGCCATGATACCACTTGATAAAGGGTGCTCCCCTTAATACCACAAACACATAACAAAAACAAAGAAACAACAACAATATGCAAGAACAGAAAATTGGCTTCTTATTATCTTCACAAATGTGGAATTACAAACTTTCAAAATTACAATATGCAAAGCCACATGGGCATTCCCTTACAATATTCTATAGGACAAAGCCTCGAATTATTACCCAGAACTATCCCAAACTGCCTAAGACAACACCACAGACCTTTCTTATATATGCAATTTTCACCGCCCGAGAAGGTTCCAGAAATTTAGCCCTTTAGGCCGACTAAACATAGAATTATTTATTTTTCACAATTATTACAATAGGGTCGGCTCAAAAGAAATACAAAATATGATTTTAGGTAATCCAACTTTCGGAGGCCATAACTTTTTAACCGTAAGTCCAATTTTTTATTATAACCACTTTGCGGAAATGCCATGAGGAGATCTACAGCGCCTGACATGCGCTAGCGCTAGTCAGCCAAGAGTCGATCGTGATCCGAAGCCTCTAAGGCTTTCAAAATTGACCTAAAAAATTTTGTACCCAAAAACTTCAATAACTTGACCAATACTGATGATGTGGCAATGAAACTCAACTAGTAAGCTGAAATGACTAGGATGAACTTCCAACTGTGAAATCAAAACATTTTGAGATCATATAACCAACTTACTAAAAATAGTAAGTTTTCATAAATAGCAGCTCTGCACAAGATAGCCCTTATTGAAAAGCAAACATGGGCATTCCCTTACAATATTATGTAGGACAAAGCCTCAAATTATTACCCAGATCTGCTACCTAGAACTGTCCCAAACTGCCTAAGACAACACCACAAACCTTTTTTATATAGGCAATTTCCACCATCCGAGAAGGTTCCAAAAATTTAACCCTTTAAACCGACTAAACATAGAATTATTTATTTTTCACAATTATTACAATAGAGTCGGCTCAAAAGAAATACAAAATATGATTTTAGGTAATCCAATTTTTGGAGGCCATAACTTTTTAACCGTAAGTCTATTTTTTTATTGTAACCACTTTTCGGAAACGCCATGACAAGATCTACAGCATTTGACACACACTAGTGCCAGCCAGTTGGGGGTCAATCATGATCCGGAGCCTCTAATGCCTTCAAAATTGACCTGAAAGATTTTGTACCCAAAAACCTCAATAACTTCACCAATACTGATGATGTGGCAATGAAACTCAATCAGTAGGCTGAAATGACTAGAATGAACCTCCAATTGTGAAATCAAAACATTCTGAGATCATATGACTAACTTACTAAAAATAGTAAGTTTCCATAAATAGCAGCTCTGCACAAGATAGCCCTTATTGAAAAGCAAACATGGGCATTCCCTTACAATATTCTATAGGACAAAGCCTCGAATTATTACCCAAATCTACTATCCAGAACTATCCCGAACGGCCTAAGACAACACCACAGACCTTTCTTATATAAGCAATTTCCACCACCCGAGAAGGTTCCAGAAATTTAGCCCTTTAGGCCGACTAAACATAGAATTATTTATTTTTCACTATTATTATAATAGGGTCGGCTCAAAAGAAATACAAAATATGATTTTAGATAATCCAACTTTCGGAGGCCATAACTTTTTAACCGTAAATCTATTTTTCTATTGTAGCCACTTTTTGGAAACGCCATGATGAGATTTACAGCACTTAACATGCGCTAGCGCTAGTTAGTTGGGGGTTGATCGTGATCTGGAGCCTCTAAGGCCTTCAAAATTGACCTAAAAGATTTTGTACCCAAAAACCTCAATAACTTCACCAATACTGATGATGTGGCAATGAAACTCAACTAGTAGGCTGAAATGACTAGGATGAACCTCCAACTGTGAAATCAAAACATTCTAAGATCATATGACCACCTTACTAAAAATAGTAAGTTTTCATAAATAGCAACTCTACACAGGATAGCCCTTATTGAAAAGCAAACATGGGCATTCTCTTATAATATTCTGTAGGACAAAGCCTCGAATTATTACCCAGATCTGCTACCCAGAATTGTCCCGAACTGCCTAAGACAGCACCATAAACCTTTCTTATATAGGCAATTTCCACCACCCAATAAGGTTCCAAAAATTTAGCCCTTTAGGCCGACTAAACATAAAATTATTTATTTTTCACAATTATTACAATAGGGTCGGCTCAAAAGAAATACAAAATATAATTTTAGGTAATCCAACTTTCGGAGGCCATAACTTTTTAACCGTAAATCCATTTTTCTATTGTAACCATTTTTTGAAAATGCCATGACAAGATCTACAGCAAGTGACACACGCTAGCGCCAATCAGCTTGGGGTCGATCATGATTTGGAGCCTCTAAGGCCTTCAAAATTGACCTGAAAGATTTTGTACCCAAAAACTCAATAACTTCACCAATACTGATGATGTGGCAATGAAACTCAACTGGTAGGTTGAAATGACTAAGATGAACCTCCAACTGTGAAATCAAAATATTCTGAGATCATATGACCAACTTACTAAAAATAGTAAGTTTCCATAAATAGCAGTTCTGCACAAGATAGCCCTTATTGAAAAGCAAACATAAATATTTTTGGGTGATGCAAGATTGCTCTTACACCCAGGATGCTCATGCATCATTATTTTTTTTCATAACTCTGTTTTCTATGCTCCCAATAATCTGATAAGCAGGAGGATTCCTCACTAGATTCTTATTAGGTGTCACCGTCTCGGTTATTGCTTCAACTTTATGTTTACATCTCAGTTCTTCTCTTATTTCCTCAATGTAGTTCTCATTTTGTAAATCATTGTCAGTTTCATAAAACAATTCAACATTTTCTTAATCAATTCTAGGGAAAACTTCTTCATCTGATTCATAATCAAGTATTCTTTCCTGAATTTTGAATTTCTCTTCTACTTTAACATTTGCGCTCTCAACAATAGTCTTAGTTCTTTTTTAGAAACATCTATAAGCTTTTATTTTCAATGAATAGCCAATAAATATACCTTCATCACTTTTGGGATCAAACTTGTTAATGTCATCATCTCTCGTAATATGACATTTGACACTCTGATTTGGGGCCCCTCTCCTAATGGTTCCTTCTCAATGGCCTCTACTAGCATTCTTCAATTTGATGTGCCTACTAAAATTCCCTTTTGGGACAAGGTTTGGAACAAAGCTCTCACTCCCAAAGTTGAGATTTTCTACTGGATTTTCATCCAAAAAAAATCTCTTATAGTTGACAACCTCAAAAAGTGGGGCTTCATTATGCCCAATAGATGTTGTCTTTATTGTGATGTTGAGGAAGATACTAACCACCTTTTTTTACACTGTCTTTTTTCTCAGCAGGTGTGGTTTTTTTTTATGCAGGAATGGGACTTATGTTGGATTTTTTCCTGCTTCATCCAGGATTTCTGCCAGCAATGGTGTTGTCCTAGGACCAATGAGATTGCTAAAAAGATATGAATGTTAGTTGCTCCTCATATTTCTTGGAACATCTAGAAATAATGAAACAACCGTATCTTTCGGGATAAATGTAGTACTCCAACCTTCGTATTTGAGAAAGCTAAGAGAGGTATTTTGGAAAACCTACTGAAGGGAACCATCCAACACAATTGGAATTGTGATGACTCTAATCTAAAGAAAAATGACCATGACAATAGTGTTTGGATTCCCCCCCCCCCCCTCGATAGGCTGGATAAAGATAAATTTGATGGGGCGGCCAAGGGCAATCCTGCGCTAGTTGTTTGTGGAAGCATTATCAAGGATTGTAATGGAATTGCTAATGCGGTCCCTTTGGGAATTCAAAATAGCCATATTGTAGAAGCTATGGGAGCTTACTATGGCCTCCAATTCTCCAATAAGCTCAATTTTGAGAACATATGGTTGGAAGGCGATTCTATGAACATTGTTAACTACCTTAAAGGAAATACTATACCCTCGTGGACTATAGAAAATGTCATCTCCAAGGCAAAGGAAATTATTGCCAACTGTGCCAAAATCCACATCTCCCATGTGTACCATAAAATTAACACCATGGTGGACAGCTTGGAAAATATTGGAGTTAAGTCTAATGATGTCATCACTTGGGAAAGTGTGGTGAATCTTAATGAGGATACCAAATCAAAAATTTATTATGATAAATTCTTACATAAGGAAAGATTTAATATGACTAATGCTACTCGCTTGAGTGCTATGGAGTCTGCAGGAATTTATTGGAATGTGTGGAACTATGTACTCGGTGTTATTATTACCACCAGTTCCCACACTTTCTAGGTTGTTATTTCTGATTTTGGCTGAATTTACAAGGATTGCAACATTGGCAGCCATTCTCATAATTCTAGAAAGAGCTTTTGGTTTCTAGTTTTAAATCTTTTCAAAATGGGAGGCAATCTGAAACGCGAGGAACCTGATAACTGTAAGAAGCTCAAAGGGGACGACATGGCTATGGTCTGGGGCAAGCTGAAGAAAGGCGGTGTCACCCCTTTTCTGGAAAGGTTGCATGGGTTTGACAAGACAGTTACTCAGAATTTCTTTGAGGGATGGAAAAATGATTACATTACTATGGATGGTAGAACTTTTGAGCTTTCAATGGAGCTTATTTCTCATGTCACTGGCATTCCTAATGAGGGCCAGAGGTTCTATAGAAACCGCAAGATTTCTAATATGGCAACTAAGAAATTCCCTAAATCTGAAAAGGAGCAGATGGATCTTGAGGAGGCTTACACTAATGGTTTCATTGATGTCTTCAAAATCAAAGATATTTGGCGTAACATACTGTAGGTGGTTATGGAGTACATCACCCTTGATGGTCGATTTACTCAGGTTCACTCCCACCATTTTATGTTCCTCAACCACTTTAGGTATAATGATACTATGAATATACCCTTTTACCTTCATAGCTCTCTTTTATTAAAAGCCTTAATGAGCATAAAAAAATACCTAAGAAGGATATTAGGCATTAGGGTTTGATTTTTCTAATTTATGAATACATTAAGAATAATGTTCCTAACCCTACCTCCACTCCCACCGTGGGAAAGGGTAAACAGAATCTTATTTCTCCCAAAGATGGCTCTGGTAAATGGAAGGCTAAAAGTAATATTGGTAGCAGCTCTAAGAAAAGCTAAACTGGGAAAACTAAAACTTCCAATGACTATTCTGATGATGATGAGACTAAAGAATCTGAGGAGGAGGAGGCTAGCGAGAACCAAAATGTGCAGAACCCTAATAGGGATGAGGAGGATACTGATGATAATTTCATTCCCTAAGATGAGGGTAGCAATGAGGAGAATAATAGTAAGGATTCTGAAAAAGAATACTAAGATGGAGGCAAAGATTAAAAATCAAATGGATGAAGGATCTCACCAAAAGAATACTGAAGACTCTCATCCTAGGCTGACTCTATTTCTAAAAATATTGAAAAGGAGGATGTCGCTGAAAAAGAGGATTTGGGTGACAAGAATTTGGAGGGTATGGCCAATCTAAAAGGTAAACCTATAGAAGGTGTTAATTCTGAAGAATTCATGGCTCATAATTCTCAAAGCCTGGAAGATCCGGTGGATACTACTCTTCATGAGTATGTTGAAAAGCATAAAGCTAACAAAGACTTTCACAAAGAGGAGGTCCTCATTATGGATGATTTTTTTGCTGGTATGAGGCATGATGTGCCTGTATCCCAAGACTCTCATAAGAATATCCATGATGGTAGTGAGGATTCTAGTGAGAGAAGAATCAGAGAGTCCTCCATTAAGCTAATTTTTTAGGACTTTGATGACTAAGAGGAAGTTACAACTAGGGCCTTGCAAACACCCAAAGTTGAGGCTCTTTACTCCTTTAGATTCAATAAGTGGTGCTTCCATGAGATTAAATGGTTCAATCTAAAGTGCAAAAAACTTGAAGCGAAAAATGCTAGCCTCCAGGAGAAAGTGGACACTTTTCTCAAAGAGGGAACCCCTAACCTTCCTTCTATTGATATTCAAAAAAGAATGGACAAAATGGAGAGCACCATCATTGACATTCTTGAGCATAGAGTGGATAGCATGAAAGCATCCAACATCAATCTCAAGGCCTTAGTTAACTTGCTGGATAACATTCCTAAGGAGGGTAGTGATCACAAGAATGACTCTGTAGAGGCTAGTGGTGGTCCCAGCTCCAGAACCCATGGGAGTACTAAGAAGAAATCTCATGTTCTGAAGAAAAATGTTGATGAGCTGAAATGTGTCATTAGTTGGATGGACAATATTCAGGCCAAAATGGAGAATACTCTTGATGAAAAAGTTGGGATTATGTATCTCGATGTTTAGGCTAGATCCTATGCTGGTTTTTTGTTTCTCGGGCTGGTGTTTTTTTTGTTGTCTCTTCTACTGGTGCCCTTGTAGCCCTTCTATGGGCGGTTCATTTTTGTTGCCTCTTTTTGTTGTGATCTCTTCTTTCTATCTTCTATTGTCAGCTTTGTAAAGGGTTTCAGGTCCCCTTCAAAACCTTTTTTTCTAGTAATCAGAACATTTGCTTCCAAAAAATTTGAAATAATTAACTGATGGTGCATGTCCAAACCATAATTTATAAGGTGTCTTGTCTGTGTCTACTCTAATTTGTACTTTGTTCATTGTATATATTGTTGTATTCACTACTTCTCTCTAGAATGTCTTCACCAAATCATTCTCAAATAATATAGCTCTTATTGCCTCAGTTACTGATCTATTCCTTCTTTCCACAATACCATTTTGTTTAGGTGTTCTAGGGGCTAAAAACTATCTCTTAATGTCATTCACTTCACAAAAATTATTAAATTCATTTGAAGTAAACTCTCCACCTCTATCAGACCTTAAACATTTAATTTTCATTCTTGATTCATTCTCAACTTTAATCTTAATCAATCTAAACTTGTCAAATACTTCTAATTTTTCTTTAAGAAATGCTATCCACATCATTCTAGTAAAGTCCTCAACAAAAATCATAAAATACCTTTCACCATAGAATCGTCTAGTCCTTGTGGGACCACTCAAATCTATATGAACAATTTCCAATTTCGTTGTTGGGGTGAAATTCTTACTGGGAAAAGAACTTATTTTCTACTTATCCATAACACATTCTTTGCATATCATGTTAGTAGGTTTCATAATCTTAGGCAAATCTCTTACCACAAATGTAGTGCTTACTTTCACAATGTTATCAAAATTTATGTGACAGAACTTTTTGTGCCATTACCAACTATCATCAATTTTAGTAATCAAACATGTCTTCTCACCTAGATTCAACAGAAATACATTACCTCTGGTTCTTGATCCAATTCCAATCATGTTACCATTATTATCTTTGACCACACAAGTCTTCCCAGTAAAATAAACTTGATATCCCTTGTCAACTAATTGTCCAACACTTAGAAGATTATGTTTCAATCTACCCAAAAAATAAACATCATCATTTTTAGTGTTTCCATCAAGAGTAATAGATCATATTCTCTTTATCAAGTAAGGTGCATTGTTTCCAACTCTAACAATTCGTCCATCATAGTTGTTAAACTTTATAAATTTCTTCATATCTCTAGTCATATGATGTGAACAACCATCGTCTATAATCCAATCAGTTTTCTTTTCAACTTGAGAAACTAAAGATTTTTATTCTCTAACTTCAGTTTTAGAGTTTTCTTCTCTTATTGATACAAATCCTATGTCATCACTTTCATTATCACTTTCACTTAAGATTTTCTCAATGCTAGCCTCAAATTCTTCATCATTAGCATAATAACATTCTTTAGACCTTCTAGGTTTAAATTTCTTCTTATATTTCTTAACTCTCTTAGGGAATTTAGATGTGAAATGACCATATTCTTGTCATGTCCAACATTTAAAGATTTTATTACCTCCAGGTTCTCTTTTCACAAGCAAGGCAATTCCTTCCTCAATCTTTTTGTCTTCTTCAGTCTTAGATTTGATGCAACTAGCATAGTCTCCACTAACACTTGTACTTCTTGACAAAGTAGGGCGAACACTAAGTGCGCTGAATGTTGTTTCAATTCTAGGTAAATCTTAGACTGTATCAAGCCTATCTCTGTTGCTTCTAATCTTCCAAGAAGAGTTTCTTTGGTAAACTTTTCAGTACAAGGTATAACTTGTTTAATCATTTATGTTGTCTACTTAAACATAGGGGTTGGTGTCTTTAAGATCTTCCATATGATTTCATCTTCAATTTTATTTCCTTCACAAGCATTGATACTTGCAACAATCTTTGGTATCCTACCAATATAACTTCTAACATATTCATCTTCCATCATTCTTGCATCTTCAAATAAACATATCCAATTTTGTAATCTAACTCTCTTAGCATGTACATCACCTTCAAAATTAGATTGTAAAGCTAACCAAATTTCATGAGATGTCCTTAGAATTTTTATCTGATTATATTCATTCTCCAGAAGAGTTGACAAAAGTGTTTCTCTAGAAAGTATGTTACACATAAATAGACCTCTCTCCTTATCAGTGCAGTCTTCAAGTTTTTCCTCTTCAATGATAGTCTTGTCATTCTTTATAATCAACCAGTATCTTGGTCCTAACATAGCAAATGTTTCTTCATCTTTTCCTTCTAGATGTCATAGTTAACTCCATCAAACTTAGGACTTTCTTTCCTGAAATGACTCACCATAGTTCTCCTTAAGTTGTTAAACTTTTCCTTCAAGGACCTGTCGCTCAGATACCAATTGTTAGAAAGTAAAGTCCACCAAGATAACTGAGAGGGGGGGTGAATCATTTATCAGATAAAAGAAACTTATAATACCATTAATAGATTTCAACCATGTAATCAATATGAATAACAACCATAGAAAGATAAACATACATAATGACACAAGATATGTTAACTAGGGTGCCTCTTGATCAGAGAGTAAAGCCTGGTGGGGATGGTAGCCACAAAATATGTACTAATATGAAAATTCTTTGTGAGAGGATGGACCCTATTAAGAGTCTATGAAATACATTCAGTACATTTTAGTCCCTGATGGGAGACTTTGAATCCCTGTTAAAATATTCTAACCTAGTAAAGAGTTATGGAAGGCAAAAGGACCCATTGTCCAAACAGCTTCAAGGGCAAGATCACCAAACTCACTGTCCAACTAATCTATGTATTATCTAAATAGAATAATATCAATAATTATTGATCTTAGCAACTTATCTTCACTCCTTTGTTTGTGCCAAAACTGCACCAACTACTTTACCAGATTTTAGTACCAGATCTGCTTAATTCACATATCCTCTTACAACATCAATATCATCATATATCTCTCTATTTCCTTACAATCAAGGAAAAAATCCATCCTTTATACCACACTCAATTAATACACAATAGAGTCAGCCAACTAGACTTAACCATTTACAAAATATAAATCATTATACATTACATAATATTTCATAACCACATAAAACTATCAGCTTCCAAACTAAATAATTCTTCACATGTGCGACCTCTGACTATGGTGTCTTATCCAGGTCACCTCTGAAATATCATAATCTTTTTTATAACTTTGCATGTCCATATTCTATCCCAATTAGGAGATATAATCCATTTATCACAAGCCGCTTCTCAGGAACACTATCATAATACAATTTCCACTAGATTACACATAATTATCATGAATAATTAATTTTTGTACATGCTCTTAACCATAATCTCATAACACAATATAGAATAAGTCCTCAACTCTGCATAGCTTGATCTATAATTCTCCACATGCACTAATATAAACATTGTCTGCCTCTCTGCTAATGTCCAGTAGATCAATATGTTGACATAAATGACAAACACAGTCATGAATGCAACATATAACTGCTAAAAAACTACTCAAATACTCTGCATAGGACATATTCAGTATTCATTCCTAACAATGTAAAATGTGTTGACATTAATAATAAATGATATGGATTATTTAATGCATGGTAAATTGTTTTTATTATGGATTCAAGGACAAGTATAGAGAAGTATCTAGAAGGATAAGGAGGAGAAAAAAATGATGGAAGGATTTGATGAATCTAACCTAAACCTAAGATCTACATAAGAGATTAAGAGGAAAAATATTAATCTACCTGATCAAGGAGGTATAAGGATGACCTAATTGTGAAGTTATGTAGAATGGTGGAAGAGGTTGATGTTATTGACTAACAAATCTAAGCAGAAGGCTAAGGAGAGCTGTGAAGAGTTGAACTGAGTTGAGGTGATTGCTTGAAGGGATTTTTGAGAAGATTAGAGATGGAGATGGTAATGAAGGTCAGTCATTAAATTAGTATATGAGCATATTGGATCTGTATTTGCAAAGTGAGTTGTATATTTCAGATCAGAGCCTACTGTTACTTTCTAACCATTGTATCAATCAAAATCCTTTAATCAAGGTTGACCTAACAGTTATTTTGTAAACCCTTTAATCAAGGTGACATTCTGATGGAATGTTCTTAAGCCCTCTACCCAGGCCACTCTTAATAGGGTGATTAAATCCTTTAATAGGGTCACACCTAACAATGTGTATTGTAAACCTTTAATAGAGTTGGCTTCTCACAGAGCTCACTTCTGAAGAGTGAAAATATTAGTGTTATTGGTGGTTTTTCCCATATTGGGTTTCCATGTTAAATCCCGATGTTCTACTTGTGTGAATATTATTTGATTTGATGTGTTGTTGAAAGTTTTATATTCTGCAAGTTGATTACTTTTGGACAATGGACTACAAGTTTATTGTTACTAATATATTCTATAGAGACTAAGGGAATTGATGAATAGATCTAATTTTGTTGAAGAGTATAAAAGTTGTGTTGGTATATCTAGACCTGAAGATAATTGATTCACCCCCCCCCCACCTCTCAGTTATTTTAAAATCATTCTAACATATTATATATTATAAATTATACATTATACATTATACATTATACATTATATACTATACATTATAATTTATATACTATACATTATACATTATACATTGTACATTGTACATTATACATTATATACTATATACTATATATTATATATATTATTATACATTATACATTATACATTATACACTATACACTATATATTATATATTATATTATATATTTTATAGTATACATTATACATTATACACTATACACTATACACTATACACTATACACGATATATTATATATTATCTATTATACATTATACATTATACATTATACATTATACATTATACATTATACATTATACATTATACATTATGCATTATACATTATACATTATATATTATAAATTATGCATTATATATTATACCTTATACCATTATACATTATACATTATACATTATGCATTATGCATTATGCATTATGCATTATACATTATACATTATTTATTATAAATTATGCATTATATTATATATTATATATTATATATTACAATATTATAACATATAATAAAGTATTATATGTTATAATATTGTAACATATAATATTATATATATTATAATATTGTAATATATAATATAAAATATTATATGTTACAATATTATTAACATATAATACTATTTATTATATATTATAATGTAAAGTTGGGGGGTTAGTGGGTGAAGCTAGAGAACAAGAGCCAACCTAGTGGTTCGATTGAGGGATGAGAGTTGGAAAGGTTCCTATCAATCTGAATCTAGACCACTAGCACTTAAATTGGGGATCTTCAACAGGTAGCTAGTTGCAACTATGTCTTTGATGCTTCCACTTACTAAATAGGCTAATTCACCTAGGCAACCCTAGCAATTGATGATTATCTAAATGGAAGGTACGTTGGGTAAGCTACTTAATTAGTTAACATGATCATTAATCGTATTCCTAAACATAGAAAAAAATCATTAGCTTATTGAAATTTTTTATCAATATCTAGAAAAGATTCAAGAAAAATAGAGAAAAAACCACTAATTTTTCTATGTCAAGCAATAGACAAATTAACTCCCAAATTGATAGTAAAATCAAAACATGTATGTGGATCCACTTATCAAGTTCCCATTGAAATAAAAGATAAAGAAGGAAAAATAATTGCTATTCACACTGAGCCCTACAATTCTATGGGGATACGATAGGCATTCGAAAGGGTATTTCTTTTATGTCACAATATTCTGATCAAGATAAGGGTGACTTACATGTAATATACTATGTACGGTCTCAACACCATAACAAGTAGAAGGTAGTGATGAATTCCCTACCCTTCCCCCACTTTTTGTCCTTTGAGTTTATTAGTACATTATTTTTTCATCCCAACCTAGCCTTCTTCCCTACTCTTATCTCCTACCCCTATCCTCACCCTAGGCCCCTACTACTATTTACTATTATATTCTCCCACCCTACATGCAGGGGAATAATTATTGGATGGAGAGAAAAGGACAATGTATTATGTTAGTAGATTAGCTAGTTACTTATTCTAGTAGGCTAATGCCATAAAGATGGGTGGGGATATTAATTGTAGGGTGCGGATTCAAATCCTATTAGTATCTTAGCCATAGGGCACCCTTTTTTATATATTATATTATATATATTAAATAAGATATACTATATATTTCTCATTCTCTCTCTCTTAGTTAATATATACTTAAAATAATGATAATTTAAATGACAAGCATGTATACTTAATACAAAATATAAATTTAACTAAATGTCAAAATGTATTACCATGTAGCTATCATGGCCAAATGAAATGGCTAAGAGGATGG
>BSBK01008181.1:5000-7500 GCA_027943335.1 Chamaecyparis obtusa | reverse complement strand
TCCACCTAATCAATGAAGGTATGTATGGAACTAAATTTCAATCAGTTAAATTTTACAAAATTTCCTTATATATAGTAAATGCATACCAAATATGCATGAAATGAGATGCACTATGGGATTACATGTTTAGAACTTAAATTGTGTACATTCAGTAAAAGCAATGACCGAGTAAATGTTTGCTACTCAGTGAATATTGGCAAGGTTAACCAATTTGTGGTATCAACTAAGTAATATCTAAGTGTTAACCAAGCTAAAGTCTTTGAAGTGTAAACCGGGTGCAACTATGTTTACCAAGATGTGGCCGGTAAAGCATTTAATGTGAAATTTTGAGTGGAAAAAGAGATTTTGGTATAAATATATGATGAACTTAGTCATTTCATCACACAGTGATCATGAGAAGAACCAGAGAGACTTGAGAGAAGAATTTCCATAGCTTTTAGCAGAGATTTAAAGAGATCCCAAGAGAGTTTATCATGACATAAAGTAAGTTCCTCAGCCACCGAGTTTTTTTACAGAAATATTTGTGAAGCCCTAAATTTGAGAAACTATGGCATCTTCATCCAAGGTCATGCAATCAAAGTTTGAGAGTGACAAGAAGGTCACATTGATTAAGTTTGCAGCTTGTGATGAACCAAAATACAAGTTGCACCCTAAAATTACATCATAGATTGATCAAGTCAGTGCATTTTCCATTATATTGCCTAGGAATTTTTTTGGTGCAAGACATTCACACATACATCCACTAAAAAATCAATGAAATTGAAGATTTTGAGCTTCAATCCACTTACTAGGAGATGAGTGTGAATGGAAAGCTCAAGGATGAGCACAAACACCTGGAGATGAAGGGACTAATGAATGCCCTATATTTCCTAAGGGAATTTAAGATGGAGTGGATTAGGGTTGTTTTAAGCTGAGTGCATGAAGGGAAGTTATGGCTAGATGAACCGGTCAAAATAACCAAGGATATCATACATGTGGTCACCAGTTACCCTATTATCGATAAATTTAAAGCCATAAAGAGTGCACCAAGGACTGAGACCAAGAATCTTACATGAGTAGAATGGTATGGAATGTTGGAAATATAGATGGAGTAACTAAGAGGGGGGGTGAATCAGTTAACCACAAAAATATTACCACAGATCCCTTAGATTCATTTACTATTGTCACTCGGTAAACATACAGAGAAATGTTGTAACTTAGTTATTGCAGTGAGTATTAATTATAACTGTTCTTAAGTATTCATCAGTGATTAACATGCATGCATAAAGAAAATAACATGAACACAAGAGACACCAGATTTAACGTGGAAACCTAATATGGGAAAAACCACCAATGTAACTGTATGCACCCAAAAATGGTCGCCTAGACTTTGGGCCCCATTTATTTGATTTATTTATCCTGAATCAATATTTTCAATAATCAATATTTTCAACATTATCAATTTCTTGATCAAATCTTAATTTTGATCATATATTGGATTTTTATCCTATGGGCTAACCATTTTATCCTAAGTTTTTATTTAATCAAAAAGGAATATTTCCTCCCCTTTTATTAAATGAAAAGCCCCACCTTTTCTTCTTATCTTATGTTGCACAAATAAAGTATTATTCTTATTTTATAAAAAGGAGAAAGTACTTTTTGTCTCATATGGACATAAAGTCAACTCCTATTTTCCTATTGGAGGATATTTGTGCACAAGGAATCAAGCTTCCATTTTTCTCCATCGTTGATTAAGTCTTTTGCCTCTTAATCTCAATGGTCCATTTCACCTCATTTCTTATAAAAGGAGAGCTCTCTCCTTCATTTGGATATCCATCTCTTTCATGCTATTGTTATGCTGCAGGTTTTCTAGGTGCATTTGGAGCTTTTGGAGATCATTGCTACATCAAGCTTTTCTTGGATTTCCTCATTGCTTCATAGGTTAGCCTTCATTTCTTGTATTATCATAGCATCCATAGCTTCATTTCATAGCTTAGTTTCTTTTATGCAATAGATAACTTCACATAGTTTAATTAGGGGATTTGTAATCCATTGCTATTTCCTTTCATAGTTGCATTGTACTTTCATTTTGATAGATTAATCTTGCATATTCATATTAGTTTGCATTACATTTGCATACCTTGATTCCATTTGGGGATATTGGCATTGTTGCCCTTGTTTTCATTGTGAATCTCTCATTGTATGGTTGACTAGCCAGGTCACAAGTTTGTAGCTCTAACTGAGAGCAAATTCATCATAGTCCCTTGCAATTCCATGCATAGAGAGCTATGAGTCACTTTGTGAGGCCTCATTGTTGAGCAATCTTTCATGTAATGATTCATAGAAGTGTGGTCACATTTACACTATACAGTAACTAATTACTATTTTTCACTTTTTCTGAAGTGAGCCCTGTTAGGAGCCAACCCGGTTAAAGGTTACAAAAACACTGTTAGGTGTGACCTTGTTAGAGGATTTAATCACCCTATTAGGAGTGGCCTTGTAAGAGGTCTTTGAAACAATT